>CM053769.1:39501482-39532964 GCA_028658325.1 Potorous gilbertii | reverse complement strand
AATACAGGTAATGGGGAATGGAGAGTTATCTGGCCCTACAGGACAAAAGAGAAGATGGGGCAAGGGAAGGGAGGGATGATAGAAGAGAGGGCAGATTGGTGATAGGGGAAATTAGAATGCTCGGTGTATTGGGGTGGGGTGAGAGTTCAAATGCTGAGAAAATTTGGAACTCAAAATTTTGTGAAAATGAGTGTAAAAAGTTACATAAATAAATGTATATTGAAATAAAAAAAATATGCTAACAAGGTTCATACTTTGCTAAACCCTAACCATAGGTTGCTCTCAACCCTATTCTTCATTCTCATGATGCTAAAGAACAAGAGAAGTCATTTTGCCACCTCATCCACCAAAAAATCATGTTGTCTTCAATAGACCCTCAATATTCCACAACAGTTTTAAAAGTATTCCTTGATTGACTTTCTAACACACTCCCCACAGAAGCTATTATAGTGCTTTTCTCCTTTCCCTGCCCCAGATCTCTACACAAAATTCCTACACAGTTATTACAGCAATAATAATGAAATAAATACTAATACCGTCTTGAGAAGGAACAGCATGATACATAGATGGAGAACCAAGAGAGAGGGGTCCTGAAAACCCTGAAATGAAAGAACATCCAGAAGGAGAAGGAAACCAATCAATAGTATAAAATGCTATTGAGAGGTCAAGACTGATGAGAGTTGAGAAAAAACTATCTCAGTTGGCAGTGGAAAGATCATTGGATTAGAAATTAGAGTCCAAAAGTATTTTGTTTAAAAAAAAGCTACACTTGAAACATAGGGTACCATAGAATTAAAATGAGAGGCTGGAGCAGAATGTACTATGCTTCAGATGAATTCAGAATAGTATAAGTAACAAGCATTTCAGGTGAGGTTAATAAAATGAACCAGGAAATCTAGGCTAATGAAATAGAAACAATACATAATTTAAACACCCCAAAAAAACATAGCAATGAGGTAGTTGAGGGAAAAGCTAATTTAATTAAAAAGTGAAATAAATAGCAAAAGTATATTAAATGGAGAACCTCAATGCACTCCTTTCAGACTTATACAAATCTAACAAGATAGAAAAGAAAGAATTTAAGGAACTAAATAGAATTTTAGACAAGTTAGATATAATAACTACCTGGCAATTAATATATAGGAAAAATTAAGCTTGCTCAGCTATATATAACATCTTTACAAAAATTGGTCATGTGCTAGAGCATGAAAACTTCATAAGTAAATGAAGAAATGAAAAAATAAACTCATCATGCTCAGAGCTTGGTCAGACATCCAAGGTGCAAGGGTCATCCACTGTATCCTGAGGCATCAGCAGTCATCCTGACTTTTGTCATGCCACTAGACTTTGATGATTCTGGAAAACAGAGTGAAGCTAACAACTTTGTGCAACTCTGCCTCACTTAAATCCAATTCATGGAAAAGTCAAGACATAATCCCATGATGTCATTGGACCTCTTCAAAAACTAAAGATGAACAACAAAAACCAATAATAATTAAAATTATAATCAATAAAGTGTCTTATAATGAAAGATTTAGTCATAGAGACTAAGTCATTCTAAAGAATGTCAAAAACGTAGAAATATAATTTCATGTAGTTTCATACCAAAGCTTTTGGAATGCAGTCAAAGCCATGCATAGGAGAAAAGTATGCCTCTAAATAGTTTCCTAATAAAAGAGGGGAAAGAAGTAAGCTAATTGGGTATGTAAATTTAAATACAATACTAAAACACAGCAAATCTGAATATCATAATAGAAATTCTGAAAAACTAAGAAGTGATAAAAATATTGAATTGATAAAATAAGGATTTATTTTTAAAAATAAGTTGAAAAGGAAAAGCTATTAGCTAAACTAAAATAAAAAGAATTAGAAAAACCAAATTACAAATATAAAAGGATAATTCTCAAGAGAAAAACAGGAATTATTGGAAACTATTTTGCCTCATCATATGCCAGTATCATTAATAATTTAAATAAAATAGATGAGTAAATTTAAAATACAAAATATCCAGAATAACATACCCAAGAGATAAAGAATTTAAAAATAAACTGAACATGCTATAAAGAAACTTTCACTGGCAAGGTTGAGGAGAGGATTGAGAAGTTCAGAACTAGATTTACAAATGAATTCCATCAAAATTCAAAAAAAGTCAATATTTCATGAATTATTTTAATAATGGAGAAATAAGATATGCAACCAAACTCCTTCTATGGGAGGGAGGGCAGAGAGAAAGAAAGAGAGAGAGACAGACAGACAGACAGACAGAAAAATGGACAGATAGAGGCAGAGAGAGAGACAGAAACAGAGGGAGAAACAGAGAGAGATGGAGAGAAAAGCCACTTTTTAATAATTCACTATATGCCAAGAATTGTGCTAAGCTCCATTTAGGTGCTTAATCTATACCACTGGTTATGTAGATACAAGCATTAGTCTCAACCATCAAGAAAGTTTACATTCTAATAAGAGAAAACTACATAAAGGGGAGCTAGAAAGCAGTGATTTGGAGAAACATCTCAGAGTTTGAACCATAAGTGAAAGATGACTGGAACCCTTTTTCAAACAGCGATCTGGGCATGCAGTCTCCCACCAGGAGATCAGGGCTTCAGAGAGGAGATTTCTCTAGGGTAGAAGGTAGATGGCAAACAGAAGTGATAGAGTCTAGAAAATGCTGGGACCTTTTCTTAAACAGTGTTCCAGGGCACTGAACCTGGAATCAGTAATTGGGAAAGTGGAGTTTCAGGGAGGAGATTTTTCTAGGATAGGAAGGCAGCTGGTAAGAAGTCTACCTTACAGAATATGATGAGGTCACACACCCTGCCCATCTGACATGATGCATTTCCATATGTCTATGTAGACCTCCTTTTGCTAATTGAAATGCAAGTCTGAAGAAACATGGTCTTATTACCTAAACAGAGCAAAGCAGAGAAAATACACATTAGAACAAGATTTTTATTGACTAAATTATTAATAAAGAAATTTCACTAATATATTAAAAGATTATATACCATGACTTGAATTTATACCACAAATACAAATCTGTTTAAATATTAAGAAAACTGTAAACATAATAGATAATATTAATAACAATGCCACTAAAATATATTATTAATAAATATAGAAAAGGCTTTTTTCAAAATACAATCTCTTTATATTAAAAAAAAATCTGCATGTACATATAAAATTAGACCATTCCTTACTATGGCAAATAATAGTAATCTAAAAGCTGTCATTATCTATAATGGAGAGAAATACCACAAGCCTTTCTACTAAGATCAAAGGTAAATAAAAAGTGGCTATTGTTACCACCATTGTTTGACATAATTCTGTAAATGCTAGCTATAGCAATAAGACAAGAAAGGAACATGGAAGACCAGTCAAAGAGGAAATAAAAATCACTTTTTGGAGATGACAGATAGCAAACTTAGGGAATCCTAGAAACAATTAGTGATTTCAATAGCTTATTAGGACATGAAATAAACCCACAAAAATCATCAGATTGTCTGTGTATTACCAAGAAAACAGCAGTACAAAATAGTGGGGAAATTCCATTCAAATTAACTGCAGAACACATATCTCCATTTCTAGAAGCCAGTCACCAACCCTTTCCCAGAAATTATATTAATAAAACAACAAAATACTGTATATGGAAACAAATATAGACCCAAATAACTGAAAGGATATTAACTACTCACGATTAAGCCATCTCAATATAATAACACTTATGCTATCTAAGTTAGTTTACATATTCAGTATTATACAACTCAAGCTATCAAAAGGTTACTTGGTAGAGCTAGAAAAAATAATACCAATTCATCTGAAGGAGTAAAAAGTAAAAATAGCAAAGGTAAATAATGAAAAGACCATTTTTAGACAAAATGAACAATTTTATTTGCATAAAATTGAAAAGTTATTGCAAAATAAAACCAATGTAATTAGAAAGGATAGAGTGGATAGGGAAAAATCTTTGTAGCAAATTTCTCCTGAAGGTCTATTATCCAAAATACATGAAATTGATAAATGTATAAGAAAAAGCCATTCCTCAATAAATAAAAGGTCAAGCTATCTATAGCCATTTGGGGAAAATGCTTCAAAACCCTAATGAGAGAAATGTAAATAAAATTAATGTGAGATTCCATCTTATACCCATCACACTGGCAAATATATATTTTTTAAAAAGGAAAATGACAATTGTTGGAGGGTATTATAGGAAGACAAACACGTTGATGCACTGTTGACTGAGCTGTAAATTTGTATAGCCATTCTAGAAAGCTATTGGAAACTATCCTCAAAAGTCTCTAAATTATTTATATATATATATATATATATATATATATATATATATATACATATATATATACACATATATATATTATATACACATACACATACACATATATGTATATATATATATGTATATACACTTCAAACAAGTGATATTACTATATAAATATGCCCCAAAGAGATAATGACAAAGAGGGAAAGAACTATACATACAAAGAATTGAAAGCAAAGAGGAGTACTCATCGATTAGGAAATGATTAAAATGATGATATATAAATATAACAGAATACTATAACACCATAAAAATTATGAAAATTCAAATTCATAGATAGTTCAGAAGATATGTATGAACTGATACAAAATGAAGTTATCAGAACAAAAAAAGCAATGTACACTATGGCTACAATATTGCAATGAATAATGTTACAAAGACTTAAAAGTATATATCGGTGCAATAACCAATCCTGACTTGAGAAGGCCGATAATGATGCATGATGCCCACTTCTTGACAGAGGAATGATTGTCTAGATTTGCAGAATGCGGCCCATTTTTCAAACATTATCAATATGGCACAAATGTGTTTTGTTTGGCTATACTGATCTGTTACCACAAAGGGCTTTTATTGGGGAAAGGAGGGGCTCTGGAGATAGATGGGGTGGGATAGTGTTTATGTTGAACAAAAATAAAAAGAAGTGAAATACACCAGTACTATAAGAAACATCAGAGAAAACCTCCTAAGAGAACATAAAGGAATTCAGAAGAGTATATAGATAAGCAGAGCTATATTGGTACTCCCACTTTACACTTAAGAGATTTTTTTTAATGTATGTAATAGATTCATGGGTTCATATGCAATCTTCTTTTTCCAACATTTGCATATAGAAATGTTCCTGTGTCTTAGTTTTCTAGTTTTAAAAAAAATCTATTTTTGTGGAATTACCCAGTGCTGTCAACGTTTAGCATCTTCAGATTCTTTTCCTAAATAATGCATTCACGATACATACACACATGACTTTTCTATAACTTAAAAGCCTATATCCCTTTTCTTAAGCCTGAACCATATTTTTCCACATAATTACTTTTGTCACTATCTCCTATGGCCACCACTGTATTGAAATCAATGATTATTAAAATAGATATTGACTTGTAGCAGAGAATCCTATTGAATTCTTTTTAGATTTTCTGTAACTTTTCATGTTATATAGAAGATGGCACATTAAGCTGAAATTACCTTCTTGGTGGTCTTTTTTGCTTATGCTTCTCAGAAACACTGAGATACGAGATGGCCAAGTGCCCTGTGAAATCTTGGTTCTTGTAGCCTTTTGGTGCAAGATGGAACTAACTCTACTAACTTCTCTTTTTCCATCTTGGAGAAGAACCTCTGAGTCATTTCACTGTAATTTCCTTGTATCTTCTGGTTTCATTTAGAGTGAGAATGTCAATATTGATGTTATGCTGTGCCTTTAGTATCATGGCTTGTTAGTCATTGGACAAGGATTTCACATTTTTAGTACCAATAGATAATAGATGTTTATAGAAGGTTTAAAAAGCCATGTGATTGTTTTCATGCATTCTGTTGCCATCACTGTAGACACATAAAGGAGTGATGGAGAATAATGTGGTGTTGCTCTTTCTTTCCTACATTACCATGGCCAGAGAATTCATTACCTAGTGGCTCTCCTCTGGGGGATGTACTTCCCTGTATTGGTTATGCTGCTCTAAGAAAGCAAGCATAATCTGTTGCCAGAATTAAACTTGAAGACTTTCCAGCATGGTAAAACTAACCAGAGCTTATGCTCCATTGGCGTAGTCATTAAGAACTCAAGGTCACCTCCATGTCACAATGAGGTATCAGAGAATGACTTCTGTGCACAATAATATATGGCAATAAAACTCAGGTTGAATATAATGGATAGAATTTATGCTTTCTTATTAAAGATTTAAAAATTATTATATTCTGACCTTAAACATCAGAAGGGAGCATTTACATATATACAGCAGAATACAGGTAAAGGATTATAGATGAGACTGTAAATATCCACTCTCATATCACTTATTTTTTAAAGGATGTAACACAGTTTATACATAACTTTCAAAGCTACCTTGCTTGCCTGGTTTTCCTTCAGAGCTTCCTTCTGTGCATTTAAAAATATATTTCCCTGGGGTGGGGGTTGCATCAATATTGTTATATTCTCCTTCCCCTATCTCTGTCCATACCATTCCACTAATTAAACAAAATAAAGAGAAGGTGAAGGGAAGTCATGAGACAAACAAATGTAGTGAATCTCCATCATGGTCTTGGCCAAAAATGGATGTCTTTCTGCATTTTGAATTCATCATATTTCTGTCAGGAATTAGGTACCATATTTCATCAGAGGTCCTCTGAAGATGTGACTAGTGATTTTGTTGACCCATAGATTCTGGATTTCTTCCATTTCCTCTGTAGGATGATTGTTTTTTCTTGTGACAATTCCCTCCCTGGTATTTCCATTACCCTCCCTCTTGACTCCATCCTCTTCCCCCCATCTCTATTTGTTTCCCTAATGAATCTGATATATTCTTATCCCAAGATGCATATGTGTGTGTTGCACTCCCCTTTGTCCATATCAGATAAATCAGCTTGATCTCATTTACAGTCCCCTACCTTTTCCTCCATGTTTGTGTGGTCTTATATATTCCATTTATGAGAAGTAGAAAGACCCATCTTCCTTCTCTGCTTTTTAACACTAACTTGGTCCCTTTGCCCTCCCTTTTCTTTCTCCTCTTAAAGTCCTCCAAACAGAGTCAATCCACCTCATGTCCTCTGCTTTTCTTGTTTAACTTACTTAATACTGTTTGGAGACATCAAGCAAGCTTCTAAAGGAACAAGTTTCATCTCTCCTTGTTAGAACAGTGGCAAATTATCATCATACTTCTAATTGCTCAAATAATCTGCCTTTCTAAGTTTCTATCAGTTCTTGTGTTTGTATTTCAAAGTTCACAAGTTCAAAGTTCTTTTCTTCAGAAATACTTGTTAAAGTTCAAATCTACAACCTTCTGTTCTTTTAACAGAGGGAGGGAGACTCCAACATAGAGAGAAACTCAGACACACAGTCATGCACAGATGGAAATCACTAGTTTAACGAAGTAGAACTCACATGGTGTGGTTTTTAGTTGTCTTGTCATTGCTTCACATATTAGACACCTTCCTCTGGACTTCCTTCATTTTTTCAGTCTTTCCTAAAATGTGACACCTAGAAATGAATACAGTGCTCTAGAACGTAGTCCATTCAAGACAGGGGGCAAGAAAGAAAAGGCAAAGAGCAGAAACACTTTCCCTTCCTCATTCTGGACATCACATTTCTTTTCATGATGCTTCAGTTTAGAATAAACCATAAAAGAAGGCTTGCAAGTTTCTGGATTGTGATCTGCTCTCTGAATGAGAAACACAGGGTTCAAACCTTGCCTTGAACATATCCTAGCTGTGGGACCCTGGGCAAGTCTCTTTAACTTTCAGTGTCCTAGACAACTCTCTAAGGCCACAAGTTGTAGAAAAGTTGCTACTCTGCAGTGGTAGAAGGACTTTCCTCCCAGGAATTCCCTATATAAGTGAAATCGCAGGACCATATCACATCACCTTCTCCTTTCCCACTAAGCTCATTCTAACACACAAACTGATCTTTCTATACTACATTCCAGAATCAGAAGTACAGCTTATTAGTCTATTTGTGAAAGAACCTACTATTTCCCCATCTCCATACTATACTACCATTTTCTATTTTCTAAATCTTTGGAGGTTGACTCCCAGTAGCTTGGCAATCACATTTACCAGGGTGTGTTTGTTTTTGTTTGGTTTTCAACCCCCTAGGGATATAGTCTGTGTGGACCAGTGGTGTTAGACTCTTTGAGGGAAGCTAGCAATTCTCTTCCTGAAGAATCTGAGTTGGAATTGTCCTTAAAGCTCATGTAGCTCTGCCTAAGCCAATAAACAAATCCCTTTTATAACTCCTCACCTCTTTCAACTAAAGTAGTCATCCAATCTCTAATGGAAAGCTGGATGTCATACTCTTAGCTCCATGGGTACATTGTTCCCCTTTGGGGCAACTCTGATTGTTGGTAAGTCAATCATCATCCTCCCCTCCCCTCCATGTTCCACTAATATGCTCACCACGTCTACAGAAATCAAAGGAGGCCCCAGCATACTGGGTGGATGCTCTGTGTCAAACATTGGGAAGGTCCCAACAATTAGACAGATCATGATCTGCATCATTGCAGGGAACTTGTGCCCCATGATTTTTTCTCTGAAATTTCTCAGTTTTCTTGCCACCACTCGACATCCCTAGCCATAGCTATCAGATTGAATGATTTTCTGCTACCTCTCCCACCAGGCCCTTTTGTATACCTGTTCAATTTATACCCATCTTCTAGAGCCTAACTACTGCAGCTTCCTTCCAAAAGCCTTCCCTGACTCCCCTCAATCTCTCAAATCGGCAATAACTTTCTCCCTAAGACCTCACAAAGGACTTTATTTCTAATTTACAGCACTTATCATGGAACACTGTGCCTTATCTCTATCAATGACTCACTGCAGTAGACGGGATGATGGTGTAAAGAAATTTTGCTTCCCTCCCGGTGTTTAGGCTGATGTTGTGCACTCAGTAGACTCTTAATAAATGCTTTCTTTTGCAGATTTGTCTCCTTGTTAGATTTGGTCTAATACCCTGGTACAAGAGTACATGTTTTCCAAAGACTGGAGGAGATTCAAGAAGCAGCTGTGCCATATTAGAGTTGAGGGCTCATTGTCTTTCTCATCAAAACACATTGCCAGTAAAGTATTCACGTTTACACAGATTGTCCTGGGAGAGCCCAGATGGGACAGCTAGGTGGCACAGTGGATAGAGCACTGGGTAGAACCAGAAAGACTCATTCTTCTGAGTTCAATTCTCGCCATAAACATTTACCAGCTGTGTGACAAGTCACTTAACCATGATGGCCTCAGTTTCTTCATCTGTAAAATGAGCTGGAGAAAGAAATGGCAAACCATTCTAGTATCATTGCCAAGGAAACCTCAGATGGGGCCACAAAGAGTTGGATGCAACTGAAAAACGACAACAAGAGAGGCCAGATCCTTCGCAAGGGTCTGCAGAGTTGGAATGAAATCATGCTGTCCCATGCTAAAATGAACCAGGAAACAGAGTTCTAATGCTAAGCCTGGACCAGGGTGACAAAAACAATAATACCTGGCATTTATGTAGCATTTTAAGGTTTTCAGTGCCCTTTGCATGTGCTATTTCATTTAATCTCACAACAACTCTGTGAGGTAAGTTCTATTATATACCCCCATTTTACATATGAGGAACTAGTATAATTATGCCCATTCCATATATAAGGAAACTGAGACTGGGAAAGGCTAAGCAATTTGCCCAGGGTTACACAGCTAACAAATGTTTGAGGCAGGATTTGAACTCAGACTAACTGCTCTATCTAACTAACTGTTAGACTATCTCTATCACTATAACCACTAGCCTGTTTGACAGTAGTTTGGAAGTCATGTGCAAGGGATATCAGGAAGATAGAAAAAGGCAACTAGTTGGATGTGGAAAGAGGTGGGGCACATAGAAAGGGAAGAGTCAAATGAGTTTTCTATCCTGGGTCTTTAAGATCACAGAGAGAATATCTGATGTATTTCCCACTCCACAACCTCCCTCCCCCAAAGGCTTTTCATAAACAGGGAGCTCTATCAATCTCAAGTACCGTCATTATGTGAGTAAGTTACCCTGTAGCAGCCTATGATTAGTGTCCTTCAAATGTTGAACCTTCCCAGGCACCACAAGGTATTTGATTTTAGCTTGATAATGACAGTGAGACTTGAAGAAAACCGGGTAGTTTGGAGAGCAATTATTCCCTCACCAAAGGGGCCCCACAGCTGGCCGCTTTCTTGCATGGATGAAAAACCCATTTACAACCTCATTTGTTCTGCCCTGCTCTCTAAGGTGAAGTGTGTCTGATGAGCTAGATGTAGGGCCAGGACAGGCCCTTGAAGGACAACCATGGATGTGGGGATGACGTGGTATTCCCACTTATCTTCCTTTAGCTCCTGGACTCACCTGCTTACTTCCCTTATATAGTTCTCCCTCTCTTCTCTGGAATTAATGTTTCTTCATGGACACAAAAGAGAACTATGTATATTCCATCATATTCAGTGCATTTGTCATGTCCAGAGTGGTTTTATTTCCCCTAAGCAACCTAGAAAACTGACAGTTTTAATAATACAGTATGGCATAATGCATTCAATCCACAAATTCTTATTAAATGCCTACTGTGTGTCCAGAATTGTGCTCTGTGTGTCCCAGAACAGGGAAATGACTAGCCCAAAGTGACATGTGGCCATTGACAGAGCTAAGATTAGAACCCAGGACTTCTAACTCAAGATCCCTTGATCTTTCTACTCAATCACAGCTCCCTACTCTAATAAAAATCCACATTTGATTGTATTTTATATTCACATGACCCCAGAAATATTTACAGAATCCCTGAAAAATCTACAGGACCTATAAAAATATAAATAGCTATGATAGGGAAGGATACCACTGGAACCCATGCTTCCACAGATAAGGTGGTCCTCCCAAGTGGCTACCCACTCCCATTCATTCCTTGTGTGATTAAGACCTGAGACCATGGAGTTTTGGCTAATGACTTCTCTTCCAAATGGAATTACAAAGTCATCAATGACCTAATAACCAGACATTGACCCTTTCTCAGTTCCCGTCATCCTTGAGCTCTCTGCAGCTTTTTATATTGTGGACTAATTTTTGGATATTCTTTCTTTCCTGGATTTTGTGACACTAATCTCTTCTCTTATCTATCCACCTTCCCCTGACTACTTTTTCCTAATGCCCTAACCCAAAATTCTGTCCTTAACCATCTTCTCTCCATGTACTTTCTCCCTTGGAGAACTGTTGTACTCCAAAGTTAGACATAGATGTGTGTGTGTGTGTATATATATATATATATATATATATATATATATATATATGTGTGTGTAGGTGCCTCCAAGATCTGTGACTCTAGCATCAACCTATCTTTCCTGAGCTCCAGAACTATATTTACATGACCTTTCATTACCTTGAACCTTCAGATTGTTCATTAGACTGGGCATCATATATTTATGAAGCCCACTATCTCAGTTCACTTGAGCTTGTTCTAGAGCATGTATTAAGGGTAATACCTGAATCAGAGATAAGTAAATCACAAGGGGCTCTCTGGTTAGTCAATTTCATAATCTGTCACAAAGTGGTAAATTCCCTTTAGAAGTGTGATTGTCAGATGCTGGGCACTCAAGGGCCTAAGGTTTGGGGGTTGGAGTATTTTCTGGCTCAAGGGAGCTAGCCTGATTTAATAATAGAACAAAGCATCTAGGAGACATACAAGAAACCCTAGAGTCATCACTATTTAGAATTTCATACACAGTTGATTCTCATGACATGGGGAAAGAGGGATAAGAGGGGAAAGAAAGAGGCTACATGTGGTGATAGAAGGCCTTTGTTTAACTCTTGTCGTCATTAGCTCTATGCCTTTATCAAAGTCACTTTCCTTTTCAGCCTCAGTTTCCCCACCTAACTGTAGGGACTACATCCATTCAAAGACTGTCATAAGAATCAAATGAAATAATTGAGGTAACATACTTTGCAAACGATAAAATACCATGAAGGAAGCAGCCTGGCATAGTCAGAAAGGCCTGGGTTCAAATGCTGCTTCTGATACATTCTTGGTATGTGAAGGGTCACTCTATTAAGTAACTTTCAAAGAAAAATAACACCAGGAATTTCAGGATAAATCCCATATTAACTCCCACAAAAAAAGTGTCATATGTGATCAAATATAAGGAAAAGTCATCTTTTTATTTCTTTGGTCACGATGACTCATAAAACTGCAAATTAAGGGCATGTATCTGACCTGTATCAGCAGAGGAAATACCACCTTGATGAAATCACAGATATTTTGAGATTTCCTTTGAAATATAGAAGTATTATTATTATTATTAGAATTTTCATCAAAAGGATAACTCTGCCACATTTTGTTTTGCTTTAGGAAAACCTTACTTTCAAATTCAATCTTACTGGATATCCAGACAGTAAGACTATAGGTGAAGACTCTAGAGCTTCCTAGAGTCTGGTCCACCAGGTCTGACATTTATTCAGTGAGTGACTTTGGCAGGGGAGGTCTTCTGTTTTAACCTCAGTTTTTTCTGCTGCACTATAGAACAGGTTGGTTCATAACAGAAGTTCATGCATCTAGGAGGTAAGATGGATAGAGAGCTCCTCTTGGAGGCAGGTTCAAACTCAGGTCTTCAGGATTTGACACGAGGTCTTCCTGACTCCAACACTTACTGGCTGTGTGACCTTGGACAAGTCACTTCCCCGTCTGCCTCAGTTTATTCATTTGTAAAATGGAGATAGTAATAGCCCCTCCCTCTCAGGTTTGTTGTGAAGATCAGATGAGAATATTTGTAAAATACTTTACAAGTCTTAAAGTGCTATATAAATGTTAGCTCCTATGATGATGGTCATTGTTTCATATACAATCTCTTTTCTTGTTATTCTTTGCATATTGAAAAGTTCATCCAAGAACCTTTCAAAATGCAAACATTTAACTTCTCTCCTATTCTAGGGAGGCTCTGAGAGCTACACCCTTGGGCTGTTGCTGTGCATTAGTCTGAGAGAACATGTTTCTAGAGGTCAAAATAGGAAAACTATCTTGCTTTTAAGTCACACTTCATATCCTGGCTTTATTAGAAACGGCTTACCAAACCTTGAAGACTCAGACTTTCAGAGTCAGCTGAGATCTCAGAAATCATTTCCTTTTAAGAAAAGGAGACTGTGGCCCAGAGAATCAAATGACTCATCCACCAACTAACTGTCAGAAGCTAAGTCTAGAACACGATCTGCTGTCTTGCTTTCTCCATATCATCAGTGAGATAAGAGATGGGCAGGGGCTCAGTGAAAACTTAGATTAATAATTGATAGAATAGGCTTTGCATATTTTTGTTTAGAGAAAATGGATTGGCTTTAAAAGGTGTTACAGACAGCTCAGATTCTAAAAATACTGTATCTGTGTGAATCGGTAGTTCTAGGCAATTCATGAATCTCTACAAATACATTACAGAAACACTGAGATTAATGTGGCTTTCGGACAGAGAGTATAAATGTCAGAGCCCCAAGGGACCTTATGTGAATGTTGGAATGGATTAATCTAGTTCAATCCTTCCATTTTACAGAGGAAAAATAAGTGAAGCCCCAAAACAAAAGCAACCCACCCACATAATCAGTGTGGCCGAGAGGAAGGAACAATGATTTTCAGAGTCAAAGGAACTGTGTTCAAATCCTACTTCTGATACTACTTGTATGATCTTGGATGAGGTACCTAGTCTCTATAGGACTCAGTTTCCTCATCTTTAGAATGAGGAGGTTGGGTTATTTAGCCTCCAGAGACCTTTCCATTTCTAAATCTTTGATTCAGCATAGTTGGGTTAGTCAATGGGCCGATTGTAGAGCAAGAAAAGGACTCCAGAACTCTTGGCCCTGGTCCATCTACCTTTTTCACTCTGCTCTGATTATATCAACTTTAGAGCAGATGAGGCGGCACAATTTTCATAACTGGTGGGTTCCAGAGGTTGAAGGAAAAATAAAAGAGGTCACTAGTAGTAACACACCAAGACAAATGAAAGAAGCGAGTAGGTCGCCAAGATTTGGTGTAAGCATTTCCTCCTGAGAGATTTCAATTTTAAACCAACTTGAAAGATAGCTTCCAGATACTTAGAGTCCAAAGTTACCATGAAAAGTTCATTTTCCAAGGCCTCAGTGTAATTTAAGTCACCAAGGGTCTATCCAGTCTGATCATCTTCACTGTGAATTTTGTTTGAAATGTCATTTTGGTCTGGAGGATGACAAACTTAGAGCATTTGTCCCCTCTCCTATTGTCTGAGGAACAGCCCTTGTGACTGCTGGAGAAAAAACCCAAGGACTGCCCTTGTCTTCTGGAGGTGAATTCAACAAATGCCATTCCATTCCAATCACCATAACTGGATAAACATTAATTAAGCACCTACTATGTGCAAGGCCTTGTGCTGGCTGCTAATATAGCGATGATTCCAAGCCTGTGAAAAAGTATATGCTTTAATAGAAGAGATGGGAGACAGGGATGGGAACAATATGTTTAACATAAATAACTATGGTGCAAGAATAAGAGAAATCTAACCCCCCTCCCTAATTCAAGCTATTTTAATGAATATTTATTGAGTCCTTTCTGTGAGACAGCTAAATAGCCCAATAAATAAAGCTCTAGACTTGAAGGATGATGAATTCAAATCAAGCCTCAGAAACTTACTAGCTTTGTGACCCTGGGCAAGTCACTTACTCTTTATCTGTCTGTTTCCTCATCTTTAAAATGCAGATAATAAAATAACATCTACTTCCCAGGGTTGTTGTGAAAATCACATGAGATGTTTGACAAGTACCTGTAAAGCTTAAAGCACCACATAGATAACAACAATGATGAAAATACTTATTGCTATCAACATCGGCTCTGTTCAAAGCACCATGCTAGATGCGGGGTCTACAAAGACAAAAATGGAAGTGTTCTCTACTGGGATGGCACAGTATGTTCATAGGTAAGTATATGAACTCAAGAAGCAGGGAGAGGAGAACATATCAGCAAACAATCAGAAAAAAGGTCAATAGAAGGCTTCACAGAGGGAGATCATTCATTGGCAAGCGCTATTATACCTAATAAAGGTTCTGTTTGTTTTCATTGACCTGTAGACAAAGCTGCTCATTCTTTGGGCCTTGTGGGCCATGATCTTACAAAATACCATTAAGGGTGCCAGATACAAAGTTCCCAAAGTGTCTGGGTTGGGGGCAATTATCAGAGATTTGATAAGTTCCTCAAATTGTACCTTTCATGTTTTGTGAAAGTTTCTAACTTGAGTGCTGCATGAGCAAAGTTGTAGAGAGGGGAGAATGAGAATGGGTGACTTGAGAATATTGCAGTTTTGATAAAACATATAGTGCAAGAGGGAGACCATGTAGGTAGCAATTAAATTCTGGAGAGTCTTGAATGTAAAATCATAAACTGATACTTTCTTTGGGAAATAATAGGGAGCCTTGAAGATTTTTAAATAGATGAGCAAGATGATCCTGAAGATTACTTTGGCAGCATTGGATAGATGGATTAGAGAGCCTGGAGTCACAAAGGCTGGTGAGGAGGCTATTATAATAGTCCAGTCAAGTGATCAGTAAAACCTGAAGTGAGGCAGCTAGGTGGTGCAGGGGATAGAGCACCAATGCAGGAGTCAGGAGGACCTGAGTTCAAATCTCACCTCAAGGCACATGACCCTCACTAGCTGTGTGACCTTGGGCAAGTCACTTAACCCCAATTGCCTCATCCTGGGTCATCTCCAGTCAAACTTATGAATACTATCTGGTCACTGGATTCAGATAGGTATGGAGGAGAAGTGAGACTGGTGACCTCCACAGCCTGCCCTCACTCAAAATAAAGTCAAGTGCAAGTCATGTCATCGTTTCTCTGATGGCATGGTCTTCTTTGACAATGAAGAATGAACACAAAAAAAACCTGAAGTAGGATGGTAACCAACAGAATAGCAAGGAAGGGATATGCTAGAGATATTAAAGAGAGAACAATCAGGGAAACTGATTAGATATATGAGGTAAGGGGAAAAGAAGGGACAAACATTATTCCCATGATACTGACACAGTGATGGTATAGTCTGAATTTCTCTTTGTTGTCTTTTCCTGTCTTATTTCTTTCTTCCTTTTTTTCCTTTCTTTCTTTTTTCTTTCTTTCTTCCTATCTTTCTCTTTCTCTCTTTTTTCCTTTCTCTCTTCCTCCATTTCTCTCTCTCTTTCTCTCTCTCTCTCTCTCTCTCTCTCTCTCTCTCTCTCTCTCTCTCTCTCTCTCTCTCTGTAAAAACATGCAGAATCATTCACAGGCCCAGCAGCAAAGTCACCCAACCTGAAGGAGGACAGGCCTCAAACTTGGCTTAGATTCCTTCTCATCCTTTATGGCTCTGATCTCTAGGGTAAAGGAATCAGAATATGTTTTTCTTTTTTTTATTTCCATGGAACTTAGCTCTTCTAAGGCCTGGTCCACTGACTCCCTCTTCTCATTCTTTTCACTTTCATTGTCTCCTGGGATCCAGAATGACACTCCACCTCCAGCTTTGCTCCCCAAATTCAAGGCTGCTAATGGCAAAATACAAGCTAGAGCACTCTGGAAAGAGAGCTCCCCACACTTCCTTCTCAGGCGTAAGGATAGGGAGAGGCCCATGACCTGTGTCTGGCTGAATCTCAGGAGCTTAGCAGCTGCAGAAAAGCTCAAAAAATAAACAAACCTTTTACCCCTGAAGTTGACCTCTAGGAAATTTTAGGTTTACTTTCTACTCCTGTTGGAGTCAGAAATCCTGGGTTGGAATCCTGAATATAACATGTTCCTACCTAGGTGAACTGGAACACATCACTTCTCCTCTCTCTTTCTTCACGTACACAATGAGAATAACTGTGTTTTTAATATGTCCCTTGCAGACAATGGATGCCGAGTGTTCTTTTAACACTAAAGCATTGTGTAAATGACATCTGTTCTTATCACTCTTGGTATCCCCAAATTATTAATGTATGCAGTCCATCATGCTGTAACACTGTACACTGTACATTCTGCCTTATTGTTCCTCTTCCCTTTCTCCATTAAATACTCTGAACATCTACCTTCTTCCTCTCGACCTATCTATTCATGTCCTACCTGTCCTTCAAACCACAGCTCAAATCTTACATCCTCTAGGAAATCTTTCCAGATTAGTCTCATCCAAATCAGGCTCTCCCATCTCAACCTCTATATCACTTACCAGGCACACACACAACCTGGAACTGAGATATACGCCTCCTAACATCATCCCCTAGTTAAGCCATGTGTAAATAGACAGTTAATTATAACCATGGGTACCCCATCTTGGACCCCTAACCTATCACTGTGGTTGCAGGTTGAATGAGTCAGCCAAAGCAGAGAGAGAAGGAGAAGTAGAGTAAGTTCCATACCATATTCACAAATCTTATCTCTCTCCAAAAGACTGTGAGTTCCCAAGGATAAGACTTGGGACTATTCCTTCTCTTTCATCCCCCAGACTGTGATACTCCTTAAGACAGAACCCATGCCTTTCCCTCCTATGTCTTCTTTGCAGTTACTTCTTGGTCTCTCCACCCAAATTAAGGTAATCCCATTGTTCTATACCCTGAGAAGAATTTGAATTTGTCCCACAAAATCCTAACCTACCATGGTCTTCATTCCTCTCCAGGTTGCATTGTTGGCTCATATCCCCATAACTTTCTCAACAATGCCACAGAAATCTCTTCACCCTAGAAGCTCACATTAGCCTTGACTTATTTCTTACATAGAAAGTACCCTCTAACTCTGTGTAGCCTCTTGCTCTGTTTGACTGGTTCCTCCAAGTGCCTCTATTTTTAAACATGAGACCCAGGTCAACCATAGCTTCACTCCTCTCCAGATTGTATTGCTCACTCATGGTCCATTGGGATGTAAGCTTATTGTGGGCAGGGACTATCTTCTGCTTGCATTTGTATACCAAATACTTACAACAGTTCCTGACACACAGCAGGCATTTAGTATATGCTAGTTGACTTGAAACAGGCTGACTTTATCTAGAACATAGGCTGGAGGAGGTGAGTCTGATGTGAGCTATATTTTTGCTAACATGATCTCTCCCTCTGATAGTCAATAATTCTCCAAGGGAATACATCCAACACAACTTACCAAACACATATTAAGTGCAAAATATATGCTGGATATTGGAGATGCAAAGATGTCTATCCTAAATGAATTTATATTCTAGGAAAAGAGTGGTGGGTTGATATAGCAATTATGCAGTTAAGTGTCAGGTAAACTGAGGAAGGAGAAAAGTAATGGCAACTGAAAGCAGGGCAATATCATGGAATATCTTATGCAGAAGGCAGCACCTCAGCTCAGCCTTGAAGGAAGACTATGATTCTGAAAGAGAAATAAGAAGGCATTGTGGGTAGGTATTGTGGGCATGGAAGGTTACCTTGTACAACTACCTGGAAGCTGTAGATGAAATGCTGAATTCAGGGAACTGGCCAGTAGGTCAGTTTGACTAGAATTTAATATGTAGAGTAACTGAAGAAGGATCATATGACCCAAAGCTGGAGAGGCAGATTGGTACCAGGTGGTGAAGGGTCTTAAATGTAGTTTATCCTAGGTGCTACAAGAAATCACTGAAAGTCATTAGGGAGTCAGACAAGCGCCACAAGAACAGAAGAGTTATATTGAGTGGTAGGGTGACTAGATGGCACCACAGTGCACAGAGAACTCAGAAGACTCATCTTCCTGAGTTCAAATCTGGCCTTAGGCATGTACTCACTGTGTGACCCTGGGCAAGTCACTTAACTCTGTTTATCTCAGTTTCCTCATCTATAAAATGAGCTAGAGGAGGAAATGGCAAACCGCTCTCTATGGCCAAAAAATCCAGATGGGGCCATGAAGAGTGTTCATGACTGATCAACAACGAATGTGTAGCAACTGTGTAGAAGATGCATTGGATCAGTCACACCACAAGTAAGGGGGCCAGTGAATGGAAAAAGGTGAGAGTCTGAGCTGGGTAACTAGAGCACAGGGGAACAGATGTGAGAGATGGTGGGGAGACCAAACCAACAAAGTGGGTCAGTTGGTTCCATAAGGAAGCTAAGAGAAAGGGCAGAGTCAAGGAAGACTACAAGGTTAGGCTACTTGGATCATAGTATTCTAACACAAATAAGGAAGTCTAGGCAGGTTTATGATAAAAGATGAATTTTATTGTGGACTTGCAGAATTAGAAATACTTACTGATGTATTTTTAATCTCTGAATGTTATAGCAGTAAAAAGTCTTATTCATTCCACCAACTCCTTGATTTGACAAAAGAAGAAACCAAGCCCCAGAACACAGAAATCACCTTCTCCAAGAAATTCAGCTAGCTAATGGCAGAGCTAAAACTACACTCTATATCACATATAGATATATTCTCAATATACATGTAGATAGATCGATATATTCTCAAAGAATTCAGAGCCAGAATGGATCTAGTCCTATTCCTTCACTAGACAGATGAAGAAACTGAGACCCTGTGAATTAAAATGATTTGCCCAAGGTCACTCAAGTAATAAATAGAAGAATTGGAATTTGAGCTCAGGTCCTTTGACTCCAACTTGCATGTTCTTTTTATTAAAAAACCAACTTAAAAAACTAGGGGCTTGTGATTTCAAGAATATCAGAACTGTTTTCTTGTTCAAAAGGAAAGCCCAACCTAAGTATCCCCTCTCCTGGGAGCAGGGCCCACATTTCCCAAAACTTCAGTGGAAATAAATAAACCATAGAACTGTTGTTTTAGTTAGAAAAGCTATGGAACTCCAGAGGGCCCTAAATAAGAAAGTTCACTGAAAAGGACTGGGAAAGTCAAGTTAAGAAGAAGAAAACGGAGGAGGAGAAGAAGATGAGGATGAGGATGATAACACGTAATGCTTTAAGCTTTGCAAAGAATTTTCCTCAAAACAGTATTTTAAGTAAGTGGCCCAATAATTGCTAATACCCCCATTTATATGGCAATAATAACATTTTAGGTTATTATCACATATTACATTATAAGGTCATTTTGCAAACCTCATTACATAATATATATTTAATTATATATATATTTGAATTTGTTAATTATTTTTTAAGTTTTTGATTATTTTAATTTAATCTGAAAATTTTAATTTTTAAATTATTAATTTATAATTATGTATATAATTAACACATATAATATGTATTAGTTGTATAATATATATCATACATATATATTATATAATAAAGATTTGCAAAGTGATTTGCAAGTCTTAACTCATTTTATCTTCAAAACAACCCTGGGAGGTAGGTGCTATTCTACCCATTTTATAAGTGAAGAAACTGAAGCAGACAGAGGTTAAGTGATTTAGCCGAAGCTCATACAGCCTGTCAATGTCTGATGCCAGATTTAAACGTGTCCTCCTCAGCCCAGGTCTAGCTAGCACTCTACGTACTGTGCTACCTAGCTAGCTCAATAATGAGGAAAGAGGCAGAGAGATGTTGTGACTTGTTCATTTCACACAACTCTTAAGGATCAGGGATGAGATCTGAAGCCAGGTCTCCAAAGCTAGTGCTCTTTGTACTCTCTACCCAGAGAGGATTTGTTGGGTTCAGGATGCCTGTACTGAAAACATGGTACCATTTTGATGGTTGCAGATTAGTCCTGTTAGATGTATAGTAAAAAAGCCAATACCTTATCTTGCTAGTCCTCTAACTTATAAAATCCACACCTCCACTTCCCATTAACACATTAATAACTGTCCATTCCTGCTGCATGATTGATGGGTACAGGCTAACAGGGATAGTTTGTTGGGATAAGGCTCTTGGCTCCAGTGACCCCTGAGCTCACTCACTCCAGCATTTGTAACCTAGTACTTCTATTCTGTGACCCTTGACTCTCAATTCCCAAGTCTGTCACCCATCTGAACAGGGCACCATGTGGAAGGATAGAGCATCCACCTCCTTCCATGTGGTGAAATTGATGTCATTTCATAGCTCAAAGGAGGCAGATGGTGTAAATTGAATCATGTCTTCTGGACAAGTTTTGATAACCAAGGAGTCCAGGTAAGCAATCCTGGAGAAAACGTCAATTCCATTTTACCTGGTACAAATTTGTCTATGACTTCCTGGGCGCAAGTTTTATAAACTGAGGATACTATAGAATTGTAGGACAGTGCTAGAGTATGGTAGGATGAGGGGAGAAGGGAGAAAACTGTAGAAAAGTATTAAGAATATCAGAACTGGAAGGGACCTTAGAGATTAACTAGATCAGCTCTCATTTTAAGGATGAAGAAGCAGAATCAGAGATGTTAACTAACTTACCTTATGTCACACAGCTAGTTAGTGGTAGAACTAACACATTAACCCCAGAACTTTCAACTCATAGACTTTAGGACTGAAAACAATTTAAGATGATCTAATGACCATCATTTTAAAGAGGAAAAATAAATTGATACTGAAAGAGGCATACTTAAGAAGTGTTGGTTACAGAGAGAAAAAAAGACTAGGTTAAAATCCTAGCTTCTCCAACACTTGCTAACTGTGTGAAAGTCTCAGTTTCCTCATCTGAATCATGGGGTTATTATGAACAAAGTGTTTTATTACAGGTCATATAAAATTAATCTGATATTGTTAAATGACTTGCTCAAGGTCATGCAACAAAGAAGTAGTAGAGGTAGATTTTGACCATAGGACCTGGTTGAGTCCTTTTGTTCTAATACAGCCCATCTCTATATTGTGTAGAGACTGAGACTGTGCCCTATCTAAGTGAGGACTCCTATCACAAAGAAAGCATCAGGAATGGTACCTCCCCCAAGAAGTATTCCTGGATTTGTCCCCTTAGGAAGCTCATACCACAGCTAGTCACCCACATCAGACAAGACCCTGCTTGTGCTTTCCAAGAATGGTTGCACTTATTACGATGCTTGTATAGACCCCCTATGGCTGTCCATAGACACTCAGTCATTCTCCTTCACCTACTTTGCAGACTATTCCTAGTCCATGCTACAAAGAATGCCCTGAATCAGTCATTGAGGTAGATATTGCTCTATTTTCCCAGAGTAAATGCATCCCTAGTCCACCCTTTTCATTATGCCCTACAGAGAGCTCTCCTCTATTGTTAAGAAATTCTCCTTCATCCAAGAGTTCTCTTTTTTTCTCATATTCCTTCCATCATCTTCCAGTGTTCCCTAATACCTGAAATCATGTGATTACAGGGTTAGAGCTGGAAGAAATCCAGAGGCCAGCAAACTCATCTTCCTTTTTTTTCAGATGAAAAACCTCTGGCACAAAGAGGTTAAGTGATTCACCCAGGGCCATACATCTAGTAAGTATCTGAAGCAGGACTTGAACCCAGGTCTTCTAGACTCCAGATCTTGTATCTTCTGCCCTCCATCACTCTGTTTTCTCTTAAAGACATCATATTTTTGGTACCCTCTTCAATGCTAATTATTCCTCCCATATCCTACTACACACAGGATCAAGAGGAAGAGCTGGCATCTTTTTGTTCCCCATAGCCATTTTCAAGCCCTCCATATGCCAGCATCAGTCAGTAATCTCTCTTCCTTTAAAGTTAATTCCATTCTACTAGTGCTTCTTACTGTCATTTACGTATCTCTATGTCCCTCTTCCTTCCCCTTTGCCTAAGCTCACCTGAATTTGACCCATGTGCCAAATTTCCTAGCTCTGTACAGGTATTTGGCAATGAACAGGGGATTTACAAGTTCAGCCATTTTTTCAGTCATGTCCAACACTCCATGACCCCATTTGGGGTTTTCTTGGCAAAGATACCAGAAGGGTTTGCCATTTTCTTCTCCAGCTCATTTAACAGATGAGAAAACTAAGACCAACAGAATTAAGTGACTTGCCCAGGATTACACAGATAATAGTATCTCAGGTCAGATTTGAACTCAGAAAAATTAGTCTTCCTGACTCCAGACCCAGCACCCTTTCTACTGTTCCATCTAATTTCCCTATTGTGTCCAGTGTAATCTCCAGTCTATCTTGTATACATCTTGTTTGTATATAATTGTTTGCATTTTAACTCCATCATTACAATGTGAGTTGCTTGAGGACAAGGAAGTCTTTTATCTCTCTTTTTATCTCTACAACTTAGCACATTGCCTGGCATGTAACAGGTACTTAATAAATGCTTTTTAAATCACTGACAAAGACACAGGAGCAGGAGGTGAGGTATTATAAAGAAGAGCTAATAAGTATTCTGTCTTGTCTAGAGCATGAATAGGAGATAGTGTGTGGTAAACCCAGAAAGGCTGAAACCAGGCTGGAAAGATTTTTGAAAGACAAACAGAGTAATTTGTCTCATACTATAGAGCTCCTGCATCTGGAGAGTACCCCAGGCACACTGACTGGTGCTATAGATCTCTCATTTTAGTAGCCGGGTAGAGGATGGCTTGCAGTAGGAGAGACTGGAGACAGAAAGACCTATTAGAAGACTGTCGAAATAGTCCAAGTAAGAGGTGGTGAGAGCCTGAATCAGTGTAATGGCTGCATGAATGGAGAAAAGTGAAGAGACACAAGATATATTGAGTGGGGTGGAATTGAAACCCAGAGAGAGGCTAGGACTGGACTAAAGGTCTAGGAGTCATATGGCTTGGAGATGATTGTTGAACCCATGCTAACTGATGAGATAATCAAGGTGGAGAATGTAGAAAGAGAGGAGGACCTCTACATAGGGATTTGGGCATAAATGATCTGACAAGGGAGACTGAGATGGAGCAGCCAGTCAAGGAGAAGAACCCGGAAAAAGTGCCATGAAGTCTTGTGAGGGAGAGAGTATCTAGTATAGGGTGGGAAACCTGCAGGCCTGAGGCCACATGTGGCCCTCTAAGTCCTTAAGTATGTCCCTTTGACTGAATCCAAACTTCACAGAACAAATCTCCTTAATAAAAGAATTTGTTAAATGTGCATACCCTTTGACTCAGCAAAATCTCTGCTAGGGCTGTACCCCAAAGAAAACATAAAAATGGGAAAAAGTTCCATGTGTACAAAAATATTTATAGCAGCTCTTTTTGTGGTGGCCAAGAACTGGAAATTGATGGAATGCCCATCAACTGGGGAATGGCTGAATAAGTTGCCATATAGGAATGTAATGAATACTATTGGACTATAAGAAATGACCAACAGGCAGACTTTAGAAAAACCTGAAAAGACTTATATGAACTGATGCTGAGTGAGATGAGCAGAGCCAGGAGAACTTTATACACAGTAAGAGCCACAGTGTGAGAGGACTGCTTCTGATAGACTTACCACTTCACAATAATGCAAGAACCTAAAACATTTGCAAAGGACTCTTGAGGCAAAATGCCTTCCATATCCAGAGAAAGAACTATAGAATTGGACTGCAGAATGAAGCAGACTATTGTCTCTTGTTATGTTTTGGTTTGGTTTTTCTCATGATTTCTCCCATTCCTTTTAATTTTTCTATTTTTATATGAAACATGACTAATGTGAAAATGTGTTTAATAAAAACGTATGTGTAGAGCACATATAGGATTACATACTGTCTTGGGGAGTGTGGGGGAGAAAATTTAAAACATATGGATATAATTATTAAAAACTGAAATTGAAAACATAAATTAATTAAATAAAGAAAAAATAAAAGGACCTGTTCCATAAAACTTGGACTCAGTCAAAAGGCCACACTCAAGGACCTAGAAAGCTCCATGTGGCTTCAAGGTCTCAGGTTCCCTACCCTTGGTCTAGGAAGAGAATGTTATTAATGATGTCAAATAATTAGCATGTAAGAAGGATGACTGAGAAAAGGCTATAGGATTTGGCAATTAAGAGATAATTGGTAACCTTGGAGATAGGAGTTTCATTTGATTTATGAGGTCAGAAACCAGATTGCAAAGGGTTGAGAAATGCGTAGGAAGTGATAAAGTGGAGGCAAAGAATGTTGACAGGTTTTTCCTAAGAATTTGGCTGTGAAAGGACCAAATATACATGAAGATAACTTGAGGGAGTGGCAGGATCAATTAAAAGCTTTTCTTCAGGAAAGAAAAAGTCTGGAAATGTGTATAGGCAGCAGGAAAGGAGACAGTAAATCAGAAAACATCAAAGTTTAGAAAGAGATGGAATGATGGAGGAAAAGTCAGACTTCTGGTGAAGAGGATAGGGAAGGAGCATGTGTAGAGGGAGAGACAATGAAAAAGGAGAAGAGTCAGTTCTTTCTTTAAACATGGAGCAAAGAAGGAGAAAGTGAGGGATGATTGTGAAGTGATGGGCAATGAAAAACTGAGCAGAAATAACTCATGATGGATGGCCTTGGTTTTTTTTCAGGCCATACATTTTCAGCATGCAGAAGGTCGATGGAGGAAGCTTCAAACAGATGCTGTGGGGAGTAAAAGTGAGTGTTCAGGAAACCATAAAAGGACTGACATTGCAACCAGGACCCATTCGAGCCTTCTTAGTCACCTTCCTCGAGATGGTCTCTCACTTGTCGTATGTGACCTCACATAGCTCTTGGAACGTGACATAGATGGAATCTGACCAGACTGACAACAATAGACTTATCACATCTCTTATTGTCTAATGGTGAGGTCAGTAGGCAAAAAAAACCCTGAATAATACATATCCCTAGACTGAGGGTTTTAATTCTTAAGTATATTTGAAGGGGTCCATGAACTTGGATAGGAATAAAAATTAAATCTTTATTTTCACTAACTCCTAACTATTTCCTTCAATTATGAATGTAGGCTGTTATTCTGAGAAGGGGTACGTGGACTTCATCAGGCTGCCAAAAGGGGTCCATAGCACAGAAAAGTTAAGAGTACCTGACCTAGATGATTCAATCACTAAGTCTAGACACAAACACTGATTCACTTCTCAGAGGTTCCAAGATTAATCAAGTCACTCTGGATCCTATAGCATGTGTGAGTTGAATTTTATGGTCTACACATAAAATCCTGAAGAACTCCTCTCCTTCATTGATTTATCCATTCATTCATTAATTCAGTCATTCTCTGAGTTACTGCTGAGTGCTGAGACTGAGGGAGAGGAGACTTTCAGGAACTCCTAGATCAGTTAGAGGGATGAGGTCTGCATGGATGTCTTTGTATTTATTCTTTGTTTCCTTTGTTTCTTGTGGCCTGAGCTCCTCCCCATTGATGATGAAACAAAGTACCATGGAGATACAGAAAAGAAAGAAACCCCAGTTTGTCAAGAAATTGGGGAAAGTTTCCTGGAGGCAGAGACACTGGAGCTGAAACTTTGGAGGATAGGTGAAGTTTAGATAGCCAGAACCCAGATGGAAGGGCCTTACAAAAGCAGGGACCAGGTTGAGTGATAACCAGAATGATTTTATCTGCCAAGCTACAGGTTTGGAGTTATAATTAAGGTCTATTTGGGCTATAGGAGGTAGGGAGTAGGGGAGAAGGACAAGGAAGCCAGGGTCTGAGTCCTGGTTGTCACTTATTGAACAGGTGATAGTGTACACATCATTCAATTTGCATAGGTACATGTTTCCTCATCTGTAAAATGCTCAGCTACCTCACAGGGTTATTGTCAGGAAGGTGCTCTATAAAGTGTAATCTGTTATAAAAGTGAAAAGTATGATTATTATTTTTTACAGTGGTTGCAGACATCCTTCTCCTTGTGGGTGCCTCTTGCCAGTCACATTCATTGCCAAATCCTGCTGCAGAGAAAGGAGGCCACTCTCCCCTTCTGAGGCCTTAGTCCATGGCCAACCACTGCGACAGTCCTGGCAGAGCAGCTAGGATGACAGACCAAGCCAACGGCTTCTCCTTGAACTGCCCAGGGAAAGGAAAGACCTGGAGAAGGGCATGGGAGGGGGGAGGTAGGAGCCTCAGGAGGTGATGACTTTATGGGACTAGACAAGGTGTATTACAGGAAAGGCTACAGCTGGGGCAGGTTTTGGCATCCTGCCTGGGGAGCAGGGCACAGAGCCTGGTGCTGACTCTCCTTCTATCTTGGCAGGCCCAGGCATACTGGAGAGCTTGCATCTCCAACTTGGAGCTAGAGGTTCTAACTCTGTTCACCTCCCACACCCCCTATGTTCAGTATCATCTATCATCATAGCCGTTCACTTAGGCAGGTGGCCAAAGGGACCTTGGAAAGGCAGGACAGTAGGGTGGAAAAAACGTTGGCCTTGGCATTAAAAGCCCTGGGTTAGATTCCTGGCACTGTTACCGATGAACTGTTTGAACCTGGTCAAGTCACTTGATTTTACTCAATTTCATTTTCCTACTCTATAAAATGAGGGGATTGGACTCCATGATTTCTAAGGAATTCTAAGATTTTTAAGGAGGCAGCTAAGTGGTAGAGTAGATATAACACAGGGCCTGGAATCAGGAAGACCTGAATTCAAATCTAGACTCAGATAATTAGTAGTTTAAGCAACTAGCAAGTCACTTAACTTCTGTCTACCTCAGTTTTCTTAATTGTAAAATGAGGCACTGGATTTGTTGTGAGAATCAAATGAGATCATATTTGTAAAGAGCTTAGCACAGTGCCTGGCATGTGCTTGGTTCCTTCCCTTATCCCCCGAACTCCACACTATTCCTTCTAAAGTTCTTTCCAGCCTAAATCCTATGGTTTTATAATCTTGACTGCTCAAGTATGAAGATGCAGCAAGGACTGGCAGCCACACAGGAATGAGTCTCCCATCAGCTTCCCCTTAAAGTAGCATCATTGATATCTAGGACAAAGGTCTCCAAGAAAACAACTACATCAAGTAACTTTCCCTAGGGTCATTCTTATCGACTCCCATTTCTATTGCTTCCTCAATAGAGTCTTCTAACCATTACAACTGACACTCAGTTGATCTTCGACCCTAGATAAGTCACTTCTTTTCTCTGAGAATAGATTTTCTTTTCAATAAAATAAGAATAATAACATCTAGAGTTGTTGTGGACCTGTTAGCATCAAATTTGACTTTTTGGAACTAAATTAAAAAAAAAATTCCAGGGAGAAGCTCCTTCTACCAATACACACTACTTGACACCTTCTCCATTTATTAGAATTATTTAGGACATTGAAAAAGCTAAGTGACTTGCCCAAGGTCACTCAGTTAATATGGGACAGAGGCAGTACTTCAACCTAAACCTTCTCTATTCAGAGACCAGCTGTCCTTCTACTATTCTACATTTCTCCTTCAAGGATGTTTCTACAGTTGCTTGAAATTTTGAAGCATTTTTCACATTTGTTATCTCTTTTAGCTCTACAATGTATGTGTGGTGGGGTGTATGTGTGTATATAATACACATGCACATATCTACATATCTACATATATATGCATATATGTGTATGCATAATGCAAAATATGAGTAATGAGAAAAATAAAATGAAGTGCCCAGATGTAAATTTGACCTTATAGGTGTCATGCAAAGTTGGAAGGGTAGAATCATGGCTGAAATTTGCCTCTGGAAACATATGCCTTATTTAAAAGGAACCAAGTAGATAAAATGAAAGTGAAATTGCATTGTGCCTTAGGAATATATACTTAGATAAGGAGATCCAGGAATATGAGGGGAGAAAAGTGGTTGTGAATATTTCAATATCAAGAGAGGTAAAAAAGAAAGTAATATTATTGTAGGGATACATTACAGATCACTGAGACAGAAGGAGGACCTAAAACAAGTTTATGAAATAGCTAAGAAACGTTACATGAAAGCACAATGTGATAGTAATGGAAGACCAACATCTGAATATTTGTTGACCCTTTCTGCCCGAAGCAGAATAACTCATAAACTTGTGACTTATCTTAATTACAAGTCCATCCTTCAACAAGGGGAAAAAGCAATAAGAACTATTATCTTAAACCTGATTCTGATTTTCAAGGGAGGATTTATTGTTGAAATCAAAATGAAGAGAAAAGACTCTTCCATCCAAAAGAAAAACCAATTATAGTCTGACCCTCCCATTGGATTTTGGGAGAACAGATTTCAAAGGGTTAAAAGAAAAAGATAGGAAGGATTCAATGGTTTTATATTTTGTGGGGAAGTCAACCAAAGAGGAATGGGAAGTTTTCAAAAACTAAATTCTAAAGGCACGCAGAAAAAACTTCTTAAAAATAATTGTATCTCTCTCTCTGTCTCTGTCTCTCTCTGTCTCTCTCTCTGTGTGTGTGTCTCTCTCTCTCCTGAAATTTCTATTTGTCCCAGGTTAGCAGTACAGTAGCCCCTCACAATCCTGTATTCATTATTGATCAGTATGAGTAAGTACTCTGGCCAGCTCCATTTATGACCTAGCCTCACTCCCCCTCTTTAGCGAACCTGGTGGTGCCCTGCTCCTGGGGATTCACCACATTGGTTCCATCTCAATGTGGACCCCAGAACACATGGCTCATTGACATCGTTTGTCTTTACATAACTTAAAATTACTCAATGTTTTCTTCCTATTCCCTTTCTTAGAGATTTGCCCTTTATAATAATTAAGAATGGGGTGGGATTCCAGCAAAACTAACAAATGCCTCAAAAAAGACAAGCATACATTATTTTTATAAGATGAAAAGTGATTGTGTACATGCCCAGGAACTCTTTAATAAACTCAGATTTTTAAAGACATGTAGGGAAAATGAGAGTGAGGGCAAATAACTTAGGAGGAATGCTGAAGTATGACATTGCCCTGTAGTGATTGGGTTGGAAATGCTAAAGCCCAGAATGAGATAAGACTAGTAATCAATGCTGATGCCTTCTTGAGCCAAGTAGGGGGAAGTGATGGGAAAGGGGCAGTTGAGAGAAGGCTCAAAGAAAGGATAGAACTGAACTGCTGCTCTGGGTTAATGTCTTCATGACAACGGACAAGGGTCAAAAGGATAAATTACTCAAACTTCATTTTGCTTCTTTATTTCTCTTTCAAAAAGAATATTCTCTGGACTAGGAATGATAGCACAAAAGTATACAGCAAGGAATTGAGACCCAGGATCAACGAGCATCTAACTGCCTTCAAGGGTTTGAAACCACCAGACAGAGATAAACATCCTTTAATCTGGAAGGAACTAGCAGATGTGATGGGTGAGGTCCTGTAAAACAACTACAACAAAAAAACTTTTATCTTTAAAAGATTGTGGAGAACTAGACAGGGGTTAATGTCCTGGAGAAGAGGCATTATTGTCCAAATGTTCACAGAAGGGAAGACAGTGAAGTCTATAAACTCTAGGTCAATGAGCTCAACTTGCATTATAGGTAAAATTCTGGAAAACATTATTAAGTGGATAGTTTGTGAGGACTTAGGGAAACCATAATTGCTAAAAGTCTGCATTGTTTCATCAAGAATAGGTCATGTAAAACTAACCTCATTTCCTATTTCACATGATAGAAACTCTGGAAGATCAGAGGGATGCTTTAGACATGTGCTTTAATTCCATTGAAGCATTTGAAAAAGTCACTTATTCCATCACGGTGGCCAAGATGGAAAAATGGAGGCTAGAAAACTATATCATCAGGTGGATTTGGAACTGCTTGAATGATCAGACACCCCCCCCCAAATAATCCAATTCAATAAGCATTTATTAAGCATCCACTCTGTGCAAAGTTCCATGCTAGATATTGAGGTTACAAAGGCAAAATAGGGGCGGAGCCAAGATGGCGGAGTAGAAAGACTCACCTATGCTAGGTCTGAACCCACAGCCCATGGATTTCCTCTAAAAAGAACTCCCAACAAATTCTGGAACAGTGGAAGCCACACAACAACACAGTGAAGGAGAGTTCCATTCCAGAGAGCCCTGAAAAACCGATCCCAAAGGTCCATCACGCACTGGACAGGAGTGGAGCCCTGCCCTGCCCTGGCCACGGGGCACTGAGAGGAGCAGATCCGAGCAGGCTTCAGGGACGGAATCTCCAGCAACTGCGAAGATCCCTCCACCCACAGACGCACAGGTCAGTGAGAGAGACATCTGGAAGGGCTGAGAGGGGACCAGGGTGTCTCCATAACTTGGGCCCCCTTGGGAGGCAGAAGCAGAGGCAGCAGGTTGCCAGAGGCTCCCAGAGCAGGCGGGAACTCAGCAGCAGCTCCATTACAGAAGTTCTCTGCATAAACCCCCTGAGGGAACTGAGCCTGGGAGGTGGCCCTGCCCCCACCTGAGAACCTGATTTAATCTTACCCTGAATAGCAGCCAGGCCTGCCACCAAAAGCCCTGAGGCTGGGGAGCAGCATTTGAATCTCAGACCCCAAGCACTAGATGGGTGGACCTAGGCCAGGGTGGAGAAGACTCTCAGAAGTCAAGTAACTGGCTGGGAAAATGCCCAGAAAAGGGGAAAAAATAAGACCATAGAGGTTAGTTTCTTAGGGAACAAATGATTCCAACCTTCCTCTATGATGAGGAAGAAAACTGCTTACCATCAGGTAAAGACATAAGAATCAAGGTCTCTGTATCCCAAACATCTGAAATAGATATCCCATGGGCTCAGACTATGGAAGAGCTCAAAAAAGATTTTGAAAATCAAGTTAGACAGGTGGAGGAAAAACTGGGAAAAGAAATGAGAGAGATGCAAGAAATGCATGAAAAACGGGTCAATACCTTAATAAAGGAGACCCATAAAAATGCTGAAGAAAATAACAC
>CM053769.1:39468479-39500982 GCA_028658325.1 Potorous gilbertii | reverse complement strand
TCCAACTCTCCCACATCCTCTCCAGCATTTATCATTTTCTTGTTCTGACATGTTTGCCAATCTTATAGGTGTGATGTGGTACCTCAGAGTTGTTTTGATTTGCATCTCTCTAATCAGTAGTGATTTAGAGCACTTTTTCATATGACTGTAGATATCTTTAATTTCTTCCCCTGAAACTTGCCTGTTCATCTCCTTTGACCATTTATCAATTGGAGAATGACTTATTTGGTTTTATAGCTGAGTCAGTTCTCTATATATTCTAGAAATCATTCTAATCTTTAAGGAATTATTTTCTTCAGTGAGCTTTTGGATCTCCTTTTACGGTCAATTCTGCTTTTTTAGGGCATTCTTCTCCTCATTGGCTTTTTGGATCTCTTTTGTCATTTAAATTAGTCTATTTTTAAAGTGCTTTTTTTCTTCAGCATTTTTGGGGTCTCCTTTAGCAAGAAGTTTACTTGTTATTCATGATTTTCTTGCATCACTCATTTTTCTTCCCAATTTTTGCTCTACTTCTTTTACTTGATTTCCAAAATCTTTTTTGAGCTCTTCCATGGCCTGAGACCAATTCATATTTTTCTTGGAGTCTTTGGATGTAGAAGATTTGACTTTCTTTTATGCTGTTTGTATACTTTGGTCTTCCTTGTCACCAAAGTAGGAATCTTTAGTCTGATTCTTTTTCTGGTTTTTGCTCATTTTCCCAGCTATTTACTTGATTTTTGAACTCTTTGTTAAGGTAGTTCTCTGCTTCCAGGGGGGTGGGGGATGTTCTGTCAGCCACTTTATCTGCCCACAATCTGTGTACCTAGAGTTCCAGAAACAGTTGCTGCTCCTGCTGCTGTTGCCCCTGCCCCTGCTGCTGCCTCAGGTTCCTCCTCCATGGGTTCCTCTAGCCCTCTGCCACCCTGGAGCTGGGCCCAACCACTCTACTCTCTCACACAGGTCCCACGGGGTTTTTTTCACTGACCTTCCAATTTGTCCTTGGCATTTTGGGGTCATGAAGTCTGGAAACTGTCACAGGAATCTTAGATTCAGTCCCTTCAAAGCCTGCTCAGGTCCATCTGTGCCAGAGTGGCTCACATTGCCCTGCATGCTGCTCCCAGTGCAGCATGATAGATACTTCCCAGTGACCTTCCAGGATGTCTGGCCTGCAGATTTGATTCACTCTGTCATTCTATGGGTTCTGCAACTCCAGAAATTTTAGAGACATTTTTATGGGTATTTGGCTGGGGTTTTTTGGGGGGAGAGCTCTACTAAGTCCCTGATGTTACTTCACTATCTTGGCTCCACCCTGGACTCAATACTTCTTGAAAAAACTCACTAGTGATGTGTGTTTCTCCAAGCATTAAGCCTAAATCTGTACCACTGCAACCTCCTCCTGTTCTTACTGCTATGCTCTAGATGCATAAACTGAAATGGAATGCAATGATATTCTAATCTAGGAACTCTTGCCTTTTTTTTCATCCTGGATCCTTTTGGAAATCTGGAAAAGCCTATGGATAGTCTCTTTCTTAGAATAATATTTTTTAAATGCTTAAAAAAATGTGTTATTGCAAAGGAAAAACTTCTAATTAAAATGCAGTTATCAAAAATAAAATACACACATGCAAGTTCATAGACTCTAGGTGAAGTACCCCCTGATCTGTTCCAGTCTCTCTTTTACAGATGGGGTATTTAAGGCTTAAAGAGGGAAAGCAACTTTGGCAATGAGTCAGTGGAATAACTGGGGCCTAGCATTACAGTCACATTGTCACCAGCCTTAGTTAGAAGAGGTTTAAAGGTGAACAGAGGATCTTGGCTGGGCAAGAAAAGTTTCCGGTGTGGGCAGAGGAGAGGACAATGAACCTGAACAATCATCCTCCCCATTGCTTTACTTGAGGAAATGTTCCCAGGGGTGTCATTTCAGCCTCTGCCCTCAACCCCTCCAAATAGAATGTGGGCCCTTGGAAATAACCAAGTACAGGGTTATTTCATTTCTTTTCATACTCTACCATAAAATCATGCTCTCCCTCCCAGAGAGGGTTGCTCTTGGGGAGATCCATAGGAGCCAGCAGTTACTTTACTGTGTCTCAGGGGAAATTTCTGCAAATGTGTTTGAATGGTGCAATGGCAAACGGCTCCTATTTGCTGTAAAAATATTTTCACTACATTTGTTCACTGACAGCTGAAGGCGATTCTTCCCCCTTTTACTGCAGTCATTATGGGGTGAACATAAAGCCAAAGGAAGAGGCTTGTAATATGTCATCCAGGGATAGTTCCCAGCTGCATCAGAGCCAATGGCCTGGAGACGAGCAGGGAAGCGGGGAGGGAGGCAGGAAGAAGACTCCAGGTTAATATGGGGCTGGCACAGCATTAGCTATAAAGCATATACATACAGCTGTGTTGGCATTAGTGGCCCACAGAGCAGGAGCCATATGAGCTCTGAGCCTGAAGTAACCATAATCTATGTCCAAACCCCCACACAGTTTGGGAATCTTAAGAACATTTATGGCTTCTAACTGTTTTAATAACATTATAGAATCATATATTGAAAGCTGAAAGTGACCTTAAAGACTCAGATTCATACTCTTCTTGCTAAAGATGAAGGCCTTGGGGCCTATTGTGTGGTAAAGTGAATTGCACAAGATGATGCAAGTGACAGGTGATGTGAGTGCAAATCTATGATGATCTCCATGGTGCCACCTTCATTTGCCCATTTGGTAAACATTTATCAAGTGTCCAGCATGGATGAAGAAAGGAGACCAGCTGGCCTTGGATACAGGTAAAACTGGATTCAAATCCTTTTACTTACACCTGCCAGGAAGGTGACCATGGATGAATCACTTATCGCAAGGTTCTAGGAAGCTCCCTATAGCTATGAAGTTACAGATGAGTGGTTGATCTTTTACTGGTGAATCATTTATACCCTGGGAATTTGTTTGTAGAAGAAATCACAGTTCCAGAGCAACAGCAACAACAGAAGTTCAAAGAACTGAACTTGTTGAAGATGTGAAGTAGGCTGGTATAATACTGTATGGGTCCAATAAAACATAGTCCGTATCAATGTAATGCAAACTAAGAATATGGGGCCTAAGAAGATCTAGATGAAAACTATTAAGTGCTTACCATATGTCTAAACACTGTGCTAAGCCCTAGGCATAAAAATACAGGGAAGAGAAACTGCCCTTGACCCCAGGGAATTCACATTATCATTGAGGGGAAACAAGGATGATTAGGGAAGGGTGTATTACTCTAAGAAGTCACAAAGATGTCAAGTAAAACAAGAGGGAAGTCCATTAAGGTTTCCTTTCCAGAGTCAATTACACTGTTGGTTTGATTATAGTTCTTGGAGAAAGAGGAGGAAAGGAGGTGGGTATAGGAATGAAAGGGAGAGCACTCATGCCACAAGTAGGGCAGAAAATGACCTTGGTGAACATGTGAGCACATCATCCTAGGGAGCAAAGATTTAAATGGATTCTGTAAAGGAGAAGAGTCATCTCATTTAAAAAAAGAAAAAATTGAGGCTCAAAGAGAGAAGGTGACTTATCCAAGGTCACACAGTGAGATGAGAGCAGATCCAACACTAGACCCCAGGTCTTCTTTCCCAGGCCAGGCTTTTGCACTCTAACCCAGGCTCCTTTCCTGTAGTCTAAATTCCTCCATTCCCACACTGGTTCACTGATTTTCATGGTTTCATGTATACAGATGTATATTCAGGCCTGAAAAATAAAGCACTATTAACAATAAAAACAAATCATTGACTGTAAAGATTCACAGCAAAATCTCTGGCTCTTTGAGGATTTCCAAGCAGTTTGCAGTGGAAGCATTTGGTCCATCTTGGGAGACTCATACTTTCTCATTTTTCTCTCCCTCCCCCCAGACACTGTCCAGGCACATTCATTCATTCTACATGTTATGGCTTTACATACTTGAAGGGCAGCCAAGATTGTTCACCCGAAGCTGGCTTGCCTGAAATGCAGTCTTCAGGAACCTTCTGGCTTCCAGGACGCTCTGTGATGGAAAAGCCAGTCCTGGCATTCTTAAATATGAAATGTCTTTTAAGTTTATACTTGAAGCAGCGAGCCATGCCAAAAACAGCCTGTTATGACATACGGGGTAATCAGCCAGTCAGCCCATGGCTCACTTACATAGATCTGAATGCCTTCAATTGCTTTATTCACATGGCAGAAAGGAAGTTAAACCTCAGTTGTCCCAGAGATACCACATTTCCTGGGCGATGGGCAAATCACAGAATAGGAAGTTTAATGATGACTTGACTATGAACTATCTCAGATGCTTCAAAAAATGTGTGATTTCATACCTCTTGTGATGTTGCATCTATGCAGTCCACATTTGAGCAGACAACTTTTCATGAGTTTCTGGTGCCAAAATGCTTCTTTACAAGGAGCCCTACCCTCTGATGAGGAACCTTATTACATTGACTTGACTAGTCATTGGATAACAGACACAAGAATAAAAAAACTGGATCCATGCTTGAAAGTCATTTCAACTTAATCAAAACTTGTATGGGTTTATACTCCACTGACTTTGACTATGAGGAACCCAGGATTTCTAGATTAGGAAAGCCAGGGAACCCTGGTAAGGGAGTATCATGGAAATATAGTCCCCCCAAGCAAGATAAGGATGAAATTCATCTTTCAACTCCTGGAGATCCAGGGGTGAACTTGTTCAATGTGATGAGAGTTATGTTGAACTCTGTTTTTTTTGTTTTACTATTGTTTAGTCACTCAATAAGCATCTACTAAGGGTTTATAATGTTCCAGAAAATGTCAAAGGATAGCTCTCTGAAATGGAGAGAGTCTAGCTGGGAAATACAGATGATATAAACAACAAAATGCATCAATAGTCAGAGGAACAGTGAAAGGGATACCTAGAAGTACATAAGATGCAAAAATAGAAAAAAGAAATATGGTAAAAATCCAAGGTCTCAGATGACTATAAAAATGCCTAAGAAACGGCTAACAAGGAGGATAACATGAGAGGGCAATTCTGACTTGCTAGATATCATGGAAATTTAGAATGATGAGTTACATCACTAGAATTGTTTCTCTGAAGGAATCTGTCTTATCCAAAAAGAAACAGGATAGTTCAAGGAGTGGGAGTTGGTGGAGGTAGAATAATAGCATTGTATATTATGAAAATGTACTCATGTGAAGAAATCCAGACACTAGAGATAGGAAACATGGTGGGAAACACTGGGGTAAAGATTAATAGAGGCAGAAACAGAAGAATTTGTCATCAGATTATACCATAGACCACCTGGGCAGAGAGAGGAAATATCTGAGGGATTTGGGAAACAGATCATAGAATTGGCACATCATAAGGTATTACTGGGGAATTGCTGGAGCATTCTTTCTTCCAAAAAGCAGAGCAGGTAAAAGATATCTTGATTTGCTTTAATATTTCTCTTTAAAAAGACAGAAGATTCAACAAAAACATGGCATTCTGGTTTTGATTTACACTAATAAAGAAGAACTGGTTGCTGGGATAAAAATCACAGGAAAGGCAGGTTGGGTCACTGCTCTAACTTAGAGTTCATCATAAAAATGGAGGAAACTGGGAATACTGTGTCATCCATCCTAGATTTTTGGAGGAAGGACTTGAAAGAGTTGAGAGAAGAGACAAGTAGGATTCCATGATATAAAGTCTTACACTTCAGTCCAGGAGGGAGGAAAAATGCCCAAGAATAAAATTCTCAAGGTCCAAAGAAACATTGCAAATAAACAAGTAGTATGGCATAGTGTTCCAGAGTTCAAGAATTTGGATTTAAATCTCTCCTCTGACACATACTGATTGTATAAACTTGGACAGATTGTCTAATCTCACTGGGCCTCAGTTTCCTCATTTGGAAAATGAGTAAGTTGGACTATTTGACCTCTGAGAAGCCTTACAGCTCTATTACTCCATGATAAAAAAAAATGAGATGCTTAAAGAAATATGGATGCAAAGGGGAATTCATCAATCAAATTGATTAAAAGACACATGCTGGAGATGAAAGCATAAATCTAAATCAAATTGTAGTCAAAAGAGGTAACAGATGATGGATGTAAAAGTTTGACACAATCTTGCAAGAATGGTATCTAGAGAGCAATATCTCAGAATCAGCTGAAGCTGGCAAGAAAAGTTAAGGTTAGCAAAAAAGTTTGGTTTTTAAAAATATATATTGGGAGAAAAACATAGGTTAAAGAAGGGCTAAAAACCATTCTTTGGAATGGATGCAATGATTATCAAAAAGGAGAGAAAGAACCATGTGACTCTATTTTACTTCTGCTTTCACTACCAAGGGCAATGAGTTCTGAACTGTTCAAATAGAGCAAAAATGGATAACAGGCATAAGAAATCGATCGCCAAGATAATAAGTCCTTTTTGAAATTATGGTACCTACTCCAGGTGTACTCTCTACCAAAGTACTGAGAGGACTGGCAGACGTGATGACTGAACCAGCCATTGGCCTTTGAAGGATCATGAAGAATGGAAGAAGGATTAGAGAAGAGAAATGTCCCAATTTTTGAAAAAGAGAAGAGAATGGAGTATGCAATTATAGTCCAGTGAGTTTGATGCTCATTTCAGGCAAAAATATCCTTAAATAGATCATGAGTGAACACCTAGAAAAGGAAGGTTGTGGTCCCAAAGAGCCAACATGACTTTGTTAAGAACAGACCATGCCTGAAGAATCTTAAGTCTGTGTCTGAGAGGTTTATTAAATTGTTGTCTCAATGAATGCTATAGATTAGAGTTTACTTAGATTTTAGCAGAGCATTTGACAAAATTTGCCACTCTCTTTTTATGGAAAAGAAGGAAGGATGTGAGCGAAATGATGCAGGGTGGTTGGTGGCTTCTGAACCAGCTAAATAACCAAATAGATAATGCAGTGGACTCTACCATGGAGCCTGGAGTCAGAAAGTCCTGAGTTCAAGTCCAGCCTGACATTTTCTGTATAGTCATTAATGATTCCATTTCAAGTTGGAAGAAGGTCCCTAGTGGAAGGTTCTGGAGACATGTGTTGTTTAAAATGTTCGTCAACATAGATTAAAGTCATTGGTGATATACTTATTGAATTTGTACTGAGAGTGGTAGGAAATACGTTAGATAACAATCTAGATTCAAAAATTCAAAAAGATCTCAATAACGTAGTGTTGAATCTATTAAAAGGAATTTTTATAAGGATAAACATAAGTCTTGCATATTGGTTCAAAAAATCAGCTTCACATATTCAAAATGGAAGAGGCTAGAACAGAAAGAAGCTCATCTGAAAAATATCTAGATACTTTAATGGATGGCAATATGAATCAACAGTGATTTGGCAATGAAGAAAGTTTCATAATTCTTTTTGTATTTTTCAGTCATTTCAGACACTTTTGACTCTTTTAGGTGTTTTCTTGGCAAAGATAATGGAATTGTTTACCATTTCCTTCTCCAGTTTACAGATGAGGAACTAAGGTAAACAGTATCAAGTGACTTGTCCAGGGTCATACAGCAAATAAGTATTTGAGGCTGGATTTGTACTTAAGAAAATGAGCCTTCCTGATTCCAAGTCCAGTGTTCTATTGACAATCCTAGATTTGATTAAAGGCATAGCACCCAGGGAACAAGGCAGTGAAAGTCCCATTGGACTTACAGGCATATTTGGAGTATTGTGCTCAAACGTCAGTGCCCCATTTCATGAAGCTCATTGATAAAGTGGAGAGCATTCAGATTCAGGCAACCAGGATAGTGAAAAACAATTGAATTCATGCAACATGAGGATCAGTAGAAGGAAGTGAGGATGTTTTCTATGGAAAAGGGAAGCCTTGGGATTAGCGCATTCCAGTTATCTTCAAGCATTTGAAGGATTATCATGTGCAAGAGAGATTACATTTGTCCAGTTTGGCCTCAAAATGATGAATGAAGACAGAAGTGCTTAACAATTATTCAAAAGTGGAATGGTCTGCTTTAGGGGAAAATGGTTTGCCTTTAACTTAAAGGCGTGGAACAAAGATCTTTTTTTTTCTTTTTTGTAGAGAGGATTCTTTTACAGACTCTATTGTCTCTAGATTCTTTTTTGGGTTAACTTTTTAAAAATAAATTTTATTTTGCTTTCAGATCCACGTTCTTTCCTACATCCCTCAACCTGACCAATCGAGAAAACAAGAAAAACAATATCCCTGTTACAAACTTGACTATACAGTGTATAGTCAAGCAAAACCAATTTTCACATTGACCATGTACAAACCAAATTAAATGTCTCAGTCTATACTCTTAGTTCATCAGCTTTCTATCAGGAGGCTAGTAGCAGTTTTCACTTTGAGACATTTGGAATTGTGGTTAGTTACTGTGTTGGTCAGAGTTTTAAAATCTTTCAAAGTTAATTATCTTTAGAATATTGCTGGTTTTGTATGAATCGTGTGAATTGTTTTGTATGAATTGTATGAAAAGTCGGTTCAATTTACTCGGTATCAGTTCATTCAAGTCTTATGTTTCTCTGAAACCATCTCCTTCATTTTAATAGCACATAAGTATTGTCTTCATATACCATAACTTTTCTTAAGTTATTATATACCAATGGATAAAATATTAAATTAATAGTATTTTATTTTTCACCAATTACTTGTCAAGAATCTTTTTAGCATAAGTTTTCATGATTTTGAGTTTCAAATTTTCTCCCCACTCCCTTCCCTCCCTTCTTCTGAAAATGGTAGATAGATTGATATAGTTTATTGATGTGCTATTATGTAAAAATATTTCCATATTAGACATAGTTGTGAAAGAAGAAACATATCAAATAGTGAAAAAAACCATGAAAAAGTATGAAGTGAAAAAATATGCTTTGATCTGCATTCAGAGTCTGTTAGTTCTATATCTGGATACAGATAGCATTTTCCTTTTTGAGTTCTTTATATTTGTCTTGGATCATGGTGCTGAGAAGACCTGTGTCATTCATAGCTGATTATCACACAGTGTTACTGATGCTGTGTACAAGGTTTCCCTCATTTTTCTCAAAGTTTTCTTCAATGTTTCCACTCAATTTACTTTGGATCAGTTCATGCAAGTCTTTCCATGTTTTTTTTGTTTTGTTTCTTCTTAAATCTTCCTGTTTATCATTTCTTATTGCCCAATAGTATTCCATTACATTCATATACCACAGCCTGTTCAGCCATTCCTCCAAATGATGGACATCCTGTCAACTTGCAATATTTTTCCATCACAAAAAGAGCTGCTATAAATATTTTTGCACCTGTAGGTCCTTTACTCTTTTTTTGACTGCTTTAGGACACAGAATTAATAGTGTCATTGCTCGATCAAAGAGTATGCTAGAGTTTGGTTGCCCTTTGGGCATAGTTCCAAATTGCTCTCCAGAATAGTTGGATCAGTACATAACTCCACCAACAGTGCATCAGTGTGCTAATTTTCCCACATCCTCTCCAACTTGTATCATTTTATTCTTTTGCCATATTAGCCAATCTGATTTGCATTTCTCTAATCAGAAGTGATTTACAGCACTTCTTCATAGACCTATATATAGTTTTGATTTCTTTATCTGAAAACTGCCTATTCATATCCTTTGGCCACTTACCAATTGAATAATGGCATATATTCTTATAAATTTGACTCAGTTCTCTATATATTTGAAAAATGAGGCCTTTATCAGAGACACTTGTAGTAAAGGTTGTTTCCAAGCTTTCTGATTTCCTTCTAATCTTCATTGCATTAGTCTTGTTTGTACAAAAGCTTTTCAGTTTAATATGATCAAAATTATGAATTTTACATTTTGTAATGCTCTCTATCTCTTGTTTGGTCTTGAATTCTTCCCTTCCACATATATCTGACAAGTAGATGATTCCTTGCTCTTCCGATTTGCTTATAGTGTCACCCTTTATGTCTAATTCATGCATCCCTTTTGAATTTATCTTGGTATATAGCATGAGATGCTGATCTATGCCTAGTTTTTTTCCTATTGTTTTCCACTTTTCCCAGATAGTGAGCTCATATCTCAAAAGTTAGCTTCTTTGGGTTTATCAAACATTAAGTTACTATGACCACTGACCACTGTGTCTTGTGTAACTAATCTATTCCACTGATCCACCACTCTATTCCTTAGTCAGTGCCAAATAATTTTGATGGTTACTTCTTTATAATATAGTTTGAGATCTGGTATTACTTGGCCTCTTCCCTTTGTATTTTTCTTTCATTAATTCCCTTGATAAATCTTGACCTTTTATTCTTACAGATGAATTGTTTTTATTTTTTTTTCTAGTTCTAGGAAAAATGTTTTTTAGTAATTTGATTGGTATAGTACTGAATAAGTAAATTAGTTTAGGCAAAATGGTCATCATTACATTCATGGCCTACCCATGAGCAATTTATATTTTTCTAATTGTTTAAATGAACTTTATCTGTGTGAAAAAGTGTTTTGTAATTGCATTCATATATTTCCTGGACTTGTCTTGGCAGGTATACTCCTAAACATTTCATATTATTTACAGTTATTTTAAATGGAAGTTCTCTTTCTATCTCTTGCTGCTTGACTTTATTGGTCATCTAAAGAAATACTGATGGTTTATGTTGGTTTATTTTATATTCTGCAACTTTACCATTATGTTTTAGCCGTTCCCCAATTGATGGGCTCTCCTTTGAATTCCAATTTTCTGCCACCATAAAACAAAGCTGCTATAAATATTTTCTGTATATAGGTCCTGTCCCTACTTTTTTGATCTCTTTGAGATATAGGTCTGGTAGTAGTGTAGCTGACCATGCACAATTTAACAGCTTTAGGGGCTTAGTTTGAAATTGATTTCCAGAATGACCTGGCTAGCTCACATCTCTACCAATAGTTCATCAATGTACCTAGTTTCTCATAGTCACTCCAGCATTTGCCATTTTCCTTTTTGTCAACTTTGCCAAAGAGAGCTTCAAAGGTCAGTGAGAAAGCTCCTTCACCTAGAGGAATTGAATGCAATCTGGACCACCTGCAGCATCCACTGCAGTGGCAGTGTCCATTTTTTGAGCCCTCCACCTAAAACCCCTGGGAGAATTGAGCCTCTGATCTGAATCTCAACCCTGATCATGGCCCTGGGGTGAGGATGACCACTGGCATTGTAGAGCTAGAGGTGGTTATGGAGAGGGAATTCTACTCTAAGATTCAGGGGAGAAAAGTTTTTCATTGCTCCCAGATCAGAGCACACACCAGGAGAGGAGTAAACTTCTCTCCCTTGATTGTGCCACCTTGAATGAACTTAGAACTTGCAGGTCCCCAGAGCATACCCTCCTCTTGATAAAGGACTAAAAAGTCAAGTAACAGGCTGAGAAAACGTTGAAAAAAGGGAAAAATAAGACTATAGAAGGTCATTTTCTTGGTGAAGAGGTGTTTACTTCCATCCTTTCAGATGAGGAAGAATAATGCATTCCATCAGAGGAAGTCAAGATTTCTGCATCCAAAACCTCCAAAATAAATATGCAATAGTCTCAGGCCATGGAAGACCTCAAAAAGGATTTTGAAAATCAAGTAAGAGAGGTGGAGGAAAAATTGGGAAGAGAAATGGGAACAATGCAAGAAAATCATGAAAAGCAAATCAATAGTTTGCTAAAAGGACTAACTCAACTGGCAAAAGAGGTCCAAAAAGCCAATTAGGAGAAGAATGCTTTAAAAAACAGAATTAGCCATATGGTAAAGGAGGCTCAAAAGCTCACTTAAGAAAATTGTTTGTTTTTTTTCTCTAATTAGAATGGAACAGATGGAAGCTAATGACTTTATGAGAAACCAAGAAATTACAAAACAAACCCAAAAGAATGAAAAAATAGAAGACAATGTGAAATATCTCATTGGAAAAACAACTGACCTGGAAAAATAGATTTAGGAGAGACAATTTAAAAATTATGAGACTACCTGAAAGCCATGATCAACAAAAAAGTGCCTAGACATCATCTTTCATGAAATTATCAAGGAAGACTTCCCTGATATTCTAGAACCAGAAGGTAAAATAAATATTGAAAAAAAAATTCACCGTTCACATCCTGAAAGAGATCCAAAAAGAGAAACTCCTAAGAATATTATAGCCAAATTCCAGAGTTCCCAGGTCAAGGAGAAAATATTGAAAGCAGCAGAAAAAAACAATTTGAGTATTGTGGAAATACAATCACAATAACACAAGATCTAGCAGCTTCTATATTAAGGGATAGAAGGATTTGGAATATGATATTCCAGAAGTCAAAGGAAATAGGATTAAAATCAAGACTCATGTACCCAGCAAAACTGAGTATAATACTTCAAGGGAAAAAGCGATCATTCAATGATATAGAGGACTTTCAAGCATTCTTGGTGAAAAGATCAGAACTGAATAGAAAATTTGGCTTTCAAACATAAGAATCAAGAGAAGCATAAAAAGGTAAATAGGAAAGAGAAATCATAAAGGACTTTCTAAAGTTGGTCTCTTTATATTCCAACATGGAAAGATCATATTTGTAACTCTTGAGACTTTTCTCAGTATTTGGGTAGTTGAAGGGATTATATACACTCACACACACACACACACACACACACACATATATATATGCATGTATCTGTGTGTGTGTATGTATCCATGTGTGTGTGTATATATATATATTTATATGTGTGTGTATAGACAGAGAACACAGGATGAGTTGAATAAGAAGGGATGATATCTTAAAAGATAAAATTAAGGGGTGAGAGAGGAACACATGAGAAAGGGAGAAATGGAATAGGGAAAATTATCTCATAAAAGAGGCAACAAAAAGTTTTTTCAATGGAGGACAAAAGGGAGGAGGTAAGAGGGAGAAAGTGAAGCATATTCTCTTCACATTTGGCTTAAGGAGGGAATAACATGCTCACTCAATTTGGTATGAAAATCTATTAACACTACAGGAAAGCAGGGGAAAAGGGGACAAGTAGGGTGGGGGAGATGATAGAAGGGAAGGCAAATAGAAGGAGGGAGTAAATAGCAGTAAACACTTTGGGGGAAGGACAAGGTCAAAAGAGAGAATAGAATAAATGAGGAGCAGGATAGAATGGAAGGAAATATAAGTAGTCTTACACAACATGACTATTATGGAAGTCTTTTCCAAAACTACACATATATAGCCTATATTGAATTGCTTGCCTTCTCAGTGGGGATGGGTGGGGAGGGAGGAAGTGAGAGAAGATGAAACTCAAAGTTTTAGGAACGAATGTTGAGAATTGTTTTTGCATACAACTGGGAAATAAGAAACCCAGGTAATGGGGTATCGAAACCTATCTTTCCCTACAAGAAAAGAGAGAAGATGAGAATAAGGGAAGGGAGGGGTGTGATAGAAGGGAGGACATATTGAGGGAAGGGGTAATCAGGATGCAAGGTGTTATGGGATGGGAGGAGGGGAGAGATGAGGAGAAAAATTGGAACTCAAAATTTTGTGTAAATGAATGTTGAAAACTAAAAATAAATAATCATTAAAAAAATAAAATAAAAATAAAAAATCACAAGTTAAAAAAAAACTCAGTTCAAGCACCACTTCTGTATGAAGTCTTTCTTGATATCCCCAGCTACTCCTGCCCCCTTTCCCAAATGATCATATTTATTTATGTGTATATATATGAATATATCTATACATTATATATGTATTTATATACATATAAAATATGTACATATATATCTATATATCTCTAAAAGCATATAAATATTGGGGGCCAGGTTGGGAGTTCAGTGGATTCCAGCATGGGACCTAGAGTAAAAATATGTCCTGAATTGAAATGCAGCCACAGATAGTTATTCGCTGTATGACCCTGGGCAAGTCACTTACCTTCTGTTTGCCTCAATTTCCTCTTCCGTGAAATGTAGATCATAATAAAAATAGCTCCTGCCTCCCAGGATTGTTTTAAGGATAAAATGGCATAATATAAAAAGCACTTAGCACAATACCTGGTACATGGTAAGCTCTACATAAATGTTAGCTGTTATTTTTATCACTGTATTAGCTTTGTGACCCTGGATAAGTCACTTAACTCCTCTTTGCTTCAGTTTCTTTGTCTGTAAAGTGGAAATATAATAGCCCTTATCTCCTAGGTTTAATGCGAGGATCAAAGGAGATGATATTTATAAAGAGCACTGAGCACAGTATCTGGTACATAGGAAGCTCTATAGAAATGTTGGTTGCTATGGTTTTTAACTGTGTGACTCTGGGCAAGTCACTTGACTTCTGTCTGCCATAGTTTCCTTATCTATAAAATGGAGCTAATACTAGAACCAATGTGTCAGGGTTGTTATGAGTGTCAGATGAGATGAAATTTGCTAAATGCTTTGAAAACCTTCGAGAGCTGTTGTGCTAATTCTTATTCTTTGCACTTCCTGCTCTTCCTATATCCCCACTTTTACTCACAGTATCTCTCTACTCGACCTGAAATCTCCTTCTTCTCATTTCTTCCTCTCTGAATTCTGTCAGTTTTTTTGGGATCCCCCTCAAATCCCAACCTCCTCCAGGAAATCTCCCTTGACTAGTCAGCATTTGGTCTCCTCTCTTGATGTGTTTGTCCTGGCTGTTTGCTAGACATCAATTGCATTCTCTCCTCCCTTTCACCTTCTAAAATCCTTCATTTCCTTCAAGGCTCAGTTCAAGCACCACCTTCCACGAGAAGTCTTTATTGATTTGCCTAGCTACGAGTTCATTTCCTTCCATATTATATACATATATACATATATGTGTGCATGTATTTATACATATATTTTACATAAAATATTGTCTCCACTAGCTAGAGTAGAAGCTTCTTGAGGGCAGGAGATATTTCACTTCTGTTTTTATTGTCTTAATTGCTACCACAGTGCCTAGCACATGGTAGGCATCACACTCTCTGAGCTTCAGTTTTCTCCTTTGTAAGACAAATATAAGGATCCCTGTCCTGTATCCCTCAGAAAAGTTGTAAAATTAAAATGAAGTGATGGATAAGAAATTATGCTTGTAAATTGGAGGGCAGAAGGGATCTTTCTCTTCTCAGATCTCTCCTAGCACTTTGCCTTGTACTAATCAAACCCTTCCTTGTATCAGTGATTTGTGTATGTGTCTCCTCTTATCCCTCATTCAGTTTTGAGTTTCTTGAGAACATTATCTGGATTTATCTAAGTCTTATAACTCAAGTCTTGATGTACACTGCCTGCCTCAAATTCCTCTCCCCTCTGATGGCAGATTACCAAACTCCTCCCAATGCCTTCCTTTAGAGAGGTCAGGAACTGAACTTTGAGCTCATTTCAATTTACACTTTCTGTTCTGGCTGGTTTCAGTTCCATGGAACAAGACACCCTCATGCTGGGTATTTCCTGATGTTCCCCCCAACCCTTTTGTTTTCCTGCCTCCTCTTTGTGTGCTGTATCCTTCTTTAGCCTGTACGCTACTTGAGGGTAAAGACTGTCTTTTTATTAATTGTATCTGCAGTGCTTGAGGCTGGTGACCTTCACAGCCCTCCCTCACTCAAAACAAAGTCAAGTGCAAATCACGTCATCATTTCTCTGATGACATGGTCTTCTTTGGCAACGAAGGAGGAACACAATCCTGTGAGTAGATGCAGCTGGCTGAATGCTAGCTGGGTAACTCACCTCCTCCTCTCCTGTTTGCCTCCTCCTCCCCTTCCTTCTCTCCAAAGGAAGGTAAACTCAGATGGCCAAAAATGCCTAGTTGACTTGGGTTTTACTGGCTCCTCCCCTCCCCTCCTCTCCTCTCCTTTCTCCTGTCCTATCCTCTTCCAAAACCTTAAACCTACTGAACTCTGAAACTGGGACTCCATTGGGGCCCTACCTGAGGACTTTTCTGGACCCTCTTAGATTGATAGTGATTATCAGTAGTAACTGTTGCTGTTTCCCACCCAGCCTGATGTCTTTCTTTTCTTGACCTCATTAAAGGGCCATGCCCTGACTACTTCTTAAACAGGCCTATTCAATGAATGAGTGTTGCCTCACCCTAAGTGAGTACCTGCAAAGACCTTGGCCTAAAGGGCCCAAGGTATCCCAGTGCATTTTGGGTCATCTGCAATCATCCTGAGGAATATCAGGTGTATGGATTTAGATGACTCTAGAGAAGTGAGGCTGGAAACCAGCACAGCCCTCACTTACTCAAAACAAAGTCAAGTGCAAGTCAAGTCATCATTTCTCTGATGGCATGGTCTTCAGCAACAAAGGACGAACACGATCCCCAGTGCTTAGCACAGTGTCTGGGAACATGAGTGGACACTCAATAAATGTTTATTGGATTGGATTAGATTGTGTCACTATCATCCCTAGTATCTAATGTTGGGCCCACAATAGGCATTTAGTAAATTCAAGGGTTGAAATAGATTCTGCTCCTGACTTGCTCCTTGGCTTCTCCCTGGTTAGCAATAACTCTCCTATGCATCATTGAGTCCTTGATTCCAAATGACCCCATCTACCAGATAACAGTCTAATCAATAGTAATTGGATATGAGTAATTGAACATTATGTCTGTTGATGTTTAAGGTGTTTGGGGTTTTTTTTAGTCAGGTACTTGTGGAGCCAACAGGGATTCCCCCTGCATATCATAACAGAGTCTGAAGAACTTCTACTGGAACAATACCACCTAAAACTGAAATGTTGGCTGCTTCAGGGGAGTTCTGCATTGAAGAATATTTGGTAGATTAGTGGCCCGGGGAACAACTAAGTCAGAATGGAATGAATGGTGAAAAGAACTCAGCTTTGGGGCTTAAATTTTGGGTCTCCCACCTAATATCCTTACAGTCATGACCAAGTCTTTTTTTTTTACCCTCTAAGTCTCAGTATCCTATTTTGTAAAAAGACTGGATTGTGTGATCATGTAATTGAAGAGATGAAATCATGTATCAGAAGAGTCCAAAAGTCATGAGCTGAAACATTGCTTCTGATCCCAACTAGCTGTGTTAACATAGGCAAGGCAAGGAAAGAGAATAAGCATTCAGATAGTCCTAAATGAAAGGCATTGTGTTAAGCACATTTCAGAAACCATCTCATTGGATCCTCACAATGATTCTGTTAAGTGGATGCTATATCTCCATTTTACAGTAGAGGAAGCTGAGAAATGAAGTAACTTACATAGGATCACATAGCTATTAAGTGTTTGAGGCTAGATTTGAAGTCAGGTCTTCCTGACCTACCTCACTGACTCTGCATAACACCAAGAGTCATTCCCCATAGATAAATAGTCAAAGGATATGAAGAAAATATTTTAAAGGAAATATTTTAAATTATAAATGATTATAAGAAATCATATTCCAAATCACTAGCAATAAGAGAAAATCAAATTTAAATAACTCTTTGACTTTAACCCGCTTGATACAAGTTCTCAAATGACGAAAAACATGAAAAACATGAGATTGTTCTATACTTGAAGGACAATAGTAAGAGGGGCATACTGATGTACTCTTGGTGGAACTGTGAAGTAATACAACTACTTTGGGTGTGAAATTGGAATTATTCAAGAAAAGTGAAGAAATTATCTCTACCCTTTGATTTTGTTTATATTACTACACATATACCCGTCACCCTCTGGTAAGTCTAACACAGAAAGAAAGGTCCAAAACGTGTCCGTATATTCACCACAAAACTTATTATGGTAGCAAAGAACTGAAAACAATGTGAATGGTCACTATTGGGGAATGACTAAAAAAAAAAGCCCATGATACATGGATATAGTGAAGTATTAATAGGGCAATCAGAAATGGAGAATATCAAGAATTCAGGGATGATCTGTATGAGCTAATGTAAAGCAAAGTAAACAGAACCAAGATCATAATATCAGTAATCCAAATAAGTTAAAAGAATGTCAAAAATGAGAAGTGAGAAAACCCAGTGAAAGTCTTATAAAAAGATCTTTCATCCTCCATAGCAGAAAAAATAAGGAAAAGATGGTAGAGTTTAAGTACTGTCAAATGAAGTCACTATGTCAGATTGTCTTGCTTCATTGTTTTTGCAACCGACAGAGACAGCTAGGTAGTGCAGAGAAAGCTAAGTAGTTCAGCAGATATAGCACTAGCCCTGGAGTCAGGAAGACAGGTTCAAATCCAGTCTCAGACATTTACAAGCTGTTTTGCTTTAGATAAGTCACTTAACCTCTTGTTGACTCAGTTTCTTCATATGTAAAATGGGAAGAAAATAGCATCTACCTCCCATGGTTTGTTGTGAGGGACTAACAAGTCAAATTATAAGTGTTGATGCTCAGCTGTTTCAGTCGTGTTTTACTCCTCATGACCCCATTTAGGGTTTTCTTGGTAAAGACACTGGAATGGTTTGCCATTTCCTTCTCCAGTTCATTTTACAGGTGAAAAACTGTGGCAAATAGCTCTAAGTGATGTGCCCAGTGTCACACAGCCTGTAAGTATCTGAGGCCAGGTTTGAACTCAAGAAGATGAGTTTTCCTGACTCCAAGCCTGGCACTCTACTCACTGTTCCATCTACCTGCCTGGTACATAATAAGTGGTATATAAATACTAGCTATTATTATGAGTGGATAGAAACTCTGAGCAATAGAAGCTATTCTGTTAATACAATACAGTATGGTTTATACAGTGTGAGGTGAGATCATGGGATCATGCTGTTTTACTTATTTTTGTCACAATGAAGGGCATGATGTGGACCAGGAGGCCGTTATGATGACTGTAATACAAAGGCATAAGGCATCAGTTGCATATATAGAGATGGAATGGAGATGGGATCTGGGATTTCATTGCTCTAGAGCAGAAGTAGGAAACCTGTGGTGTTGAGTGCACATGTTACTCTCTGGGTCCTCAAGTGCAGCTCTTTGACTGATTCCAAACTGCATAGAACAAATCTAGGGATTTGGATTCAGTCAAAGGGGTGCACTTGAGGACCTGGAGGGTCAGATGTGGCCATGAGGCTATAGGATCCCAACCCCTGTAGGGGATGCCCAGGTTAGAGAACTCTGTCTATCAAAACAGACTGCTATCTCAGAGGGCTATCTATAACACTGAGAATTTAAGAAACTTACCCAGGATTGGGTCACCAGATGGTATATATAAGAGGCAAGGTTTTCCTGGCTTCAAGGCCAGTTCTATGTTACATCATGCTTGATATGTGTGTGTGTGTGTGTGTGTGTGTGTGAGAGAGAGAGAGAGACAGAGAGAGACAGAGAGAGAGACAGAGAGAGAGATTCATATGGATATAAATATTAATTTTGGCTTCAAAATACTTTTCTTACCATTCCCACTGCAGCTATTGACTGTATTTCCCTCTTTTTCCAGACTACTATATATCCTTCTAACCGATTTTCTAGTCTCTAAACTTTCTCTCTAGTTCATTCTACCTCCTCATCATCCTAATGCACTGTTCTGATCATTCCACTCCCCAAAATTCCAGTCACCGACACCTTCCCAGTAAAATGCATATTCCTGATCTGGGTATTCAAGACACTGTGTAATCTTATTCCAACCCATTTTTAGTTGTTGTTTTTTTTCATAAAATACCTCTTTATGTACTCTGTGCTCCAGCCAACCTGGAGTAATCCATACATTTTTATCTTATTCCCTACTATCTCCATACCTTTGTTCATGCTGTCTCCCATTTCTATTTGTTGAAAACCTTTCCTTTGTTCAATGTCCAATTCATTCATCATTTCTTCCGAGAGCCTTCCCTGACAACCCTCCCCAACCCCTCCCCCCGTAAAAGTGATCTCTCCCTCCTCAGATATCTCTTGGCATGTGGTCTGGACCTCTATGTTTATTTCACTCTTCCATATCATAATTATTGTGTCTCTGTCTCACTCCTACCCCCAGGTCCCAGCACAGGCTAGTATATACAAGAGAGGTGATTGAATAGGAAATATTAAATGGAATAAAACTGAAGTGAAACCCAAATTCCATGACACATGATCTCAGAAAACAGAGAGCTCTCTAACTGACTTTGTCCCCACCTCCAAAGGCAGCTGGGTGATTCTCCTTCCTTTTAATGGGAGAGTGTTTGCTCAGCATGGGCTACAGAAAAACCTCCAGTATGGCATCTGTAAAGGTCACAATCTCTCTGCCTACCTTGCTCCTTCCAGATACTCTGTGATCAGCATTTGCCAGGCTTTTGATATTCTAAAGTAGCCTACCTTGGACTGGGATGGTGAGGTGTTTCCCAATGATCACTAATATTTATAAAGGGTTTTAAGGCACTTTGTGTGGTTTTTTTTCATCTTATCCTCACAACAAACAACCCTACGAAATAGAAGAGATTATAATAATTATTAAGATATTTTCATTATTATAAAGGTCCTATTGTTAAAATCATAGATAGGGAAACTGAGGCAGACAGAAGTTAAATGATTTACCCAGGATCATCAAACTAGGAAGTGTTTGAGGCAGGATTTAAGATGAACTCTTCTTGACTCTAACTCAACCACTCGGTCCACTATACCACCCATGGTACATTCATTCTTGATGTCTGGGTGGGCACAGATACTATATGGAGGCAAGGGAACCAGCATCCTCTTCTGAACTCCACGTACTGCAGCTAAGCATTGAAGAAACAGAACATTATGTCGTGAACTTAGAATCTAAGTGGTGGAAAGGATGTCATGGAGAGGGCTTTGGGACTACTGGTGTAGAACCGTGATTTCAATTTCAGCTCTCCTGATTGCTGCCTCTGTGATCAGGATCAAATCATTTTAGTTCTCTCAGATTCCTTCTCTGTAAAAGACTTTAGAATATAAACATTTTAGAAAACAATTTAAAAGTCACTGAACTATTCAATTTCTTTGATACAGTAATCCTCTCCTAGGAATATACCCCAAGGAGGTCAAGTGACTGAAAGCAAGGGTCGTTACAAAACAAAATATTTATAGGAACACTCTCCAGTAACAAAAAAACTGGAAGCAAAAATGGGTCCCCATCGATCGGGAAATGACTGAGCAAATTGTGGCATGTTAATGTAATAGAATATTAATGCATTGGGAGAATATAAAATGCGAGGAATTTGGAGAAACTTGGGAAGACTTGTATATTAAGTGATAGAGAATAAAGAAAATAACAATAGTTAATAATCAAATACAAATTATAATAGCATAGAAAAACAGTCAAATTCTGGTAAATATTAATGAATACACATAATCAGAGAAAACTCACATGTACACACTTGCTCCCTACCCTTTTCTGTAGAAGAGGGGAGCGCTACGAGGTGGAAATACAATATGCATTGTCAGATGAGATTACTAGGACACTCGGTTTTGCTATTTTTTTCTTTGTTATAAGAAAGGGTTCAACAGTGAGGGGCTGAGCTCAAGGGGGGAAATAATTGTGGTCTGAAAATAGAAAGCAACAATGATTTATAACATATATATACATATAGACATATACAGTGAATGTATATATATACATATACACATATATGCATGTTGTATGTATATACACATGTGTACACACATCCTATATATGTATGCGTGTATGTATATGAAGAGAGAGAGAGAGACTAATATTAGATGACCTCAGCTCTAAATCCTATGTTCCTATGATATAGAAAGCCGTAAAGTTTACCAGGAATAAGTTCCCTGAAAGATCCTCACTGATCATTCTATCTTAACCAGAGTATGCAGTACCCTTACAGGCTCCAGATAAGAATATCATCTCCCTAGATCCCTACATTATAGTCCCAGTAAACACTTTCTATTTTAAAAAATATAGTTTATTGATTTCCTTTAATATTTCCCAGTTATATGCAAAAACCATTCTTTTTAAAATATTGAGTTTCAAATTCTCCCCCTCCAGCCTACCCCTTCCCCATCCCTTAAAAATGCAAAGAATATATTGATTTTACATGTGAAGTCATGCAAAACATATTTCCATATTAGCCATGTTGTAAAAGGAAACACATGCACAATACACACACAAGAAAAATAAAGTACAAAATATGCTTCAGTCTGAGCTCTGAGTTCATCAATTCTCTGGAGATGGATAGCTGTTTTCATATGGGTCCTTTGGAATTGTCTTGGATCATTGTCTTGATCAGCAAAGCTCAGTCTTTCACATTTTAATATTGATGTTCCAGCATTGCTTTCAAGAGGCTGAGGGACTTTACCCACCTGGTATGCTGGCCCAAGACATTATCTTTGTTTTATAGTCCTGGCTCTCTCTCTTTCTCAACCAATCAGAAAGAAGCTATTTGATTGACCACATGTTGATATTCTATCTATATTTTCATGTGTCTTTATACATAGAAGTATTGTGAAGCCCCATGTAGACTTTAATTGACCACAGTTGCAAAAACGGGGCCAGCAATAGGCTAATAGCTGTTATTAAGCTGTTAAGGAAGACAAATGATCTTTTCCTTTGAGTTTGGTGTTATCCTTGTATTTTCTCTCTCATCTAAATGAAAGGATAAAAGAGACTTAAGACTTGAAAACTGAGAATCTCAGCTCCTCTCCCATTTCCCATCCCTCAGAACTGTTTGGTAGATACTGGGCAAAAACCATTATCTGACTTGTACTTGACTTTTCAGAGATGAAAAGATGGGAGGTATGTGGAATCATGACTGTAAGCTAGGGTAAAGTCTCTGAGAAGGACCAGGAATCCAGAGGAAAGACTCAAGCTCAAGGTATGAGCTACCTGGGAGTATATTGTTCTTTGTCAGAATGATCTTCACACCCAGAGTTAAGATCAATTAAAGGATGACAGTAGAACTGGATGGGAAATTAGAGGTTATCTAGTCTAAACCTCTTTCTTTTATCGAGGAAACTAAGATGTTGAATGATTAAATGATATGCCTGAGTCACACAGGTAATAAATGACCAAAAAATTATTTGCTCCTGATTCCATATCTAGGATTCTTTCCATTGTATAATAACACTGCTATCTTCAGCAGCTGCAGCAACTGCAGCTCCATTCTCTCTAGGACATCTCTGTTCAGCTCTTAGCTCACTAGACTTTTCTGGTACATTAAATAATTCATAGCCAGTTATTAATGGTTATCCTCACCTGACTGGACCTTGACATTTTGCTCAAACAATTCTTTAGTAATCCCTGATTACCCCTCTGTCTATATCATTGCCTTCTCTCTCATCCATCCATGGAGTTACCATACAGGCAATTTTGTGATGTGTAAAAGGAATTTTCTACTGTTATAATCCACCATTCAAAAACATGCCCCCCAAACCAGCAAGATATCCCATTCCTGTACTATCCCTTACTTGTTTACTCCTTCAAGAATGGAAGTAATATTCATCATTATTTCAATTTTTGATACATAGCTAGAGAAAAAAAGCAATTGTGAGCCTGGTGATGGACCATGGCTATTATCTGAGGATGGGTCTCACTAAGTTTAGAAAGTCTTATTGCCCAGCTGGCTGCAGAGTGATGAATATTTGCACCACAGCAGCTTTCAGAGACCTTCTACTAATTTATGTGGGGGTAGGACTCTGTAATGGGATGCTACACTGATGAAATCACAGGCCATTGATGAATTGATGGGTGCACTTGATACTTGAATGAGTCTGTGACCTCACTGACACGCCTTCACTCTAGCCACCAGGGCAGATCTCAACCACATCCTCCCATCCTGTGTGATTTGTGTGAGTCTTCCAGGAGATCTCCACAGGAGATTCACTCAACACACTTAAAATCCCCCTGGAACCTTTATGTTTAAATTTTGTTACATATATGTATATAAGGGATGACCCCAAAGTCTTAGTGCAATATTAGCCTTTAATAGTTCAAGCTTTTATAGCTTAAAACCATTGTGAACCATTGTATTACGCCAAACATAGGTAAAGTGCTTGCAAACTTTAAAACATCACGTAAATTTCATTATTGTTATTATATATTAAACATTATATATTTATCATTATTCTATGTAAAAATGTGATAGACAATAACAGCAAGTAATATATATTACATTCCTATTGGTGAATTTATTATTGCATGAGATCTTAATGATGTCATAACTCACAGATATTTTGTAGTTCATTCAGTTAAGGAAATATTTATTCAGGGCCTACTATGTGCAAGCCAGCATGGTACAATGGAACCAGGAAGGTATGAATTTAAGCCCTGGGGACCTCTGACACGTACTAGATAGGTGTGTCTGGACAAGTCACTTAATCCAATAGTACCCCTAATGAACTGAGACAGAATTGTAGAGAAGAGTTGATCTGTAATGAAAATCATAGGTTCAGTTGATATGTGTATATATCAAAGGCAATTAAGTGGCTTAGTCAATAAAATATTAAACCTGGCATCAGAAAGACCTGAGTTCAAATCCTTCCCCAGACACTTATTAGCTATGTGACACTGGGTAGGTCACTTAACCTCTCTCTTCCCCTGTTTCTTTAATTGTGAAATGGGAATATTAATAGCACCTACCTCACAGGATTGTTATAAGGGTCAAATGAGGTAAAGAGCTTTGCTATATAAATGCTAGACATTATTATTATGTGGGGAAATATTACTATACTTCTATATATAAAGGCACATGGAAGTATATATTACATATGTAATACATTTATTCAAGTAATGAAAGGTTACATTTTTATAACTGAAAGTTACATATAAAGGTGATATGGTGGAATAGAAAGAAGCTTGGATTTGAGGGCCAGGCCCATGGACCTAAGTTCAAATTCTACTTTTTAATATCTGTGGGATTTTAGATATTTCACTTTTCTCTGGGCTTCAGTTTATAAAATGAAGGACTTGAATGAAATGTCTTCTGAGGTTCCCTTCCAGCACTAAATTCTATAAACCTACGGAGGCCAAGGACCTGAGTTGGAAATCTGCCTTTTTAACTAACCAGTTGCATGACCCTGGGTAAGTCACTTGAGTCTCTTGGAGGCTCAGTTTCCTCATTTGCAAAATGAAGCCAGTAATATTTGTACTGACTACTTTACAGAATTGTTATGAAAAGAGTGCCATAAAAATGCCAATTGTCATATAAATGCTACATTAATATAATTTATCTTTATAGGGATCATTATATAGCTTTCAGTCAACCCTCTTGGGACTAAGAAGGTTAGTACACTTCTGAGATGCCCTCTGTGGTCTTCCCACATTTTGCATAGATTTAAGCTGCCCAGAAACATTTTTACTTGTCTCAGGAACTACTTCCAGCTCAAGCTCCCCCCCACCTTCCCCAAGTACCCAGGGGAAAAATGAAACCTTAGACAAACTTATGAGCAGAATAAATTTTCCATGATTCAGTGGCTCCAACAAATCCATCGTGTGGCTGGTGTTCTCTGGAGGGCAAATGTCTTCGAAAGAAAGATCTATACATTAGCGGGAGAGCATTTGCAACAAGACTGCTTTCTCTTATGCAAGATCCCAGCTCTGTCAAGTGAAGGCCAGTGGTTAGAGCTGGTCCTCAGAGCAAAGGGGAGAGGGAGAGCCCCATCCAGGGGTCTCCCTCATTTTATCAAGTTTCCAGATGCATCCTACTTTCTGGCAAGTTTTCAATGTACGTTGTAATCTATCAACATGTTAACAGAACTGTGACCTAGAGGGTCTCAAGAACTGCAGCATTTTTCATAATGTTTAGTGAAGTAGAAGTCCTTGCTTTCCATCCTAGTTCTGCTACTCAGTAGATGTGTGACCTTGGGCAAGTCACTGCTCCAAATCTTAGACTTGTTGTTCTCATCTCTAAAATGGGAATTGGGGCTTGGAATCTCTAAGGGATCCTTAAAATTCCATCTAACTTCAAAATATAGGCCTCTGAGGGACAGCTTGGTGGCACAGTAAATAGAGCATTGGCCCTAGAGTCAGAAGGACCTAAGTTCAAATCCAGCCTCAGACAGTTTGGCCAAGTCACTCATCACCAAACGCCTCCAAATATGGAGATATAGTTATATATATTATTATATATAATATATATTATATATATATTATTATATATAATATATATTATATATATATGGGGTAATAATAGTCACATTATATGTATATGTATATATATACATATTATATATACATATATGTAAGCTTCTGAGTCCTCACTGAAGTTGGCTAATCTTCTGCTTGGCACTAATCAGTATCATGGGGCTGTAGTATAAGTTAATGTAAGTCAGCAGGGAAACCAAATTCTATAAAACAATAACCACCATGAAGCTTTCCCTGACTTTCCCTATTGCCTGGTACAATGAGTATCCATCATTTTATTATTAATATTCATATTATTTATAATTGTTATTAATAAAAGTGAAAACAGCTTAAATTTCTATAGTACCTTAAGATTTACAAGACACTCTTCCCACAACAGTCCTGTGGGGTCGGCAACGTGTCTATTGTTACCCCTATTTTGCAGGTGAGGAAACAGAGACTCTGAGAAAAGAAATGAATGACATGGTCAGCCTTGCACAACTAGTAAGCATTAGAGTTGGGAAAGACCTCAGTTGGGAACCAACATCAGGACTTTGCCCCGAGAAGGTATATCAAAATTGGGGGGGCATCGACAAAACCTGTGTCCCTTCTTTTAGGGAGAAACAACTGAACTTAGCTGTTGACAAGAATAATGAGATGAAATAGGAAAGTTATCAGATGAGTCTCTTTTACCCCGTCTGCTCCATGCAAGGTAAGCTCTGACTTGGACCATTTCTACCCTTCTCTGTCCAATTGAACCCCACATACAAAGTGATCTCTCCAATATTAGTCTTAGGTTATCCTATTGTATTGGCATTTCTGTCTTTCTGCATGAGATGAAATCTCTCCCTCCTACCACAAAGCCTTACATTTTGAGGTGCCAAGTATCTCCCCCAGATATCTCACTTCCTGCCCATAACTATTTTCCTCAGGTACATTTTGTGGCAGTTTTGGAACCAGAATCCTTCTCTAAGTTTCTGGATCTGAACTTTATACTAAAGTCTCTGGACACCCAGTTCAATGCTCTTTCTCTGATACTCTATTTTCCATCTCACTCTTCAGAAGTGATTCAAGGATATCCATTGTTCTAGCAGTTGTAAGTTGACAGAATCTCAGCATTAGTCCTATCTGTTAGGGAAGAGAAACCCCATCTATAAAATCTCTGAGAAGTGGTCATTCAATCTCTGTTTGAAAATTACTAGGGATGGGCAACTCACTACCTCACAAAAGGAAAGGGCAGGGAATAAATACTTATGCAGTGCCTACTGTGAGCTAGTCACTGTACTAAATACTTTACCAATATGATCACATTTGATAATACAGTAAAATAGGCTCAGGAAATAGTCTACTGTTATTCTTTGGGGACAGCTCTGGCGTTATAATTTCTGTGTCCCCATGAAGAGACTTGTCCTACTATGAGAAGGGAGATTTTCTTGTCATATTTTGGGGGCAGCCCTGGTAATGTACAAGAAGTTTGAGAGAGCCAGCAAGAGGCTGGTTCACACAGAGCCTCTCTTTAAAGAAAAAAAGATTAAGTGTTAACCTGAAAAAGACCAACCTGTCAGCTTCATTTGGGCACTTGGAAGAGTACAGTGAAGCAAGAATCAGCTTGTAAGCCCCTTTGAGATCAGAGGGAATAATCAATATGGCTTTGGAAGGAACAAATTCCCTGTCTAATTGAATTTCCCTCTTCGACAGGATGACAGAGCGGACAGGGTAGAGGAAGGAAATAACTAAAGTCTATCTTGTATGCCAACTCAATAACGCAACTATCTGCAAACTGACCGGGAAAATGATAGAAAAGCTTATCTCCAGCCTTCTCTCCACCCTTTCTGAGTTCCTAATTCCAATCATTCACAGGAGAGCCTAGGATAGGATTGGGAAACCTGGAGCCTTCTATGTCCTTTGGTGCAACTTTTTGACTTAGTCCAAGTTTTACAGAACAAATCCTTTCCTTAGGTCCTTCCCTGCTGCTCCCAGAAAGTGTTTATAAACACTCTGAATAGGAAAAGAAGTTGGGAAAGGGAAGAAAAAGGGATATGGTAGAGGACAGAAGAAATGAGAGCTCCAGCACTTAAAGGTGCACCAAGTCATCAGCATTTCTGGGTCAGTGACCAATAGGGGATTGCTTCCTCTTCTCCAAAGTTCCAAGGTCCTTTCAGCACTAAGTCTGCCATGTTTAGCGTAACAGAAAAAAGCAAGCTTTATCATTCTCAAAGTATTCAAAGAGTAGGTTAGCACATGATGGCCTCAAGTTTGCACAGCTAGTGAATAACAGATCTGGAATTCCAATCCAATGCTCTTTCATTCATCCACACTACTTCTCTTGTTCACCAGCCAGTTACTGGGGCATGTTGAAACCTCTATGCTACACAACATTTTTGGCAAAGGGGAGTTGTAATTGTCAGCCGTACCATTTCAGCTTCTTACCAGATGCTTCTGGTTTATGCAAAACCTACAGGCCAGAGAGGGGAGGGGCTGGGTGTGGGAGATGAGGAAGACAGAAACAGATAATCTGAAAAACAGCAAATAATCTGGCAATAAATCCAGTTCTTTATGATCAGAATGTTAGTTAGCCATATACTTTTGAGGCTACGTGGTGCTGGAGAAAGAAAGATTTAAAACCAGTGGATTTAGATTCAAACCTGAAGAAGTCCAGCTACTTACTACTGATGTGACCTAGGGCATCCTTTTCCCTTTAATTCTTAGTTCCCTCATCTGTAAAACAAGGAGGCTTGGCAAGATTGATATCTACAGAGTCATCTTGGTTCGAAATTCTCCTAGCCTAGAAGGACTGGAATTTAAGAATACCTAGAAGCACCAAACTGTTTCAATCAACACACACACACACACACACACACACACACACACACACACACATATATATATATATATATATATATTTAGATTCATAAGGCAAAGATAACAGAGATGGTGGGATGCATTTTTTTTATTTCATAGTAAATTATAATATTTTTCATCACCTAAAACACTCAGTTCTTCTAGTGTTAGTTATGGCCCTGGCTCCAAATCTATCCCTGGCTAAAGAGTTGACCACTGGAGTGACTCATTGCCTTGGTGATGGAACTTGGCATTTATAGGGAACATCAGTCTTTTTCAAGTCCAAAAATTTTCTCTGGTCCATTGAGTTTGGAAAATGGATCCCCAAGTGTTCTCTAACATAGTAACAATGCACAAGTTATTGTGCTTCAGGGTTTACAAAGTTGTTTGCTTTTTTTTCATTACAACAACCCTGTGAGGTAAAATAAGAACTTTACCTCATTTTAAAGATGAGAAAACAAAATCAGAGATGTCAAATACCTTCCCTACACTCACTCAGCTAATAAGGAGCAGAAGCATGAGTCAATCTCAGCTCTCCTCACTCTTTTTCTGTGTTCTTTCTACTCTGTCAACCTGTGTGTCAAAATAAGGCTTATATTTATATGATATTTTATAGTGCCAAAGTACTAAGACTGAATTTTGTATCTAAAACATGTGTGTTTATATGTTTATATGCATATAAACATATATACATACAACACACACATGTAATGCACAAACACATGTGTACATATACAGGTAGTGTATATGCACATACATATTGACACATATAACACATGTGTGTCTGTGTTTTGCACAGTACATGCTGGTACATGTACGCTATGTATTATGTGAATGCACACATCTGTACATATATAGGTTTAATACTTGTGTATGCACACAAAAACATAACTATATAAGCATGTGTATATGCATGTACATATACATATATAGTGTGTGTATATGCTACAAATATATATATACATATACAATGTGTATATATATATATATACACACATTCACATACAAACATATGTGTATACATATACAGACACACAAACGTGTGTGTATATGGCTGTGTGTGTGTGTGCATGTATACTGAGTCAGTAAGTTGTTCAAGGTCCTAGTATTAAGTGTCAGGATCATGACTTGAACTTATCTCTCCTGACTCCTGAACTTGGGTTAATTCTACTAGGCAATACTTTCTCTTGTAGGTTAGGTGCTCAATAAATGTTTTATTACTTGAATTAAGGTGAATTGGATTGAAGGCTGCATGCAGGGTTTGATGAGGATTGAAACTACGGACAAGATTCAGATTTGAGGATCTGGGTCTCTTTCTCTTCACCATCAGGAGGTGTTGCTACCTCTCTTACTGAGTTCTTGGAATCCTGAGCTAAGAAAACAAAACCCTTTTATCAGAACTACCACTTAGGTAGAATTCAGAGCTTTCCTAGTATAATATACCTCTCTGGGAGCCTCAGCAAGATTAAAGAAAATATACAGTGAAACTCATTAACTTCAATTTTTCAAAGGGCCCAGAAGTTAAAGGGAAACATCGTTGGCTGGAAGAAACCCAGCACCAACTAAGCCTGCAATGACACTTTCTAATGTGAAAGTCAATATGAAGGAAAAAACCAAATGTAGAAGCCACATATTGAGCCAGGCTCTCCAGGGATAATGTTTTCCTTGGTTATTTCTGGAGGAGAGGTGGAGAAGAGGCATGAGGAACAGAAAGGAAAGTTGCTGTATGAACTCTTTAAGATAAGAGGACTCCAAAAGAGCTGTCACCGTCACTCTTTGAAATGGGTCTATAAGTAATGCAAATCCTGGGTTACTCTGAGTTAAGTTATACAGTGCAAGCAAAACGGAGTAACTAGCAAGTAGATATGAAAGAGTCTGGTTTTCTGATCACGAATTTGATGATTTTGTAAGCCATTTGAGTGATGTAGCTTCAACTTAAACAGCCACTCTTAGTACGATTTTCTATTACTCTGTATGAAAGGTGGTACTTCATAGTGGATAAAGAATTGACCTACAATCCAAGGACACCTTATTCAAGTTCAAGACCTTCCTGTGACACATATTTCTTGGGTGACCCTGGGATAAATCATGTAAATTCTTGGTGCTCTAAGCAACTCACTAAGACTATAAATTACAGAGAAGGTGCCAACCTGCACTGGTAGAGGGAGATTCCTCACCTCTGTGTTTCCTATACTAAGGAAATCACATATTTAGTCCCTCTTTCTTAGTGTTACCATCATTACCCTTGCAATGTGAGAGAGGTCAGATCTATTCTGCTTAGCTTTGGTTAAGTCAGAGTTGATCGTAGCAAAGGTAGAAAATAGTCTCAGATGTTTCTGTTCTTGACTGTTTCCAGGTGACATTTCTCTATAAATGGTCATATTTATAACAAGCAGTATCAATCATGTATAGCTTTCAATTTGATAACAATTATTGTTTCTACCTGTGGACTTGTATAGCTAAGAAGCTCATTGCTTACTGATTGGCTACTGGTGGTTAATTTCTTGGCCATGTGAAGTTATGAAATAAAGAAAAATGTTAACATGATCCTTGGTCTTTGGTGGCCCCTTCTTCTTCCACAGTAATGGTGAGAAAGTAGCAGAAAAGTGAGTATTATTTTAACTCTGGTTATTCTAAATGTGAAATGTTTGTCCAAAGACTAATGAATCATATACTACTGGAGGAAATAAACCATCAGTATCTTGACCTTCCTACTACATGAGAAAGCAGGAGACATAAAGAAGTTGCAGTTAAATGGAAAGGTGGTCCACAGGTTTTCCCCCCGAGGGGCAAATAAGGGAGCTGGAAAAGATGGTTTCTATGTCAGAAACAACAAGAAACATTATCTCTTGGAACCCTTGGTCCTCTGCCGCAAAGGATGAAGGAGAAAAAAGATATGAAGGACTTGACAAGATATTCTAACCTAAATTAATTTTATCTTGAGTGTGACTTCAATTGGAAGTCAGTCATGGGTGAGGACAGTGAAAAATATATTGGAAAATAATTTTGGACCAAGAAATGAAGGAGGCCAAAGTCTTAAGGATTCCTGTGAAGTCTTAGGGATATATATTTATGTATTTGCTTTATGATGTAAGTCAGAAGCCATCAAATATGGTAAATATTAAACAAAAATCACAAAAATGAGGCCATGTAACAGTCCAGAATGGTTGGTTGTTGATGTGGAAGTCATTTCAGAATTATTAACCATGTGCAGTTACATTATTTAATAAAACTTTTAAATGCTTGGTTGGTCTATTTTAGGAGACTCTGCAATGTCCTTGGGCTATATAGTATGAGGACAACATTCATTCACAAACAGGAAAAATTTGGAGGACTTGGCCATCTTTAAGGGCAATACTTCCACCTGTGTTCACTGTCCAAAAAATTCCAAGAAAATGGCAGGTACTTTGGGGGAGTATAGAACACCGTTTTATGCTTTGGCTGAAGGCAGCTAGGTAAATAGAATGTTGAATCTGAAGTCAGAAAAGTCTTGAGTTCCAATCTGGGCTCAGGAATTTCCTGATTGTGTGACTTTAGGCAAGCTACTTAACTCTAGCTTGCCTCAACTTCCCCATCTGTAAAATGGGACAATAGGGACACCTACTTCTCAGGATCATTGTGAGGATAAAATGAGATAATATAAACAGGCAGCATGGTATAGTCGACAGAGCACTGGATTTGGAGTCAAGAAGATCCAGGTTAAAATCCTACCTTAGACAATGAACAGTTGCGTGAAAATGGGCAAATCATTTAATCTCATTTGCCCTGTCTTTCAAAAGACTGTCTTTAAAGAGAATAATGAGCACAGCCTTTGTTGTTGTTATGCTTACCAAGGAATCTTATATAATTTTCATATGTTCATGGGAGATACCTTGTTGGAAAAGAGCTCTTGGG
>CM053769.1:39412783-39467979 GCA_028658325.1 Potorous gilbertii | reverse complement strand
GATAGGATGGAGGGAAATATAGTTAGTCTTACACAACAGGACTATTATGGAAGTCATTTGCAAAACTACACAGATATGGCCTATATTGAATTGCCTTTGGGAAGGGTGGGGAGGGAGGGATGGGGAGAAGTTGGAAGTCAAAGTTTTAGGAACAACTGTTGAGTATTGTTCTTACTACTAGGAAATAAGAAATACAGGTAATGGGGAATAGAAAGTTATCTGGCCCTACAGGATAAAAGAGAAGATGGGGACAAGAGAAGGGAGGGATGATAGATGAGAGGGCAGATTGGTGATAGGGGAAATTAGAATGCTCAGTGTACTGGGGTCGGAGGAGGGGACAAATGGGGAGAAAATTTTGGAACCCAAAATTTTGTGAAAATAAATGTAAAAAGTTAAATAAATAAATTTATATTTAAAAAAAAAGAATTTCCAAAAGGTTAAAAAATAAAAACCTTCTCCTGTTTCAGTGGAATGAAAACTCCTAAAAAGCTAACATTATTTCATTTTTCTATTAATCCTTAGTGCCTAGCCCATTTCTTTGTACATAGTAGGCAAATAGCAAACGTCTGAATTGATTTGAATCATGGAATACAGTAATTTCTGATCAATTAAAATTGTATTTCACCCAGAGGGCAATGGAGAAGTGCATGATGGGTGCAGGAAGTGATGCTTGAGAAGCATGAAGAGACTGTAACATATTATCAACCCAGAACTATACAAGAAAAGCAAGTAGCAGCAATAATCACTACACCAGCAACAACAGTTATATAGCACTTATTATATTTCAGGCACTGTGCCAGGGATCCTCACCACATCCTTGGGAGGCAGGAGCTATTGCTATCATCCCCATTTTACAGATAAAGAAATCAAGGCGAATAGAAAATAGATGACTTCCTCAATGCTACCTTGCTAGCAAATGCCTGAGTACAGATTTGAACTCAGATCATCCTGACTCGATTTACTATTCTGTGCACTGTGCTTCCAGAGAGACATGTGACTAGAAAAGGAGGACCAATCGTGGGGTAAGAGTGATACATACATAGAGAGTCTGTAGGTAGCAAGACCACATATTATTATGATCCAGGTAGGTCAAGCCATGCATAAAATTTTATATAATGCCTTCCCCTCTTTTAGTCTTTTCTGACTATCATTATTCCCACATTAAAGAAACAGTAGTATAGAGGGACGTTCAGAAAGAAGAAACAGAAACAGATGGCAGGAGAAACAGAGAGAGAGAGAGTATAAGTGGAAACACACTCACAGATGCATCTTAGAGCTTTCCATCTTATTTAAGAGAAATGTATATACAAACACACCAGAAACTGGCAGGGTTGTTACAATTAGCATTCAGAGAAGAGGTGATATCTTACAAACCAAAACTCATTTGTGAGGCAGGAAAATTTCTTTTTTAAAATATCAGTTATTTTTTATTCAGTATTTAGGGTTAGTATGACACTTGTGGAATTGGCTGCATTATTGTAGGTATATAGATCTTTTTATATAATATGGAAATTTACAACCATATAGGCAGACAAAATCAGGTCCTCCAAAAAGGTGATACATGGGGCCATGCTGTAGTGCCCTAATGGAGGGGAGCACAAAGGTAATCAATGCATCAGTAAAGAATTACTGCTGTATGGTGTTTTGTATCCAGGAGTTTTATCTTCTGGACCTAAGGGAACCTGTAGCACTTACATACAAAGCAAGCAGGTAGTTTATACACCTATGGGACACCGGCTATGCTTGACAACAACTACTGAGATTATACAAGTCATATTCAGCATCCTATGCCAACTACAACAGAATTCTATTCCCCATTTCTAACTTTAGGAAGAAACTAGAGTGTGTTCACAGGTTTGACATTTCTGGGGTTTAGTCACTAATCAGAGGAAGGATTTGACCTATTTGAAAAGCAGATCATACATAACGTCTCAACCCCTGTCATGTTCTCTCGATATCAGTGTGATCAAAGTAATCCTTCTGGATTCCCTTTAAATGACTCTTCCTTAAATGACTCTCCTCCTCCGGATTCAGGTTGACCTTCACCATATCTGAAATGCCACTCTGCCCCAAGACACATGGGACACTAAGGAAGCCATCCTCATTAATACCATATAGGCCCTTAATCATGGTGGAAATTGGATGCACTTTCCTTAGATTCTTCCAGATCTGCCACAGACAAGCCAATGTCCCAGGAAGTGTAGTCCTTCAGTTTGATTACCTCCTAAGCACTTTCCGCCACCTGTTTATGAACATCTTTCCAATTCTCTGCCTCAGCATCACTTCCCAAAGAAGGATGAAGGTTGTTTAGAGACACACTGGCAAGATTCATACAGCTCCACATAGGAACACTGGAGTCTCCATGGTCCCCAAGGACCCATCCATGACAACTTGAAGAATAGACACCAAGTCTCTCCCCAATTAGGTAATGGAAATGGACAGAATCCAGATTGCAACCACTTTCAATAACATGATTTTTAAGAAAGTACTTAGCTTCCAGGCCACACATGTCAAAATATCCACTGAATTGGAAACAACAAGCAGCTTGCAATTAGGACTATATTTAACAATATTGGGAATGATGAATTTAAAGATAGTCCCATTAAGTTGGACCAGATTAAAATGACTTTCTCCCTCTTGTTGACATGCCCTAATCATAACAATGACCAGTTTTAAGTTTGTAGTCACGCTGTAGTCTTTGCCAGAAACAATCTTTGGTGTTTTGAGGAAAAGGCTGCCATGTTGGAGATTCATCATCTCGCCCTTTAGTTTGTCTTGTATTACATCAACGAGGGAAAATTCATCAGCCAATTCCTTTGTTAAGATACTAATGGTACATGCCATGCCAACTGAACCAACCCCAACAGCAGTGATCTTGTTCTGGGGAACCTGGTCTTCCTTTAGGACATTCAAAGATAAGCTGATCCTTGACAGTTGATGCCATTTTGGAGGGTATCTGGCGGGGGTGGGTATAGCGAGGTTGCTGATCAGGCTGAGAAATTTTTGAATTAGATGTGAGTTTGCTGCTCCCAGGCTTGCACTACTGAGGCAGGAAAGTCTCACTGAGGAGAAGGCACCAGGAACCATCATCCTCCTTAGGTACTCTCCTTCAAAAAGTCATCAGTCATTTGCTGAGATTCTGTTATGCATAAGATCTTGTGCTGGACTGGATGCTAGGAAAGAAAGACAGAAATGAAACACAATCTCTCCCACTCTCACCACTACCCCTGCAACCACTCAAGAAATTTTCATTCTACTGGGCTAGGGGAGGGAGAGGGCCATGGGGAGTGATTAGATACAAGTATATTACAAAGAAGACACCAGAGAATTAACTCTGTGGGGTAGGGTGCTGGACAGCTCCTCAGAGTAAATGATGCCTGAGGTCAAGAATTCTGAGAGTGGGAGATGGAAGTGATGATTCAGAAGTTTGAAACTGTCCCTGACTGGAAAAGAAACTCTATAAAGGAGTCATTATTTTGGATCTGGGGAGGATTTTGAAGTCACCCAGTCCAAGCTCAATTTTAAAAGAAGGAAAGTGTAGTCTGAAGAGGGAAGTTATTTAACCAATGTCACAGAGTTAGAAAGAAGCAAAGCTAGTATTTGAATCCTTGAATATACAGCATTTCACTCCCCTCCTCAAAACCTTTGGATGGATCACTATTATCAAGAAGAAAATATCTAAATTACTCAGATTTAAATCCACAATTTATTTGCAATCTTCTTTTCTAGTCTTATGCCCCCTTTTCCTCCTTTATATGCCATGATCCAGTCAAAATGAACCAGTTACAATTCCTTGATCATATCCTGTTCTTGCTCATCTTTGCATATTTTCTTGTTATTCCTGAAATGGACTCCCTTCAATTTTCATCCCTTCCTCTCTACTCCTAACTCCTAACATCTTAAACTGGATATTTCATAGATATCTTAAACTCAACATGTCTAAACTTATTCCCCCACCAAAAAAACCCTAAAACCTCCTGGTTCTTAACTTCCCTATTGTTATTTAATATACCACCATCCTTCCAAATAACAAGGCTTACAATCTAGGTGTCATCTTCAACTCCTTCCTCTAATTCCCCATATCCAATCTGTTATAAAATCTCTCTATTTTACCTTTTAAAATCTCTTATACATGCCCCCAGAGGCATATAGGATTCAAGAAAGACTACCACCTCTGTTGTTAGGGCTTACTGAGAGCTCTTTTCTCGTTCACTTTTGGTGCCCAGTTTCACCCACTCTCACCTACGACTCCAAGAAGCTGTAACAGGTTCAGTGGTCACAACCTGTTAAGTCATTTCAGCAGAGAGGTTAAATCAGGTAGAGGGTAACTGATGGTTTTACTTTCAAAATCTAACATAACCTGACCCTTTCTACCTTCCAGCTTTCTTACACTTTACTCCCCCCTACCCTATGATCCAATGACATTGTCCTCTTTGTTGTTCCTTACACAAGGTACTCTATATCCCAACTCTGCCTTTTCCCTGGCTGTCCTGGACTCTCTCCCTCTTTATCTCCACTGCCTGATCTCCCTGGCTTCCTAAAATTTCACCTTCAATAAGAAATTTTATCTAAATCTCCTTAATGCTTTCCCTCTGTTGAATGTCCCCAATTTATCCTGTACATATATGCGCGCATGCACACACACACACACACACACACACATATCTATCCTGCACATAGTTTGCACATAGTTGTTTTCATTTTTTTCCCCATTTGACTGTAAGCTCTTTGAGGAGATGGATTATTGTTATCTTTCTTTGTATCCCTAGGGTTTAGCCCAGTATCATCTGTCATATAGTAGATATTTAATAAATATTTGTCTATCAACTGGCTGACCCCATGGAGCCTTCCTTGATATTCTAACTGAAATTGATCTTTATCCCATCTGATCTCACAACACTTTGAACTTCTTTATGGATTTAGAATATTCCAAATTTTCCATTTGGAATTCCATTCTAAATGTTCCCAATTGTCTTTTGTCTATATTTCATCACCACAACTAGATTGTGAATTCCTTTAAGATGAGGCATGAGATGTTGTACATAGTGCTATCTATTCCAGGGCTCATCACAGAGTATTGTAACCAGGTGAAAAATTTAATAAAAGCTTACTGAATGGTTGAATGAAAGAACTAGTATAGTGTTTAGGTTTTTTTCCTGGTACAGTTATAGGATATAGTTTTCTCAGACTTCACGATATAATAAATGGAGAACTGAACTCGGTGCGAGGAGAAAGAGGTTCATATTTCACCTCTGCTACAACTTGGATGACCTTGGAAAAATCTCTGTCCTTATTTGGATAGTGACTCATCTAAGTAAGTTCAGTGATTTTATTCGTCAATATTCCAACCTATGACATGGGCAAGATGGCCTAGATGACCTCTCAGTTGCCATCCAACTCAAATGAATTATGATTAACTGATCATGTTCCCTCCCTCATATCTCTAAAACAGAGCTGAATTAGCCCACTATATTTTTCAGAATCTTTATGTAAGCAGGGTCTTGAAACATTTAGCTTTTCTTTGAGGCATGGTCACTCCCAGGAAAATGATTTCTGTTTCTGAATACTTTCATCCAATTGCCATTTGGTAAAAGTCCTTTGAAGCCTGAGTCCTATAAACAAGAGGTCAAGACTTGGCTAAGAACAAACAAATTCAGATGTACAATGTTCATTCCCTTGGAAAAGTCAACCTCTTGTTATTTAAGTGGACTCTGAACTTGCAAGATGAAACAAAGAAAGTTATCCACTATTTCTCAGGGCAAAATTCTCTCTTTTCTTCCAAAAAGGGAGGGCAATTGGAACCATCAGGTTCCCTGTTAAATGATGTCAGCCCCTTGGCTAGAGTCTTCATTTCTCATACTTGTATTAAATGAGAAGCGTGGAGCCCTAATCTCTGTGGAAAATGGAAATCCATAGGTGCAATTTTACTTTTACTAAGATCAGCTTGGCACCTGATACAGATTCTCATCTTTGTTTCTAAAGCCTGGATCATGAGCAGAGACCCTGACTTCCACACCCAGACCCTGGGACCATGTGTGGGTACTTGTAACACTCTGAGTCTCCTGCATACACTTAACTGTGAGATGCTGAATGGCCTCAGTGAATTAATAAGACAATCAGGAGCCCAGAGAAGTGACCTATTACCCTGTTATATATGCCAAATGCTTTTTCTACTAGAGAGCAAACTTTTCTAGTGGCAAGAAATTGGAAATAAGATAGACTGGTGCAATTCAAATAAACAACTCTAGATTGAGACTGACCACCTCTCTCATCATTGCCTCCCCCATTCTGGGAACTCATTTGTGTGCCCCTGGACTAGCATAAACTACCAACCTTGGCCTACATAGACACCGTGAACACTTCCATGCATCATCATAGCAACTTCAAGGGGAGAGAGTCAGTCAAGACTAAACCACAGATATTACTGCTCTTCTACCACGTTACTCCAGATCTTCTGACACCATCAACACAAGTCCATCTGATCTGTTCTTACATGGCCCATTCTGAATGCAGGCTCATGACTTTGGGATCATGAATCATGGACTCAAAGTTGGATGAGTCCTTAAATACTATTCAATGATCCCCACCCATACTTGTTATAGGTGGGGAAACTAAGTCCTAGAGGGCTTAAATGACTTGTTCATTTCAGTGATCGGTTCAATCCATATCATCTCATTCCAGAGCCAATCCAATTCCCCTTGTGGTGCCCCCTATGACCTCTCCTTCCTGAGTTCAACCTGACTAGTCATTTTCTGTTCCTGATTCAAACACTGATAAATTAGGCCTGATTTCCCCTGAGTAGAGCATGCCACTTCCTTAGCATAGTGGGCTAAGATTAAGGTTTTCTTTGCCTTCCCTTTCTCTTCCCTTCTTTTTCCCTCTTCTTCCTCTAGTCAGTCCACCAATATAAAAATCAGGTTGAAAGTAACAAGCTATTCTCTTTTCAGGGGACCCAGACCAAGGGACTTGCCTTTGGACTGAGGTTTTCTGTGAGGAAGAGAAAGCTTTAAGTACATACATACCCCAGGCTGTGTTTCTAAGAATTTCCCAAGGATGATTCATTTTTGCCAGACGGTGGGCCAGTCAGATCCCAACTGCAGCCAGTAGAGTCCCTATAGCTGCTGCAGTCTTGATTAATTGGAAATTGACCCTGGGGATAGTGGCTTTCTCAGAATAGAGTTTCTTTTTCAGGATGTGCCTCCCTCTCAACAAGGAAAAAAACCTGCTTTCTCCCAGATCGTAGGCAGAAGCTCAAGATGCTTTTCCAATCACTTGTGGTAGCTTTTTTCTTCAAGTCATTAAGGCTAAAGGACATGCTTCAGAGACATGGGAAATAATATTACCTAATTAGACTCTTACCCATCCTGCCCTCCAGGGTCAGAGAGCTCATTTTAACAAAAATAATACCAAAAAGCATGTCTCCAGGATTTGTTGGAGGTATTTGTGAGAGAGAGACATGGCAATTAAGCCTTACAGATTTATCTAGATTTTAGCAAAGCATTTGATAAAACATCTTCTGCCATTCTTAAGGGGTGAGGGCAATAGAGAAATATGGGTTAGATGATGGAACAACTTTGGAACTGATTGAATGGCCAAAACTAAGAAATAGTCATAAATGGTTCAAGACTTGAAAGGTTTCCAGTGAAATGCCCAAGGAAAAAGGATCTGTCTCTGACTCTATGTTTTATTTATGACTTTAATCAATCAAAAATATTCATTAAATGCTTATGTGCCAAGCACCATGGTAAATGCTATGTTAGTCACTGACTTGAATAAACACATAGATGGCATGCTTATCAAATTTGTAGATGACTTAAAGTTAGATGGGAATACCAACACGCTGGAGAATAAATGAATGGATAAATTTTTTTAAAAATTATTTAGCACTTTATTATGTGCCAATGTGCTCAATATTGAGGGTAGAAATACAAAAACAATGAGAAAGTTTGTGCCATCTAGGAATTTATTAGGACAAAAAAAGTGGTGGCCAGAGAAAGTGGTTTAAGTCTGGGGAGTCTCAAAGATGATGAATTGATATACGGGACAGTCAATTGGTATGCCCTTTCAAAAAACACTTGTAGTGTTGGTTGTAGGTACCAGGTAGCAGTGATCAAGAATTTTAAGGGTTGTTTGATCCCATCATTCCCTAACCAAGAAGCTTTTATTATTCTATTGCTTCTAAGATAACATTTAATTACTAGAATAATATTTCATTATTCTATTTGGCTTTTAAGGAACATCACACTTTGGCTACAAACTATCTTTCTAGACTGATTTCACATCATTCCCCCTCATGTATTCTACATCAAGCCAAGATGAACCACTTGCTGTTTCCCATATGAAGTTCTATCTCTCACTTTTGTGATTTTGAACAAGTCGTTTGTTCCAATTGCTGGGATTCTGTTCCTTCTCACTTTTGCCTCTTTGTATTTCCAGTTTCCTTCAAGGCTCTGCTCAACTCTCATCTATTATAAAAAAGTCTTTTCTGATCATCTTGATTTCTAGTGTTTTTCCCCTCCCCAAAATTATTTTTTACTTAATCACCTGTCAACATATCATTTTCTCTCAGTAGAATATAAGTTCCTAGAAAGCAGGACCTGACTACAGCTGACACATAATAGACCCAGAATAAATCAATCCAATGATTTCCATTTTGGATTTTAATACAATTTAACGAAACACTTTTGAGAAAAGACAGGGTGAAAGGAGAGAGTAAGATAAACACAAGGGAAATAGGATGGAGGGAAATATGTAGTAATCATAACTGTGAGAAAATATCACAGCAAATTTCTCTGATAAATATCTCATTTCTCAAATAAGTTGAAAACTGAGTCAAATTTATAGAAATAAGAGCTATTCCTCAACTGATAAATGGTCAAAGGATATGAACAGGTAGTTTTTAAAGAAGATAATCAAAGCTATCTACAGTCATATAAAATGATCTAAATCACTGTTGATTATATAAATGCAAATTAAAGCAACTCTGAGCAGAAAACAACCAAGGTTGGTGGCAAAATTGAGACACTGATGCACTGTTGATAAAGTTATATATTGATTCAATCATTCTGGAGAGCAATTTGGAACTATGTCAAAGGGACTATAAAATCATGTAAATATCCCTTGACCAAGCCATACCACTACTAGGTCTGTATCCCAAAGAGATAAAAACCAAAAAGGAAAAGGACCTATATGTATAAAAATATTTAAAAGCAGCTCTTTCAGTGGTGGCAAAGCATTAGAAACTGAGGAGATGTCTATGAATTGCAGAATGGCTGAAGAAGTTGTTATATGTGATTGTGATGGGATACTTTTGTGCCAAAAGAAATGTCCAGCAGGATGGAAAGACTTACATGAATTGATAGGAAGTGAAATGAGCAAAACCAAGGGAACATTGTATATACACTTGTGAATGACTTAGCTAACTTCATTAATACAATGATCCAAGACAACTCTGAAGGACTTATGATGAAAAATGCTATCCATCTCCAAAGAAAGAATTGGTGTACTCTGAATACAAATTAAAGCATACTTTTTCTTTATTTTCTTTGTTTTTCTTGGAGTTTTTTTATCTGTATTTTCTTTCACAACATGACTAAAATAGAAACATGTTTTACAAGAAAAAAGTAATACAATGCAACACTCATGGACCATAAAAATGTCACAAAACTGCATTAATTAGAATAGGACTAAAAATGATCCAATTCCCAGCTGATAAAATGCTGTCCTTCCCCCACCTCCTGTTTTCATATTCACCACAGAAATAGCAAGACTATGTTAGAAAGGCAATCTGACATTGACAAGAAGTTCTGTAACCCTCTGCTGCTCTGACCCCATGTCAACTGGGTTTTTTCTACTCCTGGTTCTTTGGTCTTTGGCCAGATCAGCCTCCTTGCCTCCTTAAAGGGAAACCACCTGTTTCTTACTTTTTAAATTCTTTTTAATTCTATTTTTTAATTTAATAAATTCAGTGTCTCTTATTTTCTTAATTCTGTTCTTAGCCACAGATTATTGGATTAAATTGGGATCGGACTTGTTCTGTTTGACCTCAGAGGGCAGAAATTAGAATCATGAAGGATATTGCCAAGAGTCAAACTTAGGTTTGAGGTGAGGAAAAATCTCTCTAATCATTAGAACTAACCCAAAGTGAAATGCATTACTTGGAGAATGGGGGGTGGTGATGAGGGGAGAGTATTCATTCTCTTATTGGAGGTTTTGAAAGACTAAATGACCACTAGCTTGCCACAGATTAAAAGGGATTCTTTTTCTCTATGTATCAGAATAGATGACTGATGTTGACCTTCCAACCCTGAAATTCTGTGAATCTGAAAAATGTGGATTTGGGGGAAAGGCACAGAGCAATTACTCAGCTCCTGGAGATCTAAGAATATCTAGTGTTTATATAATATTTTAAAGTTTGCAAATCCATTTACACATATTGTCTCATTTGATCCATCCCTATAGTCAGACATGTCTCTTTACTACCTATTCAGCACCTCCCTATAATTGCCCCATGCTCTCTCCCACTTAGTGTTGGATTGTTCAAGATAGGTATACATATAGCATAGTGCAACTATTTTTAGTCCCATTTTATAGATTAGAAAACTGAGACTCCCCTTTATTTTCTCTGCTCACTTACTTTTCCCGTCTCTTCCCCCACTCCTGTCTATCAACCTGAATCCTACTAGTTCTTTAAGGCTCATCTTAAGTTCCCCACTCTCTTTCTTGACCCTTCTGGACTCCAAGGAGTTGTTTATCTTCTGGACTTTTACTGCTCTGAGAGTCTGAAACACAAGAATGTTCTGAGGGCTTACTGTCTTACATGACTCATTTTTGTTTCTCTTTCTATCTGTATGAATCTGGACAAGATATCTCAGTATTCTGAGTCTGAGTTTTCTCATCTACAAAACAGAGTAATGTTTGCCTTTCTACTTCAATGGTTGTTAGGGGGATAGAGCTTTGTAAAGCTAGACTGTACTAAAGAAAAATGTGTTGTTCTCTAAAATGTAGCCAAACTCATCGAAAGGATTGGCCAGTCTCTGACCCATGAACTGAGAATGAAATGCCCTTCTCTCTTCTCAAGGGAGAGGTGGAAAACTTCTTTGTCTATCATTTAAATAGATTCCTTTATTGCAAAGGAGGGTTGAGTGTGGGGCATGGGGAGAGCAGGTAGAGATCTAAGAAAAAATAGCTGATGCAGAACAGGAGACAGCAATAAAATTAAAAAAAAAACATGATTTGCTGTTTGCATCTTCTCCATCCAAATAGACTGAGAACAGAAATCAAGTCTCCTATGTCTTTGGTATTTTTTAGAGTATCTAGTACAGGGCTAAGAAACATTTGCTTGGAGCAGATTACAGCATGGTCTAATGAATCAATCATTCGACAAGTATTTTTCAAACTCCACGATGAACCAGATAGTGTGAAAGGTGATGGGGATGCAAGCACAAAAAAGGAAGACATCCCTTTCCTCAAGGATCCTACTCTCTATGGAGGATACTACATGCCCATAAAAAAAAGGTAAAAATCTATGAAGCAGGAAGGGACTAATGACTGAAGGGCTTAGCAAGGATTGAACTGAATGCTACTTCAGTCTATATCAAACTGCTTGCCCTCTCAATGAAAGGGGGTGGGGGAAAGGGAGTGAGGAAGAAAATTTGGAACTCAATTTTAAAAAAATGTTAAAAATTGTTTATACATGCAATTGGAGGGAAATAAAATATTAAATCAGAAAAAAAGAATGCTAATTCAAAGGGATTCTAAGAAGTGGAGATCAGGTAGGAATGGGTTCTAGACACGGGGGCAGCTAATACAAAGAGAGGGAGATAGGAAGAAGGAAACAAGCTTTTGTTAAGTACATGCCATGTGCCAAGCCCATAAAGCACATGCCTAAGATCCTCACAACAAGCCTGAGAGCTAAGTGCTAGTATGATGCCCATTTTTCAGTTAAGGAAACTGAAGCAAATATAGGTATTAAGTGTCTGAGGTCATATTCAAATGCCAGTCTTTCTGACTCCAAACACAATGCTTTATCTACCACCCTACCTTGCTACTTATCATGTGAGGAGAAACAAGTGGTCTAATTTAGTTGAACAAGGTAAAGAACTTCCTAAGTTTCATCCTTGGATCGTCAGTTGAATATGTTCCCTTGGGTAGGTCAATCACCTCCAAGGTACCTCAGTTTCCCAAACTTGAAAACAGAAATGATAATATATGTCTTGACCCAATATCTCTAAGGCACCTCATCAGAAAAAAAGACAACATAGCTAGGAAAGCCTTTTAAATGCTTTGGAAACAAAGTAGTCTCATAAACCCAGGTTGGCCTCCAGTTAGCATTACCCCTTCTGAGCCTCAGGGACAGAAGATGAGTGGTACAATGGAAAGAATGGGAGTTGGGACATCCACAAGACCATAGAATCAGAGTTGGGAGGACCTCAGACAAGTCACTTTCAAGCAAAAGAAGCCAAGGTTGGTATGTTGAATATAATGGAGATACTGGGGCTGAATCAGGAATATATCTGTCTTCAAGTCTTTGAAAGGCTGCTATATCATTGAGAGGCAGTATTTTAATTATTCTGCTTTTCCCCAGTAGGTAGAACTAAGAGCAATTAATGAGAGAGGCAGATTTGGAATCAATATAAAGAAAAAGTATAGCATGTGTCAAAAAGACCTGATTCAAGTTTTACTTCCAGCACATATTGAAAGCATAGCCCTTGGCAAGTCATTTAAAGTCTCAGCCCCCTCCCTCCCTGCCAGCAACTCTCTGAGGCACTAAGTTTCTGAGAAGAAGCTGACCCACATTAGTAGCTGAAATTTCCTCATTGGAGGGAATAGCATGTTGTACATAGCAGGTAGATTTACAGATTCATGTGCAATCGTATTTTTTATTACACAGTGTTATGCTCCATGAAATGAAAATAAAATAAATTTTAAAATAAATCAATTTAGAAAAGAATTACATTAATGAACTCTTCTCTATATTAGGGAAATAAATTTAACCCCATCCTCATCCCAGAAGTTTTCTAATAATGGTTGTTTGGTTATATCTCATTCTTTGTGACCCCATTTGAGATTTTCTTGGCAAAGATACTGGAGTGGTTTGCCATTTCCTTCTCCAATTAATTTTACAAATGAGAATACTGAAGCAAACAGGGTTGAGTCACTAGGCCGAGGTCACACAGCTAGAAAGTATCAGAGGCCAGACTTGAACTTAGGAAGGCAAGTCTTCCTGAGTCAGGGCATTCTATCCACTGTGCCACTTAATTGCCCCCTTTCAACAATTATGGTCATCCAAACATAGAATGTCAAGCCATGGAAAAGAGTGATTTCCACATTTCAAGCAAAGATTAGAAATGCTATAAGGTGATCCTTTGCTCAGATGGGATGGGATCAGATCAAGAGTTCTTGACCTGAGATTAAGTGGCAGAGTCTAGTCTGGAAATTCATTCTCTAATCACTAGCTCTGTGACCCAAGGTAAATCCTTTTGGGCCTCAATTTTCCTGTTTGTAAAAAGGAGAAGAGAGGAAATGAGGACAAGAGAGGCTTCCCAGTGGTCACTCTAGCACAAATCTGCGACGCAAGCCAAGGGGAAGAATAAAGAAATCTCCTATCAAATATTGTGATTTTTTCCTTCTTCTCCCTGAACACCCAGAATAAGAATAATACCATCTGTCACTTGTTTCCTACCCATGGTTCACAGGAAAATTACAAAGCCATGGAACCTTAATGGCAGGCTTTCAGGTACCTAGATTGGCAGGGGGGGAGGGGGCAGATATTGCTATAGATTTTGATAAAAAGGTCTTCCCTAGTATTTTACCCAGATCACTCCCAAAATTTTTGAGCCAACCCCCCTCCCACCCCCACTGCCATTCTTTTCCAAAATTCCAAAGAATGCATCTCTAATGGTAGGACTTCAAGTGCCATGCCTAAGAGTTTACCAGAAGAAGCCAATGGGGGAGAAAAAGTTTCCCAGATGATATCACAGTGGCACTTGCTTCCTTATAAAGTCTAAATATGGATAATGTTAGTACAGATCCAAACACTGGACTTCAGAGTTCTGAAGGACCTTAGAGTTCAGCACTAAACTTGCCTCTGACACTTGCAAGCTCTGTGACCTTGAGCAAGTGATCTAACTTCCTGGAGACTCCATTTCCTCATTTGTAAAATGAGACTTTTATAATTTACAGTACTTAGGAATATTGCGAAGTTCCAATCAGATCATGTATGTAAAACACTTTTAGATATTATATAAATATTAGTTATGTTTCTTTTTACAGATAAGGAAACTGAAGTTTAGAGAAATAACCTGTCAAAATCCAACGTGGTATCAGTGGCAGAACTCCTGTATCCTACTGGAGGGCTCTTTCCAGGAGGATGAGCTGCCTCCTGGAATTAATCTATTTTTTGCCAATCCATAGGGATTTTAAAAACTATGTTCAAGGTTAGGCTAGCTACAACCCACAAGTTTTATATACAGAGCCATCCCTCGCCCCCACTAGCATTCTAAGAGAAGACAGAAGAGCAGGATATGAAGGAAAAGCATCAAGCTCCCTGAGTCTAGACATGGGAAATGGGGGAGAAGATAAGACAGCAATCATCAAGTCTGCTACGCAATTTGATTGTCCATCAGTAGGTGTGCTCTATAAATATTAATTGTATTTTAGATGACACCAATATGTTCCTAGGAACTTACATCTGGTTTAATTTACTCTCCCCAAGGCAGTCAGGAGGCTGGGTTTGTTTACAGATGTGAATGTAGTTCTACAATTGTTTTAATTAGGAATGGACAAATTTGATCCCATTAACTCAAAAAGATCTTGTTTTCAATTATAGTCTTCCATAAACCCAGCTCCTCCCTATCCTCTCTTCTTTGTTTTAGGGAGACATAATAATCATTCTTTACATAATTTGTACAGTGCTTGAAGACATGCTCTTTATGTACTCCAATGGGTGTCTCCATCCGTAAAACAAGATCATTAGATCAGATCATCTCTAAGGTCCCTTCCAGCTTTGACATTGTTCTATTTTTTGTGTTAGTTTCATTTGGGTTCTCAAGAAACAAAAACATAGCTCCATACTGATTATATGCAAACTGCTGGCGCCATACACCTTTCATGAAGGAAGAAAAGAAGGAAAGAAGGAAGGAAGGAAGGCAAGGAGGGAGGAAGGAAAGAAGGGGAGGAAAGGAAGAAAGGCTGACTAGAAGGACCGGAGGGAGAAAGAAAGGGAGAAAGGGAAGGAAGGAAGAGAGAGAGAGAGAGAGAAGACAAGGGCACATGGGCTATGTTTCACTGGCTACCTGAGTCCCAGGGGTAAACCTTGGCCTCTGAGTGAAGAAGCAGCATCTGTGGCCATTTCAGCAATCCAGCTCTGCCTACATTTGCAAGCTGTCTCTAAAAACTATACTTGTTAGCAGGGGCCCTGTTTTATTCTCTGGAAGGCAGAAGGAGCAAGGGTCTTTTTAACATACATCACTGTAGGGTAAATAGATCATAGGATTGTAGGTCTAGAGCTGGGTGGGACCCAAGTCATCCAATCCCAGTTCCTTGGTTCATAGATGAGTACACGGAGGCCTATAGAGGTTGAGGAATTCACCAAGGATCACACAGGTAGCATGTGACAGTTTGGATTTGAACTCCCAAGGGCCATGTTAAATATGCAATCATGAATAGGTTAGGAGAAAAGCCACATACAGAGGTTGTTAGAATCGCTTCTGTTGCCTAGCATTGCACAGATGGACTCATCAGTCACTTTAACTCTTTCTGACTCTGTGTTGTCCCCCTCACCCATTCCTTACTCTAAAGAGAAGGGAACCAGTTTAACTAGATTGTCTCACTGTTCCTAGGTCCCTTCCTGCCCCAATATTCTATATCAGAGGTGGGGAACCTTTGGCCTTGAGACCACAGGTTCTCCATCCTTGTTCTATGTTCTAAGATCAGATTCAATAGAAGAAGAATCCTAGATAGGATTCTACAGAAGAAGCATGGGAGAAAGGAGAAATTAAATCCTGCACTACTGCGGCTCTGGCCTGAGTGAATTTACAGGGACAGAAAAGGAAGAGATGAAAGAAAACAGTTAATAGTCATCCCTGATAAGCATGACTTCAGTATGAATCATTCCTCTACTGGGAGACCAGAAGGGAATAGACTAGAAAGGTATCCATGGTTCAGTGGATAGAAGTCTAGACCTGGAATCAGCAAGAACTGAATTCAAATCTGACCTCATATACTGTTGAAGTGTGTGACCTTGGGCAAGTCACTAACCTCAGTTTCCTCCTTTGTGAAATGGGGATAATGATAGCACCTTCCTGAGTTGATATTTGTAAAAGCCCTTTGCAAATCTTAAGAAATATAAAAACATAAAAGCTAGCTACTAGCGGTAGATAGCAGCTGGGTAGCTGCATAGAGCACTGGGCCTGGAGTCAGGTAGGCCTGAGTTCAAATCTGACCTCAGCTACTTTTACTAGCTATGTAATCACTTACCCTCTGTTTGCCTTCATCCACTGGAGAATGAAATAGCAAACTGTTCCAGTATCTTGGTCAAGAAAACCCCATGGACAGTACTGTTATGCTATGGTCCATGGGATCACAAAGAGTTGGACACCACTGAACAACAATGCTGGGAGAGGTAGGGAAGTCCTCCTCACTCTGGGCTCCAAGTGAGCTGCCTTGGGTTCTAAGTACTTTATGGATCATAATCCCTTCCATGAGCCTCCACTAATATTTATTTTTATTTTTTCAAGTCAGTCACAGGACACGTTACAAGAAAGGCATTTAATCTCCAGTGATCAAAGAAATATCAAGCAACCTTAACCTATCACCTTACACTTACCACTAGAATGTTATCTTTAAAAAATAAAGGTGAAATTCAAGGTTAAAAATTTTGGCTGTGGGGAAACAAGCCCTCTAATAAAAAAGGTATTTAATTAAACATCATTATAAATAAAATTAAAGCAGATCATTCCTCCCTTAACCTTGAGCTCATTATCCCACAATTATATACATATACAATGGGAAGAGAGGATTTTTATAAAAGATTATATGAAGGATATCCTCATAGAGAACACATGTGGCCAGGGTACCTACAGAAAGAGATGAAAGGCCAGTTCAACCTTTCAATGCTACAAAGTTTCTACTGTCTTCTACTGAAGACACTGTCTTGCTACTCCACTCCGTTAGTTCCTTTAGATACTGTATCTCACTCTCTGCTGTTTCCTGGTATCTCAGCTGTACTTGCACTGTTAATTAGCATCACTTTGGGCCACCTACCCCATCTGCTTGGGGTGGGGAGGGTGTTAACGGTTAATAAATGGTTAATAAACCCATCCCCTGAAGAGGAGAATTTATTACCCTTTCAGCCTGGTAAAAACAAGCCTACCACCCTGGCTGCTCCCTTCTATGCCTCAGTTACAGTCCTCAGCTAAGGTTCTATACTCAGAAACCCCTGCCATTCTGTCGTCCATCTACTGAAGGTGTTGCAATTAAAAAGCATGGCCCCCCCTCCCCGCCCCCCACTCCTGCAGGTAAGGCTTCAACTATTTTCAGTCAGCATTCTCAGTTCATAACAATGAAACTCTCTTCATCACCCCACCCCAGTTCTTCTCAGCCAATGGCTACAAAACTTTCTGCGGTTCATCTCAGCCAGGTTTCTCTGGCAGTGTCTATGAGTTCCCTTATTTTCAGCTAAGATTCACCAGAAGGTAGAGAAACCCAAGCCAAGCGCAGGTCTGCCTAAATGACTCTTCCCAGAACACTGATGTGACTCTTCTGTTAACTACTGAAATGTTATTTCCCGTGTTCAGTTCTCTGCCATCTCCTTTAAGTATCTGAGATTCTCTATTCAACTTTCACCTAACGTATGGAAGGAAACTCACTTAAATTCTTAGGTCTGAACCTGCCTGAAAGAAAGAAATAAAACTCCCCAGGGCTCTACTTCTTCAAAAGGGGGAAAAAAGACTAAATGACCCTGGGGAAATTATCTTCAGCTTCATCTACTAGTCCTTTTCTATGCCAAAACCGCTAAGCAATACCGTGGTTGGTGGCTAGTGAAGTCTGATGACTTTGGATCTATGTCCCACCTCTCCCTCATTAGTGTCTGACAGTCTCATCTTTTATAGGTCTACCCACCTTGACACCCTAGCCCTTGGTATCCTGAAAGAAAGTGGCAAAATCACTTCTACATGAGATAAAAAGGAATGCATATGACCAAGTACCCCTTGGAAGAGTTTACATCTTCAATAAGATGCAAGGGTGGCCAACATTCTGAAGTGGAGGGGAGAAAGCTCCAATAGTAGAATTACTATTGGAGGCTTCATAGGTGCTTTCCTAATACCTAGCGAATCACCCATTTTCTCTAGGCAACCACTGACTATACTGATAGGTAAGACCACAATGAAACGAAAGTGAGTAGATAGAGATGAAATCAGTGGAGAACTATAAAAGGGACTTTCTCATTGTAAGTCTATTTAGTCTCTGACTAAGGACAGTTGCCACCAGCTTAACATAACAACCAAAGCTATAACTAGGCTAGGGCAATAGATGCTTTGTGCCAAATAGTGCCAAATGAAGAGAATGCTAATATAACTTTCAGTCCTAGAATTACAATTTAAGAGCTGGAAGGGAACTTAGAAACCATCTAGATCAATCCCATCATTTTACAGATAAAGATTCTAATGAAGGCTCAGAGTTTATGTGACTAATGATGTTAGAGGAAGGATTTGAATCCTGCTAGGTCCAAGTGCAGTGGATAGATTGCCAGATCTGAAGTCAGGAAACACCTCTTCGTGGGTTCAAATCTATCCTCAGACACTGTGTGACCCTGGGCAAGTCACTTAACCCTGTTTGTCTCAGTTTCCTCATCTGTAAAATGAGCTGGAGAAGGAAATGGCAAACCATTCCAGTATCTTTACCAAGAAAACCCCAAACGGGGTCAAAAAGAATCTGAAATGAATGAAATACTAACAAAAACATCTAACAACCAAAGGCCTTAGTATATTCACACATAGCATTCTACCTAGGATGTGACACCAACTTAAAAATAACAGTTAGTGAATAGTTAAGGTGGACAGTTACAAATCATACTAAGGTGAGTTCCTCTCCTGACCTGTCCCTATTTGTTTCCTCAAGTAAGGAGGGTTTTATGAGACTTGCCTTGGAGGAGGATTATGATATATGCCCCACTCACAAAAAGTCACTAAATATGCCCCTGACAACATCACCAATTTACACGATTATACTGAGCTAGCTAGGTATGGTCTCTAAAAACAAGTTTTGTTTTTCATTGCTTCGTACATTGGCTCAGATGTTATAGTTACCTTTTTCCATGAAAGACCTGATTGATCCATCAGATGGAATGTGTACAAATTGAACCTAATTGAGTCTTGAAGAAAAGTAGTGATCCCAAGAGGTAAAGGTGAGGATGAAGTACAGTCCAGGGATGGATAACAGCCAGTACAAATGCACAAGGATGGGAGATAGTTTGTCACATGTGTGGAATAGCCAATATGCCAGTATGGTTAGATTGCAGGATGTGAGGAAGACAGTGATATGTACAAAGTTTGGAAAGATAGGAAGGGGCCAACAATGAGATGATTAAATATACAGATGTGTACATTTGACTTTCAAGGTAATAGGATGTCGATTTTGTGGAATAGGGGCTTAGCATATTCAGGATTTTAGAAAAAATCCTGTATTTTAGGAAAATTAATTTGGGACCTATATGGAGGTTGAGTTCAATCCTAGGGCTCATGGAACCTTAGATTCCATTAGAGAAGTAATGAGACTCAGAAATGATCCACAATATTATTCTATAAGATACTTAGCCTTCTTTGTGAAATGGAACCCTTTGGTAGTCTGGTGAATAGATGGACCCTTTGTAAGAAAGAATATTGTCTTCCTACATTCATAATTGAAGGTAATACTAAGTTTCAGTTAGAAATTAGTGACAATAAAGATGTAATTTTGTTCTACCCAAGTTCATGGCCCTTTGAAGTCCATTTATAGAGGTGGATCCTAGGTTAATAACTCTGCAATCTAATGAAAACCTTTCAATTTATAAAGGAGAAAATTGAAGCCCAGATTGGGGAAAGGCCTTGACCCAGATCCAGTGTTATCTTTACTGTATCATGACACCCCAAGAAGGGAAACATACAATGGTTTTCATCCACTGACCTTTCAGTGTGAATGTACCAGGCCATTTCCTGGGAGATCAAGATTTTGTGGAAGAGGGAAGGTGGGAGGGCATTACCTGTGTATGCACATTAAGGAGGAGGCAATCATTCAGATGGGTGGGAAGATGATGAAGAGAAACTTTACCTTTACCTTTAAACAAATTACCGGAGGACAGAAACAACTGGAAAAGGCCCAGGGGCAAAACTAGGGCAGGGCATCTAGAGCCTTGCCCCAGAACACAAAAATTTAGAGAATAAATAACAGAACCATCCTGGGTCACATTTCCCTGAACCCCCTGGTAGCTCTGGTCCTTTTATCTAGCTCACTCTCCTTCATCCCCACCTCCCATATTGGTGAGGAATCCTTCAACAACATAAAAAAAAGTCATGGAGTTCCAGGATGAAGATGCTCTCCCACTTCCCCAGGTGTAAAAATTCCTTATTATGGTACAGAAAGTCCCTGCTCCTCTGAGTCTGTTACTGGTTTTCAGGTTTCTCCCCCAGATCTTGTTTCCCCTTCTCAATCAGCACAATACAGAACAGAACAGGGTAGATAACAGTGTCAGAAGCTTGAAAGCTGGAAGGGAAAGTACCTTGGAGAACATCTAGCCCATCCCTGTGAAGAGTAGGAAACAGGAGACTCAGAGAAAGGGAGAGGCCTTGGCCAAGATCATGCAAGACAAGCACGTCAACAATAGAATTCAAAGCAGTCAAAATAGAATTCGAACCCAGATCTCAAGACAGTGTCTCACCAAAGCAAAATCTGTTTCTGTCAGTTGGAAGAAGAGAGAGGCTGGCCCATCTAAATCCTTCCTAAAGGGCACCTGTTAAAGTGATGAGCAGCTGACATGACCTTTAAACTTTGTGTTCAATTGCATTTCCCAGGGATCTTTTATCATCATATTTTTTTAAAGAAATGACAGTTCCCATCATAGAAAGTAATATCCAACAAGCAGTTACTTTGACATTTAAATGTTGAGCCAGGGGAAGACAAATACCCTTTGCCTGAAGTGTATTTCCAGCAGAATTAAGTAAAGTTAGATTTAACATATTGTGTGCTTTGCTGTCTCTCTCTAGAGGGGACTTTAAAGACAAGGTCATATGGGGGGAATGCAGAACCAGTGCTAAAGAAAATGTTTTTACTCCAAAGCAGAGATAGACTTACACATAAAAATGTATGCATTTAAAGGCTACCCTTCGTCATTCTCTAAATAAAATGTTTGTTTGCAACAGATTTTATACCAAGAGATAGTAACATTCTATAAGCAAACATCTCTGGATGCATAGAGTTGAGAACTTGGTTGCATGCCCCCGCCCCAGCTCCATCATTTATTAACTGCAAGACAACTGGGCAAAACATGGAACCTCTAAGACAGTAATTTCCTTATCTATAAAATGAACATGATAGCTCTTAGTACCTGACTCAAGGGTTATCAGTAAGGAAGGCACTTTGTTTAATTATGTTAATTATGTTTTTTCTTTCAGGTACTATTTCCTCTCTCAGACAATTCATCTGAATTGCAGGCATCCTTTGTTACTGTCATGTACTATCTTATAATATTCTTTTTTGTTTATGCAGAGCATCTCTTCCTTCACGCCACTCTAACCTTCCACCAGTGACATCATAGTATGAAGGAAAGGACTGTAGATCTGGAGTAGGAGAATCCAAGTTCAAACCCCAGTTCTACTACTGCCTACCTGTGTAACCTTAGGCAAGTCATTTTAACTTCTCTAAGACTTAATTTCCTTAGCTATAAAATTGGGGGATCAGTCTAAATAAATTCTATGACCCCTCCTACTTGTCAATTTGAGATGCTATGAACACAGCTCTCAAGATTCTGCAATCAGTACTATTTGTATTCCATTCAAATTATAGAAATGTGAATTATGTGAAACTTAGGGTCCCCTCACATGTAGGTCCCCAGAAACCTAACATAGATTTAATTTACTTCCTAAGTCAGACTCCTTCTGAGTACCATGGCTCAGAAGCCCACATCCAGATGTGTATATACATGCATATAAATATACACATATATATATACATCTACATATATCTACATATATGTAGATGTGTGTATATATCTGTGTATGTATATATGTTTGTGTGTATGTGTATGTATATGTGTATATATGTACATATGCATGTATATATGTATTCTACAAGGCCATAGACTATCTGAGCTGAATGGAGCCTGATAACATGCCCTATTTCTGTTGGAGATACCATTTCCAGTCACTCCAGCTCTGCAGCCTTGGAGTCATGATTGTTTTTTCACTCTCCCTCTCTCTCTCTCTCTCCCTCTCTCTCTCCCTCCTACACCCATCCTTTGCCAAGTCTTGTCTATTCTACCTGCAGATAATCTCTCACCTCCATCTACTTCTCCCCACTCCAGTTCAGCTCTCCTCACCTCTTGCCTAGGCTATTAACAACAGCCTTCTCTTGTCTCTATCTTCCACAAGGCTGTGCTAATTGGTGTTCTTAAAGCAGAGGTCTGAACACATCACATCCCTGCTCGAGACACTTCTCAACTGCCATTGGATAAAATACATAGTCCTTGGTTTGACATTTAAAACCATTAGCAATCTTGAGACAACTTAGCTTTTCAGGCTGACTTCACATTACTCCTCCTTGTGTACACTTGATGTTCCAGCCAGAGCAACCTGGTACCCTGATCACAACATCTGGTCTCCTCTCTCTATGCCTGAAAGGTTCTTCCTCATCCTTGTCTCCAATTCTCAGCTCCTTCAACCCTTAGCTCAACCTCTGATAAAAGACATTTCTTCATTGTTAGTGTTCACATGTCCTGTAAATATTCTGCATCTTTTGGGAATGTACTTTGCATTTGGTTATCTGGGTACATGTTTTCTTCCAAGGGCATGGACGTGCCTTGAGGACAAGTGGTTTTCTGCTTTTTTACCCAGAATTCCCAACACCTAGTGGAATACCAGACCTATTGCTACGAAATTAATGATTGTTGAATTGAATTAATGAACACAAATACCTGTTTTAAAGGGAGAGTAACATCTGGGCAAGGTGATATTTAAGAAGTCTGAGCAGAAAAAGAATCCTTTCAGTCCAGAGAAGGCTTCTTAGACAGAATCTGTATTGGGTTTTTCTTTTAGGAAAAGAGAGACTTTACCAGATGGGGAAAGAGGAAGTATCCATTCTAGGCATGGGGGATAGTATCTGCAGAGGCAAGGAAAATGGAAAGGAGGGGGAGCAGTAAAGTTTGTGGGCATAGGGTTAGTATGTAGAAGAGAAAGATGTGAGATAAGATTGGACATGCTAGGTTAGAAGGCCTTAAACGCCAGAATTTCCCATCTATACTAGAAAATGTGGAGCCATAGAAGGTTTTTGAAGAGAGAAGTGACCTGACTACTTGGACCACATGGTGGAGAATGGATTGGGGGAGAGAAGGCCACCAAAAAAGGGCCTGCCTTCTATTCCATTGTCTAGTAAAGAATCTATGTAGTTTGACAGAAGGAGTCCAAGGCTGCTGGCCAGGTGTCTTCCATTCTTGTTCCAGCTGTGTTACTCATTCTCTCTGTGGTCTCTTTTGAATTCTTGTCTGTATAATTCATTTGGTGATTCATCATATCCTGTGCACGATCTTGTAGTGCTGTCTTGCAGCTGTCTTAAACCTTTATGGAACTTACTTCTATGAAATGTTCTACATTATTTAACTTTCTAAGACATATCACTTTCTGATCTTCACAAATAAACCCTTTGAGGAGGCCTTGCCTTCCCCTCTCTATAGCCCTTTAGTATTGTACATATTGACACATTCAATAAATATCTATGGATTTTATTTACCCTTAAATTCTATAGGTTTGTGTTGCCAGATTTGGAAAGTGGGAGTTAATAAGCTCTACCTCCCCAATTATATTGTGAGAGCCTGTAACAGTGGAAAGAGCACTAAATTAGGAGTCTAGAGGGACCATGATATAGTCAACAGAAAAATGATGTGGGATTCAAGGGTCCTCGTTTCAAAATCCGCCTCTGATGCAGTAAGACCTATGTGCCCTTGGGCAGACAAGTCACTCAATCTTTCAGAGCCACATTCCTATCTGCAGAATGAGGGGTTTGGAGTCTGACCTCTGAGGCCCTTTCCAGCTCCTAAAGAGCTCTACATCTTATGAAGAAGAACTGAGGCCAAGGTTGTGCACTGACTCTTACATGGCATGACCCCTCTGGTCTTCAGTTTCCTCATCAGTAAAATAGAGGATTGGTTAAGATGGTCCCTGCTTTTCATTCATCCTCTTTGTAGTAATTTTCATGTTTCTCCCATTAGAATATAAGCCCTTTGAGGACAGGAGCTGCTCAGCCTTTCTCATGTTTAGCACAGTGACTAGCACATGGTAAACACTTGATAAACGCTTGATAATTGATTTACCTGACTACTCTGAAGTCAATTCCAGTCCTAAATTCCATGATCCTACAGAAACAGGTAAGACAGAAACTGGAATCAGACCAGTCGTGTCACTGATATAGGGAACTTCCAGTTGAGGGGACTGACTATACCAATGCAAATCTGGACTTTCTCCAACACTAATGTTCTTAGAGAGTTGCCTGGGAACACTGAAAATTAAGTGACTTGCTCAGGGTCACACACTCAGTATTTTTCAGCAGTAGGTTTGGGGGCACCAAGGTTGGCTGTCTATACCTCAGAGAACCTTCAAGGATACAGTGAAGAGACAGGCTAACAAAATTTGGTCAAAATGTTGTCTCCTTCTGCCTGCATTTAGAAAATGTGACAGAGTCCCCCACTGTTGCTCCAGTGGCCTGTTCAACCTTTCCTTTATCTGAAACACTGAGCTTGTCATTTTATCATTCATAAGATGTCAAGATAACCTGTTACTTTCTGCAACCCCTGGGTTTCCAGGTCTCTGTAAAGGAACCCACTCTTTCAGGCAACCTCCCCCCAAACCCTGCCTGCTTATGTGCAAAGGACAGATGCTCTTACTCAATGGTCTCCCAGCAGCCACAGAAGAAATATGGAACCTTTGAGATAGAACAACCCTGACCTCAGTGGGAGGAAAGGAGCAGTGATGATTAAGAGCTGGGAAATCATCAGCATCAACAGGTTAACATGCTAAAGGGGCCAAGGACCACATGTTGTAAACTAGCTGTCTTTGAAGTCCATTTCAGCTGTAAATCTATGAACCCACTGTGGGCAACATAGTTCTCTGGGAAGAACACTTGACGGGCAATCTGGAGATTGGGATCTTCAAGCCCTGGTGCTATCACTAACCATCTGTGTCCTGGGCCAATTTGCCCCTTCTCTCTGGGCTTCATTTTTCTCTTCTCTAAAATGAAGTATTGGTGGGTCCCAACCAGCCCTAGCCTTCTGCAGTTCCATCATTGGAAATGCCCCTGAAATTGTAAGATCCAGTTAAGAAAAGGAAATGCAATTACTCCATGATTTGGTACAGAAAGAACTGGTCAATGTAACCACTGGGCTACTGTCAGTGATATGTGAAAGATCACAGAAAATTGGAAAATTGGAGGGAGACTATGAGTTTTGAGGAGGACAAATGTCTTGGTTGTCAAGAAAGAGAAGAGAACAGAGTGTGTTAACCATAGACCTGGGAGTTTGCCTTAGATTTCTAGGAAAATTCCAGAACCAATCACTAAGGAGATAGCTTGTGAACACCAAGAAAGGATTAAGAGAGTTAAAATTTGGAGATTCGTATAATTTAGAGGTAGGTGGGATCTACAAAGATCTGCTGATCTAACTGGGGAAACAATGTCCCAGAGATGGAGGAGATCCAGAACCATACTGATCCAGCAAATTTGGTAATTGAACCTGGATCCTTCAAATCCATATTCAGGGACTCTTTCTAAAACTTCAGGACTCCCTTTTTTCATTTACAAAAGGACTTTCACTAGAACTGTCTTGCATCTTGATGAAAGAAATGAGAAGTAGTTACCAGAAGGAAAAATAGCAAATCTTCTCTTGTAGAACCCGCTCTGGACCACAGTTAATTAAGCAAAGGTAGAGAAAAGGGTTGGTGCATGGTATCGTATCAACTGCTTCCACATAGGTGTGGCAGCAGTCTGTTCTCCTGGCTTCCTGCCTTGCCTCTATCTCTCTAATCCAGTCTGCCCCACTTGCCAGGTCAGTCTTCCTAATCCATTGCCATATCCACTGCTAATATTGCTATTAATTCTCTCCATGGAAACTTTTAGGCCAAAGGGTTCATAACTGGGCATCCTGATTAGTGAGGTCTGGCTGAGACCTTGAGAAGCCCCAACTGTGCTTCCTTAACTTCCCTCTCCCTGTTCCACCTCTTCAGCAGCCTTGCCAAGCGCCATATAACTTGCCTTGAGGCCTAGCCTCTCCTCACTCCCTTACTAGCTCCCATTTATGTTTTGTCTTCTTTTATTAGAACATGGTCCTCCAAAGCAGGAACCTTATTGTTTTCTTATATTTATCTGATCAGTGCTCACCAGAGTAGCTGATACATAATATGTCAGTCCTTTTTGCCAAAGAAGACCGTGCCATCAGAGAAATGGTGACATGACTTGCACTTGACTTTGTTTTGAGTGAGGGAGGGCTGTGCAGGTCACCAGCCTCACTTCTCCTCCAGAGTCATCTGAATCCAGTGACCAGATATTCATCAGGATGACTGGAGATGACCCAGGATGAGGCAGTTGAGTGACTTGCCCAAGTTCACACAGCTGTTAAGTGTCAAGTGTCTGAGATAAGATTTGAAGTCAGGTCCTCCTGATTCCTGCACTGATACTCTATCCACTGCACCATGTAGCTACCCCAACTGGTGCATAGTAAGCACTTAATCTATCTGTCTGTCATCTATCCATGAATAGATTTCAGGAGGCCCATGAGCTCAGGTGGGGAAAATGTCACATCTTTGTTTTCGCTAACCTCTCATTGAATTTGCCACTGCCTTCAATTATTTAAAATTATTACTCTGAGAAGGGTTTCCTATGCATCACCAATGCGATGTCCAGAGCACACGTGAGCACGTGTGCGCACACACACACACACACACACACACACATTAAGAACTCCTGACTTAGAGTTCCTCCCTCACTTTGTTGATAAAGCTCAAATTCCTTGGTCTGCCATTCAAGACTTCCCAGTTCTTCTCTAACCAACCTTTCCACAATTGTCTCCAACTCAAACCTTCTGCCAAAGTCATACTAGTCTCCTCATAGTGTTTTGCACATAGCAGGCTACATTTGAGCCTTTGACTACACTGTTTTCCCAGGTAGGAATGTCCTTCCCTCTCCTACTTCATTGCTAATTCCCTGCCAATCCCCTGCCTTATTTTACAGGCTAGATGGTATCACCCTCCTTCATTAAGCCAACTTTGAACAGATTCATCTATTCTTAAAAACCACACAAATTTCCCCTCTCACACAAATCAAGGTCAATTGAATTAAAAAAAACATTTATTGATAGCCACTAAGTAAGAGTACCATCTTGGGTACTAAAGCACAACAACTCTTACCCTTGAGGAGTTTACAGTCTAGAAAAGATCATAGCAACTAAACAAATAACTACAATACAAAAGTAATATACAAGTACATGACAGGAGCAAACTCAGTACCATGAAATATATGTAGGATGAAAACATTGATACTTCTTTGGTTTAGTAAAAGGAGAAACTGGGTAAGACTTCATGGAGGAGATGGTGTTTGAGTGGAATTTTCTTACATCCTTCCCAGTGTTTAACATAAGATGTAACACAAAGTTGTTGCCTAATATAGCATTGTCCTGACCTGAACCTTCCTTCAGAGCAGAGGAACCTGTAGCGCAATTGTTGAATGGAAGAGATGAATGGATTCTCCAGGGCTTGGTACTGAGATTGGCACATAGTAAAATCTTAATAAAAGTTTGTTGATGTAAGGACTCTAATCTGAGGAATTTGGACCAACTTTCTAAGGTGCTCTGTAGCCTTAATCTTTAGGAATCACCGCTTTAGTCCTTTAACCTGTCAGACTCTAATCCATTCCCCTGCTGGGAACTACCCAGATGGTTCTCAAACCCCTAACCAAGCTGAGGAAGAAGGGGGCTGGGTGATTTCTTCCTTCCCCAGAGTTGTAGAAAATCCATTTTCTTTTCACTAATCCATCTCTTCTCTCCTTGGGTACCTTCCAAGAGGAATTGCAGATCGTGGTAAATTCGTTATGTTCCCATGAATCAAGAATGTGAAGTCTCAATTACAATCTGCTGCAACTGGAGATAAGGAGAATAAACGATTACAGAAAGGCTCTTTGCTGACGGGAAAATAAGACTCTCTGTCACCTGGGAAGGGAGACTGCACTCGCTGAATTTAACACCCAGCCTCATCCCCAGTCTGGGACTCCTGCATGATCTGCATGAATTCCTTAAGCCTCCCAATGTGCCTAGCCCTGGGCTTGACTACAATAAATCAGGTTCTGTCCTTTGGGAGCTTTCTGGCAGGGGAGGGGAGTTGTTTGATCAAGAGGGAAAGAGATATTAGCCTCATCTCCATCTGGGGCAAGTCACTGCTCCCCACTACAGAATGAGAGGGTTGGATGATATGACAACTGAAGTCTCTTCTCAGATGTAAATTTCTGATCCTATGACTTTCCCAGAGCCTTGGGAATCTAGAAGGAGAAAAAAAATGGGGTGGGGGAAAAAGGGGGTGCTTACAGGGTAGATAAGGAAGGGGATTTTAGCCTCTCTGTAGAATATAGGCTCCTTGAAGGAAGAATTCATTTTTCTTTTTTTTTTCTTTTCACTCCTTGTATTCCCAGTATCTTAAATGCAATAAACACTTCGAAAACATTGAATCACATATCAATAAAGATAAGACAATAATAAAAAGTTCTAATAGATTATACCCAATATTCATACATATTTAAACTACCTAGAATGAAAAAAATATTCAAAATATAAAGCTCCTATAGAAGAAATTCTTCCCCCTCAGAGGTAAGAATGAGGTCCACATTACCCCCTTGATCCTGTTGACACCTGGATTGTCCCAAAGATGCTGAATGAGTCTCAAGCAGGTGGGCTTACATTCTAATATTCTTATTTTATGGCCAAAAAAAGAAGTTATTTTATCTGCTTATGGAATGGTTGGCAGAGCATTCAAGGTAAAAGTATAACAGGGGATCCACTTGTCCTCAGTACATTTCTATCAGAATGCTTTCAAAATGAATGAGAACAAAATAACAGCAACAATCCTAGTCACTCATATTTATAGCGCTTGATGTTTTACAAAGCTCTTTCCTCACAAACAACAAACCTGTGAGGCAACAAGAATCATTACAGTAACCACAAGGAAAACTAAGATTTATTGTTTTCTGTATAGTTTACAATAACCCTATGGTTAAGATGGGGCAGGTATCCTTAGTCCCTTTTACAGGAAACTGAGGTTCAAAGATTCTTGCTCAAAATCAGAGAGTAACAGACCATTAGAGCTGAAAGCAACCTTAGATACCAGCATTACCCTTGGAGACGAGAAGTTCTAGGTTTCAGTTTTGACCTTGACACTTTCTAACCCATAGCAAGTTCCTTTCCTTTGCTGAAGCTCATAAGCTTGTTTGTGCACAGCTGTCTGCATGTTGTCTCCCCCAATAAGAATGTGATCTCCTTGAGAGAGGAAGGACTGTTACTAATATTAATTATTATTTTGCCTTTCTTTGTATCCCTAGCATTTAGCACAGTGCCTGACACTCAGTGCTGGTTGAGTGACTTCCTCATCTGTCAAATATGAGTGATAGTAACCATAGTAATATCTTTCCAGGGTTCTTCTGAAACTCAAATGAGATACTCCCTATAAAATACTTTGAAAACTTTAAATTATTGCTGCTGTTTTTATTATTTTTCAGTCTAACATCTGGATTGGGTTTTTTTAAAATAGGAAACTGAAAGGGGAAGTAGAAAGGGGAAAATGATTTGCTTAAGGTCACACACAAAATAAATCCTGCAGAACTGGAACCCAGGTTTTCTGACTCTAAGGCTAGTGAGCTTCATCCTCTACCATGGGATAGAACCAAGTAGAATGGTTAGAATTTACTCAGCGTTGAGCTCTAGGAGGGAAGGACTGTGTCATTCAGTGAGTAGGTGGTACAGCAGATAGAGCTCTGGGACTTGGAGTTAAGAAAATTTGGATTCAAACCCTATTTAGATAATACTTAAGTGTGTGACCCTGGGCAATTCATAACCTCTCTCAAATTCCGATTCCTCATCTATAAAATGGGGATAAAAATAGTATCTACTTCCCAGATTTGTTGTGAGAATAAAATGTGATAATATATGTTAATAAAGAGCTCTGTATTTACATAAAGTGAACTTTAAAGCACTATATAAATGCCAGCTATTAATAGTAATAGCAATAATCCATCTCCACCCAGCAACCAGGGCATAACAAGCATTCGGTGTGTTTGTTGAGGGAAACAGCATGCCTGGTAAGAAGGAGATTGGCATCTAGTCCTGGCCTTGCCTCCCTCTGGTTCTATGGCTTTAGTAGGTCATTTCCCAAGGACCCATTTGTGCAAAAATAATGATAGCAATTCTTTTGGAAGCGCCAAGGAATTAGACATTGAGGGGATGCCTCAGACATTCACTATGTGACCCTGGTAAGTCACTTTAACCCTGTTTGCCTCAGTTTTCTTATCCATAAAATGAACTAGGGAAGGAAACGGCAAACCACTCCAATCTCTTTGCCAAGAAAACCCCAAATGGGGTCACAAAGAGTCAGACAGGACTGAAAGGACTGAACAACCTCAGCAACCATCAACTGGAGAATGCCTGAATAAGTTGTGATGGAGTACTATTGGGCTATAAAAAAATGCAAGCTGGATGGTTTCAGAAAAACCTGGGAAGACCTTTATGAACTGATGCAAAGCAAAGTGAGCAAAACCAGAACTCTGTACACAGGAACAGCAATATTGTAAGGATGATCCACTGTGAAAGACTTGGTTATTCTGATCAATACAATGAATGATCCAAGACATTTACAAAGTACCTGAGATGAAAGATGCTTTCCACCTACAGAGAGAGAACTGATGAACTCTGAGTACAAACTGAAGCATTTTTTTTTACTTTCTTTTATGTTTCTTTCTTTTTATTGTTTGGGTGGTGGTTATTGTTTTGCAATATGGCTAATTTAGAAATATGTTTTGCACGACTTCACATGTATAATTGATATCATATTGCTTGCTTTCTCAATAGGTGGGGAAGGGGCTGAAGGGAGGGAGAGAATTTGGGACTCAATTTTTTTTTTAAATGATGTTAAAGAAATAAGTATGAAAAAATTTAAAGCAAGTCACTTCCCTGGATCTCAGTTTTCCCATCTGTACAATAAATGGCTTGGACTGCATGAACTCCAAGCTCTCATATGCTCTGAATTTCTGAGTCTCAGGCAGTGATTCTGGTACAGGCAATGATGCTAGAAATACCTGTCCATCAGATTTTTTGTTCACAAAAAGTTACTCATCCAATTACTCAGGATGATGGGCAATTTCTGGCTCTTAAAAAAATGGAAGTGAGATGGAGATACAGATAGGAAGGCAGGAAATTCTGCTTGGCCTGACCACACCAATTACTTTTTTAAATATTTTCTAAGTTTACCAAGAATTGAATGATGACCATTAATCATGAATTATTTCCTACATTACTGTTTTTCAGTCATTCAGTCAAAACCCTACCTATGGAATTTTCTTGGAAAGATAAAGGAATGATTTGCCATTTCCTTCTCTGATGGATGAAGGCACACAGAGGATAAAGGACAGCCAGGATCACACAGCTAGTAAGTACCTGAGGCTGGATTTGAACTAGGTCTTCCTGATTCTAGGTCCAGCACTCCTGTGCATTGAACCACCAAACTGCTTCATTTCCTATATTAAACTTGTATTATTGAGGTCAGTTGTTCAAATGCCTTCTCTGGAGAATCTCTAAGACATATCTTTGCTAAGTACTGAGGGTGATGACATAAGGAGATATCATAGATCATGCCCTCAGGGAAGAAGAGGATTTAGCTCCAGAAAATGCAATATTAGACAACAAAAATAGTATGGAGGAGGGCTAGAATGGTCAAGGGAGGCTTCATAGAGAAGGAAGGGTTTGAGTGGGACCTTAAAGAATGGGTAAGATTCAGAGAAGAGAGACCCAAGTCAACAGTAAGCTGGCCCTATAACTCTTCAACACATTTGTCAAGCCCTCAAGCCACTACTTAACCTGAGGTCAGGGCCACACAGGCCACATCCTCTGTACAGCACCGTGCCAGCTGATTATCCCTTACCTCAGAGGCTTGGCAACAGATTATGGAAAGGCATTGTCTTAGTAGAGACCAGATTTATTCCTAGACCAGGAGATGCTGTTGTGTTAGGTAAGCTCAAGGACTCCAACTGGGCTTGGGTGACCCTCCCCATCTGACTCCTACTGGATTACCTGGCACCAACACAAGTTCTGAGCTTAGTTTTTAAATGAATGTTCAGCTTATTCTATCCCCAGTAAGAGTCAGAGGAGAGTGTAGAAAAATACTGGATTTGGAGTTAGCTATGCTGGGTTTGAATCTCAGCCCTGGAATCGACCATTCATGTAGCCTAAGTAAGTCTTTCCTTTTCTTGGGATTCAGTTACAACCTACACAGAGCAGAGTTGGGCTGGATCCAGCATTCTATATCTGTGACCTTGAGAGTCTTCCCTTCTTAAGATGAAATCAATCAATAAGCATTTATTGAGTGCTTACTGTATGCTAATACTGTGCAAAGCTAATCACTGGGATACAAAGAAAGGCAAAAACACTTTCCCTCCCCTCAAGAAATTCATATTCTAATGTGGGGAAACCAACACACAAATTAGATATAGTTTAAAAGAGTGGGAAGTAATCTCAGAAGGCTGACTTTACAGAGGATAGGAATAGTCTCTGCATTAATCCAGGCAGGATCTGATAAAGTTGCAACAAGTGGAAATTGTGTGAGGAGAGAAAGTGACATAAAGGGGAGATGTTGGTAAAAGAAAAAGAAAAATAGACTTGGCAAGAGATTGGCTATTTGGGATGAATTCATGATAGGTGTTGACAATGGCTGGGTGGTTGTGAGTCTTGGGGAGTGGGAGGATAATAGACTCTTGATCAAATGATGAGGATGTTATTTTGTCATTCATTTGTATACAACTCTATGTGACACTGCAGACTTTTGTCCTTGGGGATTTCTTGGCAAAGATATTGGAGAGGTTTGCCATTTCCTTCTCCAGTGTAGGAAATTGAGGCAAACAGGGTTAAGTGACTTGCCCAGGGTCACACTGCTAATAAGTGTCTAAGGTCAAATTTGAACTCAGATCTTCAAGCCTTATGCTTTATTCCCTTTACCACCTAGCTGCCCCAACAGGCACATAGTAGGTGCTCCATAAATGCTTATTCATTCCTTGATAATAATTTAAAATATCAGAATAGAGGTGGATTGTGGAGGGAGGGAGTAACGAGTTGAGTTTCAGATATGTTGAGCTTGAGACATCTATGGAAGATCCAGTTCAAGTTGTCTGAAAGATGATTTCATAGTGCTTTTCAAAAAGACATAGTATCTATAATCCCTTCTATCCCTAAGGGATAGAAGACTTTTCCATCTTCTGAGCTCACCCCAAACTTGGCAATTCAACACATTTTCTCCATTCCAAAATTGGAAACCTAAGACTCAAACAGATAAACCCGTAGGCAGAACCATACACCTAACTTGTCACCAACTCTGCTTGTAAATTACAATCCCTCCTGGAAAAGAAGCATGTTTGCCACTCAGCTGTCCAAGGGAGTGAGTTTGTCCTCCTGCCAAAGTAAGTTGAGTAGAGAAAGAGGTGGAGAAAAGCAGAGACAGCCAAGATTCAGACACTAAAGTAACTTCCCCAAGGTCAGGCACTTTGTTAGTCTTTATTGACTGATGGCACATTCTAGTACAGGAATATAGAATGGAAGAGAAGACATCATGATGGCTAGGAGAAGGTAGCAGCTAATGTTCGGTTTTGCTGTGGCTTTCTCTCCCTTTTGAGATGCAGAATTCTTCTTCTGGAGAAATGTGCAGATACCTGCAGGAATCACCTAGGTACCCATTACAATATTAATGGTAATTTACTCTGTGGTAGGCATCAATAACCTCTCTCACCCTCATGTTCTATCGGGAGACCTCAAGTCTCCTAATAATATGATTTTGGGTTCTTATGAGTGTCATACAGGGAAATTGTGGAATCTCCATTTCTGGTGGTCTTTAAATGGGATAGATTCTTATCTATCTGGATGCTATTTAAATGTGGTACTGTCCCAGAGCAGGGGACTGATGGGATGATCTCTAGAGATCCTTTTCAGATACGTGATTTCATACTTGGTGACATTTACTTTTTGTAAATAAACTTTCTCATCCATAATCTGAGAATGATGACTCCTGCCCTGGCTTCCTTGCAGGGTAGTTGTGAGAATAAGAGAAAGACATGGAACACTGTGGAAAGGTCAATAACTCTGAAGTCAGAGAGCCTGGGTTTGAATTCCTGCTCAGCTTTTTCCTGCCTATGTGACCTAAGGCAAATGATTTTCCTTCTCTGAGCTTCAATTTCCATATCTGCAAAATAAAGAGGTTGAGTCAGATGGGCCCTAAGATCCTTTCCAGTTCTCAATCTAGGATCTTGTGAGATATTACTATGTATACTTTTCCATATTTTAACCTTATAAAGGAGTAGGGCAGATACTCCTATCCCCATTTTCTAATTGGTGAAAGGCATGCCCACGGACATGAAGCAATTGATCCAGGGTCATATAGTGAGTTAGTGGCAGACTCATGACTTAAACTAGGCCTGCTGAGCCTTGGACCAGTGTTTTTCCCCTTACACCTCATTGCTTAGGATTAAGAGAAAATGAATGGGGGAGGATTCTGAAGAGTTAGCAACATTAGCTGTGCATGAACTCAAAAAGAAATATTAATATTGCCAACAAGCGAATAGCTCTGACAAGAGAGCGAGGGCAGCCCAGGAATGGCAGGTGATTTGTAACTCCTTTGCCATTGGCAGCTGGCAAAAGGGAAGTGCTTGTCCTGATGGGGAAGGATCACTACGGAAAATGACTTTGAAGAAATATCACAGGGCAAATGTATTATGTTTGTCAAATATTACCATGAATAAGGCCTGCCCTCTCACAGAGAGAGACATTCTTTTGCATCAGGCACAGTCGGTGCTTAGAGCGTGATTGAAGATAGTAATTATCTAGGAATCATAGATATTTCCCAATCCTCCTCACACTGGATTAGGTACCTGATACCCCCTTGCCAAACCTACCTTGCTGTGAACTAGAATCACAGAATGTTAAAGCAAGCAGGAGGGCTACAGTTCCTCTTGTGCTCGCCAATTCTGTCTCTCCAGCCCATCTGATGCCCATACAAGACATTCCCTCTCCTAATTCCACACCTTTGCATTGGGGGGCCTCTGTGCCTAGAAAGTCCTGCCTTCCAGTCATCATTCTGTGTGATTCTTAGCTTCCTTCAAAGTCTGGCTCTGCAGAAAGCTTTTTTAAAGCTCTCGCTGTTATTAATGGTCTATCTCCCTCTTAAAATTATCTGCATTACTTTGTATATTCTGTGTGTGTATGTCTGTCTGTGTCTGTCTATATATCTAGTGTGTCTATCTGTGTGTCTAGTCTATCTTTATCTATGTATTGATCTGTGTCTATCTGTTTGTGTGTCTAGTCTATATCTCTATTCATCCATCTATCTTTCTATGTGTCTCTCCATCTATATGTGTCTGTTTGTGTGTCTAGTCTACCTCTCTGTCTATCTAGCATGTCTACCTGTGTGTGTATATCTATCTCTCTGTCTGTCTTTCTATCTATGTGTCAATCTGTCTGTCTAGTCTATCTATTCATCCATACATCTATCAATTTATATGTCAATCTATCTGTGTCTATCTGTCTGTGTAGCTAGTCTGTCTGTCCATCCATCTGTCTGTCTGTCTGTCTATCTATCTGTCTCTCTGTCTATATGTCTGTATGTCAGTCTGTCTGGTCTCTCTCTGTCCATCTATTTATCTATTTCTCTATCATCTATCACTCTATATTTTATATTCTTCTTGCCCCCAGTAGGATAGAAAGCCTTGTGAGCAGGGAATATTTCCTTTTTTGACTTGCACATAGCAGAGCTTAATAAATATTTGTGAAATTATTAAGACTTATTTACCTCCCTCATTTTACAGAAGAGGAAGCTGAGACTCAGGAAAGTAAAATAGATTAACCAAGGTCATACAGTTAGGAAGTAGCAGAATTATATGAGAGAAGCTCACAAAATACCCCCAAATCGGAAGATTTGTCCTGAGGTACAAAGTCTGTTAGTCTCTAGGAAGCATGTGTTCCAAATTAATAAAAGGGCACTGGGGATAAGAACTGTTAGGTTAGAGGAGAAATCTCACTGCTGACAATTTCATACTCTGTCAGCTGAACTCTTTTTATGGAACGACACAAAAACAACAACAGATTGATGTCAGAAACAAGATGTAAGATGCAGTTGTCCCATGATGTGACACAATTCAATGACACATAAAAAGACATTTATAACCTAACTTTGCTTAGGATCCTGGGGTATTAAAGGAAGAAAGCAGCATTGTAGATTTTCTTGGAAATTGACAAAGTAGATATTTAGGTCTCTTATACTGGGAGAATTCTTGCTTGTTACTTTATGAGGTCTTAGCACATTTCTTGTTGTTCAGTTGTGTCTGACTCTTTGTAACCTTATTTTAGGATTTTCTTAGCAAAGAGAGTGAAGTGGTTTGCCATTTGCATCTCCAGTTCATTTTGCAGATGAGGAAATTCAGGCAAACAGGATTAAGTGACTTACCCAGAGTCACACAGCTAATAAGTTTCTGAGGCTAGATTTAAACTCAGGAAGACTTTCCTGTCTCCAAAGCCAGTGCCCTATTAATTGTGCTACCTAGCTGTCCATTCTTAGTACATGATGAACACTTAATATATGCTTGGTGTGTGCAATGGAAGCAAAATAATTGCTATGGGAGCAATAGTCAATCTTTTAACAAGATCAGACCTAGCGACTCCCTTATATTACCCCTCACACATGCCAGACCAGTTTTCCTAAACATGCCTTTGTGCATGCTGTTTCTCCTGCTTGGAATATCATCCTTTCTGCTCTCTGATCCAAACCCTTTCCATCCTTCAAATTCTAGCTTCAGTCGATGCAGTACAGTGGAAAGAGGAAGCTTTGGACTCAGAGGCCTTAGGTTCAAATCTTGCCTCTGTTGGTAACTAACTATGTATGTGCTCTTAAACAAGTCATGGACTCTGTTGGTCTCAGTATCCTCAGCTGTAAAATGAGGGGCTTGGTCTAGATGACCTTGAAAGTCCTTTGCAATTCTAAACCAAGATCTTGAATCATCTCCTAGATGCTTTACTTAACCATAGCAGCCAAGAATGAGTTCCTTCTCCTTCTCCTCCTCCTCCTCGTCCTTTTCCTCCTCCTCCAGAATTGTCTGACTTTAGCTCTAGGCTTTTCCTATTAATGGTTATGTGTATGTATATACATATGTATATTATATATATATATATATATATATACACATACACACAACACACACATATATACACATAGTAAATACAAATGAGAAACAACACAAAATGAAGTTGAAAACAATGGCTGATCAAATACACATGAAAAATCTCTGCACAGGCAGCACATACTCAGGGACTGATTTTCAGTATACATTTATAAAGGATTTTACAAATCATAAACAGTAGTTAAAAGAAAAAGTTTGGAAGTACACATCCACATTCCTCCTTTAGATAGAACAGGGGATAGAGCACTGGCTTGGCGTCAAGAAGATCTAAGGTCAAATGTGGCCTTCATCATTAGTAATGTGATCCTGGGCAAATCACTTAACCCCATGTGCCTCAGTTTCCAAATTTGTAAAATGGGAATAATGATAGTATCTACCTGCTAAGGATAAAATGAAATAACATTAGTGAAGTATATGGCAAACCTTAAAGTTCTATAGAAATGCCATCAAATTCATTAAGCTGGGAGGTCCTTGAGAGCAGAGACTCTTTCCTCAACTTTTTCACCCCTGCCCATTAGTTCAATGGTTAGTGCCTTGACTTATTCCTCATCTCCATAAAAATCTTTATGAAAATTGTAACTATTTTACCCTTTGATGAAAATATGAAAAGGGAACCGACCATTTTTTCATAGTTTTCTACAAGTGAGTACATCTTTATAATACGATTGACTGAGAGATACAGAGAAAATACCAGATCTTGCTGTCTTTTTTGTTTATTGTTGTTTTTCAATCATAAAAATGTTTTGATTTGGTAAAAACAAATCACAGTCCTAGAGGCTCTTCTCCAACAGGATGCTTTCCCCTAGATACATATATACATACATGTTTGAGAATATATGTCCCATATGTTTTTGTATGAGAATATAAGAAGATTCTTTGATAGATGCAAAAACAGAGGTAAGTTTGTTTTTGTGTTAACTTTGGCTGTTAATATTAAAAATATGTATAAAGGAACAAGATATATGTTCATCAAAGGTGTGAGTCACTATACTAAAGGGATTTCCTGCCAAGTCCAAATGGAAAAAGAATTCTCTACAGAAAAATTAAAAACAAAAATTAAGGTCCTATTAAGTTCAAGGCATTGTGTAAAGAACTATATAAAATACTAGGAATACAAAGACAAGGAAATACTTCATACCATCAAGAAATTTACGTTCTAGAGGATAAAGAATACCCATACTCTTTAAAAAGTAGGTGAAACATGACTATGGAAAAAGAATGCCAATTGCCCAGATTATAGCAAGAAAAAGAAGGAGATAGATAGATAGACAGACAGACAAAAGGCTTCTATCTGGATAAATAATTTGAGATAGATGTCTTTATCTAGTAAAAGACAATGTTCCAAATGCTGTCCCACCAATATATATCCTCTAATTCAAATTTTGGACCCAGATCATTGTTGAACCTCACTATCTGTCTAAATAAAGACAAATAGGAAAGCCTTCCTATATATAATTTCTCTATCTGTCTAGTAGTGGATATGACTTGGCTAAAGATCCAACAAAGGAGATTGAGAAGGAGCAGTCAGCTAGGCAGGAGAACCAGGAAAGAGCCATGTTACAAAAACCTAGAGAAGAGAGAGTATCAAGGTGAAGAAGGTGACTGATGCTGTCAAAGGCTGCACAGAGGCTAAGAATGATAAAAATTGAGAAAAGGCCATTAGATTTGGCAATTAAGAGATTACTGGTAACTTCAGAAAGAATGGTTTCAGTTGAATGATTGAGGTCAGACATAAGACTTGAGAATTAAGAAGAAAGTGAGAAGAGAGGAAGTGGAGGCACCTATTACAGATGACCTTATCTTATATTAACCAAAAAAGGGAGTAGTGATGATCCAATAGCTATTGGACACATATGAATGGTTTTTTTGAGGATGGAGGAGACATGGTCATGTTTGTAAATGATAGGGAGACAGTCAGTAGACAAGGAAAAATTAAAGATGAGTGCAAGAGGGGAGATGATAGAAAAGGCAATCTTTGAAAGAAGAAAGGCTCTTTCCTGGTTCTCCTGCCTATCTGACTGCTCCTTCTCAGTCTCCTTTGTTGGATCTTCAAACAAGTCATATCCACTGCTAGAGAGATAGAGAAAATATATATAGGAAGGCTTCCCTATTTGTCTTTACTTAGACAGATACTGAGGTTAAACAATGAACTGGGCCCAGAATTTGAATTAGAGGAGATATATCAGCGGGATAGCATTTGAAATATTGTCTTTTACTAGACAAAGATAAAGAAAGAATAATGGACAAGTAGATAGATTTGCCTTAGCAAGTGGAAGGGTCAATTCATCACATGTGACAGGATGTGACGGTAGCAGAAGACATCTGGGAGATGGGAGATGAGGGGAAAAAGAAGAAGTTCTTAGTGAATGGTCTCAATTTGGTCAGTGAAATAAGAAGCAAAGATTTTAGTTGAGGGGGAGATGAGGATCCCCATCTGGGGATGGGGAGAGAGGGAGCTATGGGAGGTTCAAGGAGAGATGAAAACATTTATAAAAGTCTCTGTGATGAATGGGATAGTAAGTCATTCAGGGAGATGTAAAAGGATTGCTTTGCAGGTGTGAGGGCCCAGTTGAGATTATTTAACATTAATTTGTAGTAGATCCACTCAGCACCATTTAGTTATTTTCTCTAGCTTTGTTCAGTAGTGCACAAGTAGGAGCAAAAGTATCATGCATGGTGCGAGTGACCGAGGGCTGAAGCTTGGCTGGTCAAGATTGGCTATAGGAGGGAGGGAAAGGGATTCAAAAGAACAATGGAGAGCTGAACTGGTTCATCATGAGGTCAAGATGGAGAAAGGAGGAGAATTTAGCCAGGATAGGAGTGATGACCTTGGAATGAACTTAAATGGGTTGAGGTTGCAAGAGAGAAGTATATGTGGAATGACAACGGCTTGGGATCAGATAAGAGAATTTCAGACTTCATGAGCAGAGAAGTGCTACATTTGTAGATGAGCGCAAGATCAAGGATGTATGACCATCAGCGTATATAAGGTAAATGAGTAGGTCATAGGAAATGAATAAATGGAGAAATTGCTTGCTACACCTTATTTCTGCCTTCAAAACATTTCTCTTACATATTCTTTCATAACCTGGCTCAGGATCTCATCATCCATCACCCAGATTATATAACACTCATAACTTGTCTCCTCAAATATCTCCCCACTCCAGTAAACTTGACTCTCAAATTGACTTTTTTGTCTATAGCTCTTCAGACAATATAGTTCTTCAGTCTTCAGTTCTTTTCTGTCTATAGTTCTGACCATGTCATGCCTTTCGCTATTATCCCCTCCAAAGATGAGTTCCAGTGGTTCCTTATTTGCTGTTCAGTCATGTCCAGCTCTTCATGACTCTGCAGATCATAATACACCAATGTTATCCATGCACAGGTTTTCTTTTTAAAAAAAATATTTTCATTTTTTCACATTCATTTCCACAAAATGTTGAATTTCAAATTTTCTCCCCATCATGCCCCTCCCTCACCCCAGTATAGCATGTATTCTGATTACCCTTTCCTCCAATATATCCTCCCTTCTATCACTGTCCCACCCTCTTATTCCCTTCCTTTCTTTTTTCCTGTAGGGCAAAATAGATATCTATACCCATTGCCTATATATCTTATTTCCTAGTTGCATGCAAAAACAATTTTTAATTCATTTTTAAAGCTTAGAGTTCCACACTCTCTCTCTTCTCCCTGGCCACCCACTCTCATTGAGAAGTCAAGCAATATAATATATGTTATACACGTATTGTTATGCAAAACACTTCCATAACAGTCATGTTGTGAAAGACTAGCTATATTTCCCTCTATCCTGTCCCGCTCTCCATTTATTCTATTCTCTCCTTTGACCTGTCCCAAACCAAAGTGTTTGCTTCCCAATTACCCCTCCCCCAATCTGCCATTTATTCTATTGCCACCTCTCTCTTATACCTCTTCTTTTCTGCTTTTCTGTAGGGTAAGATAAACTTCCAAACCCAATTGAGTGTATATGTTATTCTATCCTGAAGCCAAATCTGATGAAAGGAAGGCTCACTTATTCCCTCTCATCTTCATCTTTTTCCCCTCCATTGTAAAAGCTCTTTCTTGACTCTTTTATATGAGATGATTTACTACATCCTACATCTCCCTTTCTCTTTCACCTAGTACATTCCTCTCAACATTTAGATACCAACCCTTTATATTCAGCTCATCCTGTGCCCTCCTTCTGTATAGATATAGATATAGATATGTAGTGGACCTGAAAGTTCGGTTAAAAAAAGCAACCAGGGCTAAATGCATATTGTTTATTCCCTTAAAGTTAGTAGTTACATGGCCATGGAGCCAGAAGGAAAACCTCTGACTGCCTGATGGAAGTATGACCAGGCTTAAATACACTTTACCATGAGAAAGGAATTTTCTTAGTTGTATAAATTGTAAATTTGGTGAGAGAAAACAATTAACAAGGTGGAGTCAGTTGGAAATGAAGATCTTAGGATGTCTGTTTTCCTCTGTCTCTGCATATCAAAATCAGAAAAATCCTACCATTCTGGTTGTAGGCATCCTATCATAAACAGGGCTTTGATATTGCTGACACAGAAAAGGATATTTTTATAGCAAAACAAAGCAGTTTGATTGATTAGTTCAGGCTTTTGCCCTTATTAAAAGTCAAAAATGATATTAAACATTATCAATATGTATATATTCCCGACAACTATCCTAATACTGAGTAAAGTCTCGTGAGATACAAATATCATCTTTCCACGTAGGAATAAAACCAGTTCAACTTTAGTAAGTCCCTTATGATTTCTCTTTCCCATTTACCTTTCAATGCTTCTCTTGATTCTTGTATTTGAAAGTCAAATTTTCTATTCAGCTCTGGTATTTTCAACAAGAATGCTTGGAAGTCCTCTATGTCATTGAAGTTCCAGTTTTTCTCCTGAAGTATTATACTCAGTTTGATTGAGAAAGTGATTCTTGATTTTAATCCTACCTCCTTTGACCTCTGGAATATCGTATTCCAAGGCCTCCAATTTCTTAGTGTAGAAGCTGTTAAATTTTGTGCTATTCTGATTGTGTTTCCACAGTTGTTTCCCTCTGGCTGCTTGCAATATTTTCTCCTTGACCTGGGAATTCTGGAATTTGGCAACAATAGTCCTAGGAGTTTTCCTTTTGGAATCTTTTTTTTTCAGATAAGAAAATAGTCTGTTTCATTCTTCATTGTGATTCCATATTTCTTTCTCTGAATGCAGAGGGCATTTTGCCTCAAGTCCTTTGAGACTGTTTTACATTCTTGCATTGTTTAGTCTATGAGAAAGAGTCCTGACACACTGTGGCCATTACTGTGTATAATGTTCTCTTGGTTCTCCTCATTTCACTCAGCATCAGTTCATATAAGTCTTTCCAGGTTTTTCTGAAGTCCATCTGTTCATCATTTCTTATAGCACAATAGTATTCCATTACATTCATATACCACAACTTGTTCGGCCATTCCCTAATTGATGGGCATCCCCTGGATTTCCAGTTTTTGGTCACCACAAAGAGAGTTGCTATAAATATTTTTGTACATGGGGGACCCTTTCCCATTTTTATGATCTCTTTAGGATATAGTCCTAGAAGTGATATTGCTGATTCAAAGGGTATGCACGTATAACTCTTTGGGCATAGTTCCAAATTGCTCCCCAGAATTGTTAGATCAGATCACAGCTCCACCAACAATGAATTAGCATTCCAACTCTCCCACATCTTCTCCAGCATTTATTATCTTCCTGTTTTGTCATGTTAGCCAATATGATAGGTATGATGTGGTACCTCGGAGCTGTTTTTATTTACATCTCTCTAATCAATAGTGATTTAGAGTATTTTTTCATATGACTATAGATAGCTTTAATTTCTTCTGCTGAAAACTGTCTGTTCATATCCTTTGACCATTTATCAGTTGTGAAATGACTTCTATTCTTATAAATTTGACTCATTTTATCTCATCAGAGAATTCAACTTCAATGAGCGGGCCATGTTGTTCAAATGATAAATTCATGCTTGCCAAAAAGATTATTTTATGGAGAACTCACATAGGGCAGGTAATCACATGGTGGTCTGAAGAAGCAATACAAGGACACTCTCAAGGTCTCTTTCAAGAACTTTAGATTTGACTGTGCAACATGGGAGACACTGGTACAGGACCACTCAGCTTGGTATGCTCACATCAGAAAAGTTGCTGTGCTCTATGAGCAAAGCAGAATTGAGACAGCACAAAGGAAACGTAGGATGCTCATATTTGGAGTAACCACCCCAAATGTTCACACAGACTGTCTGTGCCCAATCAGGGGTAGAGCATTCTGAGCTTGTACTGGTCTGATCAGCCACACTCGGACACACTGAAACTTCACTTTATCATGGTGATGTCATTTCTGTCCTCTTTGAGAACAAATGACAACAACCATAACCATCCCTTCTAAATGCCATAATAAAAATACAATTCTCAAGAGTAGCAAGCATCATTCTCCCATACAGGGATGTAAACAGTTTACCCATATTGAATAAGTTTTTTTTTTCCTCCTGTTTATCTTCTTATGCCTCTCTTGAGTCTTGTATTTGAAGATCAGATTTTCTATTGAGCTCTGGCCTTTTCATCAGGAAGGTCTGGAAATCTCTTATTTCGTTGAATGTCCATCTCCTTACCTAAAATATTGTGCTCAATTTTGCTGGGTAATTGATTCTGGGTTGTAGTTCAAGTTCCTTTGCCTTATGGAATATCATATTCCAATACCTCAGTCTCAATGCTGACCTATTCTGTATTCATATTATGGTCTTTGTCCCCATAGTAGGATTCTATGGTCTTTGCTTTTCTGTTTTGCTTCTTGCTCATGGCAATTGCCTTTTTCCTGGTTTTAAAGTGGATCTCTGCTTCTGGGGCACAGGGGGCTCTGTCCCACAGTTCTTGTGCTGAGAACTTGAAGCTTTGTGTGTTGCGGACTCTGGTTCTTTCAGTTGGAAGCTAGAATACTGTAGCTTACCTGGTGCTGAGCTGGCTGATGTGCCAAGGCAAAGGCCAGGTGAAGTCTTTCTGAATTTCCCCAGGGTTACCCTGAAGCTTGCTATGTGAGATATTGGGGAGGGATGGTCTATCTGTAGGAGATCTCCTTCCCTGAGCTAGAGCACAGGTAGGCTTAGTGGCTGATGAACCCCCTTCTGCTCTGGTGTCTGCCCAATTCCTCTGGCTGTGCTAAGGCACACCCAAGGTCCTGGTATTGGTGCTTATGGGATCTACTCCCCTGGGGCTCAGAATCTCCTCCTGGTTCGCTGAGGTGGGGCTGTATGGGGCAGCTCTGGTCCTGCACTGATCTCCTTCAGCCACAGCAAAAGGAACTCTCCTTAATGATCTCCCTACCCTCTCGAGCTGAGATTGTTCACCCCTTTGGCTGATTCCACCATTCCAGGATTTTTTCTGGGGCAGTATTCTCTGAACTTTTCAAGGTAACCAAGGGGAGTGTGAGAGCACTTACTGTTTACTCCACCATCTCGGCTCCCAGAAGTAGGTGACTTTCAAACATTTAATCTGTGGGCTGATAGTCTCAGGAGTGGTGCTGCTGTTACCAGGGGCCCTGTGTTTCTCTCTCACTCAGTTCTGATGGACTCCCTTCCTATGTTGATATCTTTGAGAATTCATACTTCTGCTTCTTCTTCAGTCTGGCTCCAGCAGTTCCAGCTCTGCTCTGCTATGGTGGGGTCTGTGCTGGTGCAGCTTGTGCACTCTGCGCTTCCCCAGCTCCATGTAACTGATCCTTCCTGTTGACCTTCTTGGCTGTCTTGGACTGGAAATCTGCCACACTCTGTCTGCTATGAGATTCTGCCATCTTTGAGGATCTATTTTGGGAGGTGATCAGTGGATTCTTTCCATGCCTCTTTTACCCTCTGTTTGTAGAATATCATGGCAGTTTTCCTTGATAATTTCTTGAAAGATGATGTCTATGCTCTTTTTTTTTATCATGGCTTTCAGGTAGTCCAAAATTTTTTTAATTATCTCTCCTGGATCCATTTTCCAAGTATCTACCAAGCCACCTAGCTGCCTTTCCCTATTTGCTATGGTATCAAAAATAAATTCCACTATTTGACATTTAAATTTTTTCACAATCCTACTTTTCCAGTCTTCTTACATACAATCCCCATACAGGGACCTTGGCCTACTTATAATTTATTCACTGTCGACACTTTATCTCCTCTCTCCCTGCTTTGCATTAGCTGTGCCCAATCCCTAAAATGATCTCTTCCCTCACTTCCTTCTTTTTGTTTTCCCAGGTTCCTTTGAGACTCAACTGAAATCCCACCTTCTACAGAAATCCTCTCCTGAACCCCCCAGCTTCCAACACTTTCCTCTTAGATTGCTTTCCATCTATTCTGTACATATTTTCAATATACCTAGTTATTCACGTTATCTCTTCCATTAGAATATATTTTCCTTGAGGTCAGAGACTATGTTTGCTTCAGTGACAAATACATGGTAGGTGTTTGTTGACTGACACCCATAATGTGGTCTTTTTTGTGAGTACATCTCTTGGTTTTGGTTTCTTTCTCTGTGAAATGAGCATTCTGGACTAAGAGAATTCTAAGACATCTTTTACCTCTGACATCCTATGATCCTGTGATGCTTGGATCTTGTTTTCTCATTAGAAAACTCCATGAGGTTAGCCATTCAGTCCTCTTCATCCATTTATGTTATAGATGACAATTGAAACCAAGTCCCAAAGAAAAGAAGAGGCTTACTTATGCATATACTGGACCAACCCTTACCAAATTTTCAAGGTAATTATTTGAGCCTCAGAAATCAGCAACCCCTACAAATCAGGGCTGCAGTCATTGTTCCGTTGATTGTCTAGACTTAAGAAAGTGTTAATACAGTTTAAACTTGAAAGTGTGTATGTTTGCATATGTATATGTGCATACATACATACATACACACAAATATACACATATATACCTATACACACACACACACACACATTTTTCCCCCAGAGAGCCTCGCTGTTAAATAAGCACACCTATGGATTGCTCTATAAACGTTGCTTGAGTTCAGCAGAAATGCAGTAGAAGTCTCAGTAATAAAGTCATCATCAGAACAGAGACCTGGTGATAAGAATTAATAATAATAGCCATGGCCCTTTAAGGTTTTCAAAGTGCTTTACATCCATTATTCCATTTGAACTTCACAATATTTCTGACATACCCTAAGCCACATTAGGAGGTGGTCCAAAGAATCAAGACTAGGGCAGGGGGTAGAGTGGATAGGTAGCTCAGTGGATAGATTACCAGGCCTAGAGTCAAGACTCATCTTCCTAAGTTCAAATCTGGCCTCAGACACTTATCAGTTGTGTGACCCCAGGCAAGCCACTTAACCCTATTTGCCTCAGTTTCCCCATCTGTAAAGCCAAATGAGTTGGGGAAGGAAATGACAAATTACAGCTCTATATTTGCGGATCACAAAGACTCAGACATAACTGAAAGTGGCTGAACAACAAGAGTCAAGATTAGACTCTGGGTCTGCTTGTTCCCTATGCAGCGAGTGTTCCCCATCCAATAACCTCCCATTAAAATTAAGTCACTCCAGGCATTCTTCAGCGGGTGGAACTTGGTGGAGGTGGGTGGAAGCTGAGCTGAGTACTGAGTTAAGAGAACTGAATCAGGAATGGTGGGAGGGGGGGTAGTAAAAGCTCCATTTGAGAAGTGTTTGTTTGTTTTTGTACAGGGTGAGGGGAGGCTGTTGTTTCGTTAGGTCCTGTTTTGTTCTTAAAATCCTTTCTGCAATTGAGTTTGTGAGAGAAGGCAATTATCTACCTGCTGAGTGGGGCTGTTAAGTCTTGCAATTATAGCTATACCACCTGGTAGGGAAAAGAGACTCTTTGGAAGGTATCCAGGGTGGGAGGTGAGGAGGGGGAGGTGGCAAACATTGGGCTCCAGTGTCTGAGACTTCACCTATGTCTCTCTGCCCCTCAGTGGATTAACTGGCATATGACTTCTCCTAGACATGGGGGCTCCTTCCCCTCAAACTCCATATACCCTGTGCACCACCATCTACCCTTTGATTTCAACTCCTCTGTCACTAGAAATCAATGTCAGGAAAGATGAGAGATATTCCTCCAGTTTTCTAGTGTAATTTCATCCTAAGTAGTTTACTGAGCACCACTGGAGAGTACAGCACAATGCTAGGCACTATGGGGGGAAGAGAAGAAGAGAAAGAGAAGGGAAGAAAAGAGGAGAGGAGAGAGAAAAAGAGAGGGAGAGAGGAAGAAAGAGAAAGGGACAGGGTAGGGGAGACGGGAGAGGAGAACTAGAATCCCTGGCTTCCATCATTCTGTCAACAAATCTCTACTGAGTAAGTGCATAAGGAAAAGCACCAAATGATCTGGAATAGGAGGATCTGGGTTCATATCTTACCTCTGATGCTCACTATCCATGACCTCAGGTGGATAACTTACCATCACTGCTAGGGACTTCAGTTGCCTCACCTGTAAAATGATGGGGCAGAGCAAGAGTAGAGTAGGGAACCTGTGAGATTCTTTTATGATTCTCCTATGAACCCAGCACTGTGTTCAGCAATGGTGTGAGGAGAGATAAGTGAAGGGCACAGTCTCCACACTCAGGGACCACAGCCTCTATCCAAGAGGACACAAAGACACCCCTCCCATCCCACACGTGATATTGCAAACATAATCACTTGGGATTTTCCAATGTACTCAGGTATCATCTATGTATATGATTTTTGCTGTTGGGTCGTCTGACTTTTTGTGACCCCTTTTGGGGTTTTCTTGGTAACTACTGGAATGATTTCTCCAGCTTATTTTACAGACGAGGAATCTGAAGCTGACAGGGTAAAGTGACTTGCCCAGGGTAAGACAGCTAGGGAGAGTCTGAGGCCAGATTTGAACTCAAGAAGATGAGTCTTCCAGATTCCAAGTTTAGTGTTCTATCCACTGTACCACTTAGCAGCCCTATGTATATGATATCTATATATCCATATCTATGTCTGTTGTCCCTCTCTCTAACAGATCATAAGGTCAATGAGGGCCATGATTGTTTTATTTAAATATTATCACCCGAATGTTCAGTACAGAGCTCTGTACACAGTAGTTATTCAGTAAAATTTTGCTTTATTGCATTATATTGAGGGAAGGGGGAATATAGAATATAATTGCATATATTCTGTAGAATTTTAATGGAGAGATTGCTAGAGTCTGAGGGGAAAGGGAAAAGAAAGGGAGCCATGAGAAGAAAGATTTCCTAGAGGAAATGGATCCCAAGCTAGAGTTGGAAAAGGAGGTTTTGGTAAGGCAAGTCTTTCCAAGCAGATGGAAAGTGGGAGGTGGGGTTAAAGAAATGATATTAGCAAACACTTCTAAACCCTCTTAGGATGTACAAAGTCCTTTCCCTAGCGAAGGGAGGCAGGGACACAGTTCCTCATCCTTCAGGACGTAACCCCATCCAGCCCAGCTTTCCTTCTTGACTCATAAAGCTGCTTACACTTGTTTGAGGGAACAGAGCCTATACTTACTATGTTTATACATTAGAGTTCTATGACCACAGCCAGCAAGAGGGAAAATGGACCCCATCACCTTACCCTTACACATCTACCATCTCTTTATTCCTTCTTCTTTCCTCTCTAGACTGGATTCCTGACTCTCCAGACCTTTTCTACTATACCTCCCATGGATACGTCATCTCTTCTCTCCTTATCCCTTCCCCTTTTCAATTTCTTTTATTTGTTTTCTTTCTCTTTAGAAAGTAAGCTTCTTGAGGTCAGGGACAGTCAGTTTCTATTTGGTTTTGTGAATACTTAATAGATATTTGTTCATTTGACTTATCTTGATCCAGTTGGTGAAGGAGGTCACTATTTGACAGAAGAGAAAACCTCTCACTCTCAGACAGGTTAAATGATTTGTATGTACAAGGTCACAAAGGTACTCCATGGCAGATCTCAGAATTAAACCTAAGATTTTTTAATTCCAAATTTATTTTAATTCAACAGAAGGAGCATTGACTGAAAACCCATATGTGTCAGACACTGAGCAAGGCCCTGGGTATACGAAAAAACCTTCCCTAATGAGCTTCTGTTCATGAGATAGGGGAGGGGGTTGGAGAGGTAATAGATAAACACAATGCTTATATGAAGGAAATATGAAATAATTAGTGGGAGAAGATCAGGAAAAGTCCTATTAGGAGGTGAAGGAAATGAAGGATGCTATGAAAGAGAGATGAGGCCAATCACCTTCCCATCACATTATAGCTGCCTTTTCTGCAATGTGCAGTTGAGTTGGAGCAGAGATATGTGGGGGGATTATACACTCATTCCTCAACATTTATAGGGGTAACTTTCCTAGAAAACAGTGCAAAATTAAAAAGACAAACGCTGAAACATTGAACCATGGGAAACAGGAGATTAGGTTCCCACAACCTTGGAAAATTGTAGTCTCTTTGCTAGAGAATGCTGAAAATACATTTTTCTGGATACAATTCTTTATTACAGAACATTAATTCTGATGAGATACTCCATAAAATGTGGTGGAGAGGAGAGGCAACCCCAGATAGGATAGAGAGAGGCAGAGTCTGCGGTGATGTCAGAAGAACCCAAGGTAAAAAAAGAGAAAGAGGGAACCTGCTATCTTTAATCTTCCTGTTAGCTCTGTGTCTGAACTCTACCCCCAATAAAAAGCACATGCCCCAGGCAGAAAGGATGGGAAAGGGAGGCAGGATGCCCAGGGACCCAGTAGCACCAGCAGCCAGGGAGGCAGGACACTCATTCAGACCTGTCAGCTCTAGTGAGAGGGCAGAGGTCAAGGGGTAGAAGAAGTGACCCTCATTTCATGTACCCACAAACTTAACCTCTTCCAATTTTTTCAATTCCCTCATTGTGCACTTGAAAGGTTATTTTAGGACTTTCTGGAGCAGACTCGCAAACACTTTTACCAATACTCCTTTTTACAAATATAAATTCGCACCTTGAGCCTCTCATTTTTTTTTTCAGTACTGCGCATAACCATGTGTATAGTAGCTGAGTAAGCAAAAATTAAGTTACTAATAAAATCATGCTGATGATTGAAGTCATGAAAGTCAAACTTGCAAATGTTGAGGATTGACTGTATTAGAAAATATTTTTTTCAAGCACAGATTTTGGAGGTCAAAACAGGACGGCGTAGGCTTAACATGGTTGGTAAACAGGAGCCATTGAAGGTGTTTGAGGAGAGAACATTTGGCCAGGCCTACATTTTAGGAAGATGTCTCTGGTAGCAAGCAGAATGAAGGGGAGGGGAAAGACTGGAGGGAGGGAGACTATCTAGGAGCTCTTAACATAGTCCTGTTTAGAAGTGAGAAGTGGGGCCTGGGGTAGAGTGATAGCTTTGGATCTGTAAAGGAAGGGTATGAAATTCAAGACACAAGGAATTAAGAAAGAAGGAATTGATGAAGAAAAAAGAAAGGGTTTGAGGATGACCCTGTTTTTTATTTGGGAGCCTGGCAGAATGGCCTTGAGAAAAGGCTTGTCCTTCAGAGGATTTACCAGTTTGGTAGTGAGGGAGACATAGGAAAAGAGTTTCGATTTCCTGGGGTTTAATTTAAATTTGTAAAGGGACTGAGTTCTATCCTGTCTAGGAATTAGGGTACAGGGGCAAGTTATCTAGCGAACTCCCTTCCCTTATATTTACATGGGCTTCCCATCTGTAGTTTGGAAAGCCAGGAGCTGAGTCTCAAAAGATTTAGGATGATTCACAAAGGGCAGATTCCTATAAAGTAACTGAGTATAAAGTACATATATAGTACGCCATCTTGGACCCTCCCTATTCTTCCAAGGTTAATATTTCAAAAGGCTACCACACCTTTCCCAAGACCAACGCTTGTCTTCCCCTTCCTCTTTCAAACCCAGCAAGAGAGACAGGAGTCTGACACATCACACCTCTTGATGGACGTAAAACACTTGATGAAATGTCAAGAGAAAGACTAACCATTTGTACACATGCAAATTTCTTCAATTTTTCTCCTTTTTTTCCCTGGTCAGCAAACAAAAGTTGTTTGGGCTTTTTATCTATTTCACCCCCTTTAAATGCCTGATTCTCTTTGTGAATTGATACAAAGGAAAGAGAGCTGAACCAGGAAAACATTTCACACAAAAGCCACGATAATGTAACAGAAATCAACTTTCAAAGACTCCAGATCTCTGAGCAATGCAGAGGCTGATCATTGCTTCCGAGGACTGATGGAGAAGCATGCCTCTTGTTTCTTGGCAGAGAGGTGCCAGACTGGGGGTGCAGCATGAGGGCATGCATTTTCAGCCTCTGCCAGTGGGTTGATTTGTTTTGCCTGACCACACTTATTTGTTGCAAAGGAAAGTCTCTTTTGGGAGGGAGGCTGATGGGTAACAATAGAGTGGCAAAAAAAAAAAAGTCAGCAAAACAAAAGAGAATCAATGAAGAATTTTAAAAACAGGAGAAGAAGGGGAGTTCAGAAAAGGACAGAGCAGTGGGGTAATTTTGTTACTGTCCTGTTCTGTTTAGTGTACACTTAAAAAAACTACTTTAAAAAAGTAATTGACTTTTGGTTTTTTTTGGCTAATGTCTCACATTGTTTTTTTCTCTCTCCCTTGGAGACACTGTGTAGGATATTGCCTGCCCAGGTTGACTCTGTTGCTGGGTAAGCATTGGCTACCCAGCAGAAATCTTATCAGTTCTCTTGGGGCCAGGGCTACTCCATGCCGATGGGGTCTGGTGAATTGGGTGCCAAGGGGACAGCTGAACTGGGGATACCTTCTCCTGTTCTTCAAATTCTGTTCACTTTAACGGGCTTGAGGGGAAGGGAAGCTGGTTTGGAAATGAATATGATTAATCCAAAGCATTTGGGCCGTAACTACAAGTGGTAGATGAGATAGAGATTAACCAAAGAATACCAAACTAAAAATGCCTTTTCTTGCTCTTACCAACATATCCCAGGCCCTTGGGATTTGTCTGCTCTGCATGTCATGGGTCATTCAGAGAATGATGGGTTGTCAGATTAGAAGGGACCTTCTAGGACTATCAGGTACAAATTGAGGTTTAGACATGCAAAGGACTTATCCAAAGTAGTACAGTAAGTTAGAATCAGAACTGGAAGTTGCAGGTATACCCATCCACTGAGGAATGACTGAACAAGTTGTGGTATGTGAGTATGGTGGAATATTATTGTGCTATAAGAAATGATGAGCTCGATGACCTTAGAAAAACATGGATATACTTGCTGGAAATAATGAAAACCAAAATGAGAGAGTATTGTATACACGAACAGCAATCTTGTCTTCAAAACAATTTTGAGTAAATAAGTCATTTTGATTATTATAAATACCCAGGTTAACTACAAAGGACATATGAAGGAAGACACACCAGAGAAAGAACTGATAAATGGAAATATGTATAGAATGATATTTTATATATATACACAGATACATATTTCAGTCTAATGGTAGCCATGTTTAGGCCAGTGGGAGGGAAGGGTAAGGGGAGGGGAAAAAAAAGAAATGAGAAAAAAGAAATTTACATAATAACTTTATTATATTTTTAAAAGGAATAACAAGTGGTACAAAATAGATTTGCAGTTTCATGTGCAATCATTTTTTAAGTTATAGAATTATATTATTATATAGTTATATATAATATATATTATAATAATATAATATATTGTTCATATAGATTTATATATAAGTTATAAATTATATGGTGTAGAAATGCTTGTTTTAGTCCATAAATTAAAAATAAAATAAATTTTTAAAAATTTTAAAATAAAAATTTAAAAAAAACCAGAGGTATCAATCAAACCCTGGTGCCCTAATTCCAGGTCTTACCGTCTTTTCTGCCACACCTACTACCTCTATGTGCTTTGCAAGAGAGGTCACAGTCAAGTGCATTCAAATCAACCCAGCTTTGTCATTAATTACTCTATCAGGGAGGAAAGAGAAAGGAAGATTTTCTTCAAAGGATTCATAGTCTAGGAGAGGCAGAAGAGAAGCAGATTCAGGCCTTCCCTCCTGGACTTCCCAGGCTGGGATGATAGAGAAAACCCAAGCGGAACCTTCAAAAAACTTAGTCTGAAGTCAAATGGTAAATAGTAACTGTTTCTCTTTTAACTAAGAATCCTGAGGGTCTTCCCTTCCCAGGTTGATATTGTTTTTAATTAAAGGGGTCATTCCTTGACTAACTTCTTAAAGAGGCGTATTCACTGAATGAATGTATCTCACTCAAAGTGAGAACCTGAAAAGACCTTAGTCTAAAAGGACCAGGGTTTCCCATTGCATCCTGGGCCATCTCCAGTCATATTGATGAATATCAGTCCACTGGAACCAGATAGCTCTGGAGGAGAAAGAGACTAGTGACCTGCACAGCCCTCCCTCACACAAATCAGACTCAACTGTAAGACAAGTCACCATTTCCCTGATATCATGGTCCTCTTTGAGAAAAAAGGACAAATAGAGGGGAGGAGCCAAGATGGCGGGGTAGAAAGACACACTTATGCTAGCTCTGAAACCACAGCCTATAAAATACCTGTAAAGAAGAACTCCTAACAAATTCTGGACCAGTAGAAGCCACAGAACAACAGAGTGGAGGAGATTTCTGTTCCAGAAAGACCTGAAAAACCCTCACCAAAGGTCCGTCGCACAAGAGACCAGAGCAGAACCCAGCCCTACCTTGGACGCACAGCCCTGGGAGGAACATATCTGAGCAGGCTTCAGGGACGGAATCTCTGGTGGCCACAGGGATCCCTCCACCCACAGATGCTGCAGGTCAGTGAGAGAGACTTCCAGGCTGTCTGAGAGAGGAGCGGGGTGTCTCCATAACTCAGGCCCCCTCAGGAGGGAGCAGCAGAGGCAGTGGGCAGCCAGAGATTCCCAGAGCAGGCAGGAGCTGGGCAGCAGCTCCATTAGGGAAGGTCTCTGCATAAACCCCCTGAGGGAACTGAGCCTGGGAGGCGGCCCTGCCCCCACCTGAGAACCTGATTTAATCTTACCCTGAATAGCAGCTGGGCCCTCTGCTGAAAGCCTTGAGGCTGGGGAGTAGCATTTGAATGTCAGACCCCAAGCACTAGTTGGGTGGATCTAGGCAAGGTGGGGTGGAGAGGAATCTCAGAAGTCAAGTAATTGGCTGGGAAAATGCCAAGAAAAGGGAAACAAAATAAGACCATAGAAGGGTATTTTGTTGGGGAACAGATGATTCTGCCCTTCCTCTCTGAAGAGGAAGAAAACTGCTTACCATCAGGTAAAGACATAGGAGTCAAGGCCTCTATATCCCAAACATCTGAAATAGATATCCAATGAGCTCAGGCCATGGAGGAGCTCAAAAAAGATTTTGAAAATCAAGTTAGACAGGTGGAGGAAAAACTGGGAAGAGAAATGAGAGAAATGCAAGAAAAGCATGAAAAACAGGTCAACACCTTGATAAAGGAGACCCAAAAAATGATGAAGAAAATAACACCTTGAAAAATAGGCTAACTCAATTGACAACAGAGGTTCAAAAAGTCAA
>CM053769.1:39379005-39412283 GCA_028658325.1 Potorous gilbertii | reverse complement strand
CAATACAGGAAAGTGGGGGAGATGGGGATAAGCAGGGTGGGGGGGGATGATGGAAGGGAGGGCAATGGGAGAAGGGAGCAATTTAAAGTCAATACTCGGGGAGGGACAGGATCAAAAGAGAGAATAGAAGCAATGCGGGGCAGGATTGAGGGAAATATAGTCAGTCTTACACTACACGACTATTATGGAAGTCATTTGCAAAACTAAACAGATATGGCCTATATTGAATTGCCTGCCTTCCCAAAGGGAATGGGTGGGGAGGGAGTGATGGGGAGAAGTTGGAACTCAAAGTTTAAGGAACAACTGTTGATTATTGTTCTTGCTACTAGGAAATAAGAAATACAGGTGATGGGGAATAGAAAATTATCTGGTCCTACAAGACAAAAGAGAAAATGGGGTAAGGGAAGGGAGGGATGAAAGAAGACAGGGTAGATTGGTGATATGGGTAATTAGAATGCTCAGTGTATTGGGGATGGGGGAGGGGACAAATGGGGAGAAAATTGGTAACCCAAAATTTTGTGAAAATGAATGTAAAAAGTTAAATAAATAAATTTATTTAATAAAAAAAGAAGTAAAAAGAAAGAAAGAAAGAAGGACAAATAAAATAGTAATAAACTGTATGAAGTCCATGCCTTTAGAGAACCCAGGTTTTATATATATGCATATATATATACATATATTTATGTATGTATGTCTAAATATATAAACTTATAAATATATAAACCACTGGTTTTTACACAGTGTCAGGGTGTAGACCTGCACTCTACAAGCTAATGGTTACCCTTGAATAGCTAAACAACCTAAGGTGAGGAGATAGAGAAGGGTCAGACCCAGGCCATAATTGCAAGGAAATCACAGTCTGGGACACCGTATAGCTAATCATTGGGAGCTCAGAATTTTATGGATAATAAAGGACTAGACCTAGACCTGGCAGGGGGGAGGGGAGGGAGAGAGGAGATAGAGAGAAAGTAAGAGAGAAACAGAGCGAGGGTGAGAGACAGAGACACAGAGAGACACAGAGAGACAGGGAGAGAGAGAGAGAGAGAGAGAGAGAGAGGACAGATCTAGGCTTTATCTTTGGTCTTGGACAAAGTAGAGAAAGGGCATAGCTGCCTTTGGGGACCTCCTAATCTGACTGGAGAGCTAGGACTCCTCCATAAAAAAAAAAAGCCAATGAATGACAAAAGACTTGAACAGTTTAAGAGACAGAAGCTAGGCATAGGGCTCTTTAGGATGTATTCAGTAGTCTTGGGAGTGGTGCAGATAACAAATACTTTCTTGGAGAGCTCTGAGGAGGGGATTCCCTGCCCCTTCTCTCTACAGTGGTCAAAAGGAAGTAAGGCTCTGGAACCATTACTTGGTACTTCAGGCATATGAAGAAAGACATCTACCCTGTATAGTTGTTGCCATGAACTTTAGGTGGGAGCAGGGTGATTCAGCTTGCCTACATCTATGGCTGCAATTACTCCATAATTGTGCCTCACTCACCTGATTGTGGAAAGGTAGCACCAGCAAGCATTCCAGTTCCTGATTTTATGCACTTTTTAAATGCATTTTGTGTAGTGTAAAAAAAGTGCCCATGAACCATTGAAGGAGAACAGAGATTTCCTGCAAAGCTTCATTGATTTACATATGAAGTAGGCAATAGGTTTGTGAAGATGAAAGGAAAAGTAAATGATAATTGCAGTCTACACCACCAGCCTGGCAGGCATAGAGAGTGGGCCACAGGACAGATGTCTGATAATTGTGTTTAGGTACAGCCTGGTGTGCTGGAAAGAGCAACCTATCACAGTCAATACCCTAGATCTGTGCTTCCTACCTGGGTGGTCCTCAGCAATGCATTGAGGATCTTGATTTTAAAGACCCTCTAGTCTAGGACTCAACCTTGGATCTGTGATTTTTTAAAAGTATTTTGATAACTGTATTTCAATATAATTCATTTCCTTTACAACGCTATGTATTTTATTTTCGACTTTTTAAGTCATCATTCAAAGAAGGGATCCAAAGGCTATGCCAGATTGCTAAAGGCGTCCAAGGCACAAAAGAAGTTCTGCTCTCTAGTCCAATGAGAAAACTAAGGCCCCCAGGGGTTTCAGCAATTTTATGTAAAGTTAACCATCTAGTAAGCCAGGATTCAAACCAAAGTCCTCTGATTTCAAAATCAGCACTCTTTCTACCTCACCTCAGTAAGACTCATCTGTGAAATGGACATAATATTCACATTAAGAGGCAGCTGTTGTGTGAGAATTGACCTTGGAGTCAGGAAGGCCTGGGTTCATGTCCTTCCTCTTTCACGTACTGGCTGTATGATCCTGAGTCCTTTAACCACTCAGCGTCCCAGGAACCCCACGAGACTTTAAGTTGAAGATTTACGTTGGTAGAGGGATCACCTATCCCAGACAAATGAACAAACAAAAATACACACATATATGCTTGCATATATATGTATATGTGTATGTGTGTGTGTATATATACATATACATAAATGCATATATTACCTACATCTCTGGCCTCTTAGAAGAAAATGCTTTGTAAATCTTAAAGTGCTACAGAAATGTGTTTTTATTTTTATTCCTATTACCGTCAGCTTATTTCACATACATATAGTATTGTGTAGCAGATAGTACTGGCCTTGTAGTCAGGAAAACCTGTGCTCAGATCTCCCCTCTGGCCCTCCCTTATGACATTGAGTAAGTGACTTTCCCTCTCTTGACCTTCATTTGTAAATTTCTTCATTTGTAAAATGGCAGCTTGGAGAGCAGTACATAAGGAATATGCTGGATTGGCTGGCCTTTCAGGTTCCTTTAAGTTCTAAACTGATGATGCTATGATTCTTTCCACTGGGTTCTTTGTGATCCTTTTTCTAAGGACAAATGTTGGGTTTTTCTCTGCAATCTAGGGCATGACTGGATTTTCCAGTTTTATAACCATAATACCCAAACCATGCCCCCATACTGCTTGACCAAATGGAGTTCCAGGGGGCTAGCTGAATACCCCTGAAAACATTTACCTGTGACACAAGGAATAAAACAGGGCTCATACCACAGAATGCACTAGAATGGCAAGGCAAGAATTAGACTTTCCAATTTGCAGCCCCATTGGATTGGAAAAGGCATTGGATGCAGAAGCAGGAGAATGGCTTTAAATTCTGACTCTACCACTTCCTGGCTTTATAACCTTAGATGTCACTTATCTGAACTTCAGTTTCTTCATTTCTTAAACAGGGACAACGGTTCACTCCTCACCTCACAGAATTGTTGGGAGGAAAATGTTTTGTATTCAAACTGTACGTTACCCTTGAATCCCTTGCCCTTTGGTCCTTCACTGCTTATTCACCAGTTGCCAAAGTACAACCTTGGGTGAACCCCATCTTCTGACTGTCTTCTCCAATCCTATTGATAGCCTACTAGCTGTCACTGAAGAAAGTCACTCACCTGAACCAACTCAGTCTACTACAACCTTGTCTGTGTGTGTTCATCCTTCGTTGCCAAAGAAGACCATGCCATCAAAAAAATAATGACATGATTTGCACTGTGCAGGTCACCAGCCTCACTTGTCCTCCTGAACCATCTGAATCCAGTGACCAGATATTCATCAGGGTGACTGGAGATGACCCAGGATGAGACAATTGAGGTTAAGTGACTTTCCCAAGGTCACACGGCTAGTGAGTGTTAAGTGTCTGAGGAGAGATTTGAACTCAGGTCCTCCTGACTCCTGCACGGGTGTTCTAACCCCTGAACCACCTAACTGCCCCAAAACCTTATCTAACCTCCACTGGGCCCTCATAGTACCTGACAAAGGTTTTGTTTTATCCTTACTGTCTCAACTTCACGCCCTTTATCTCAAACCAGAACCTATTTCAGACTTCAATGAGAAAAAAGAGGCCATCCACTGGGATCTTCTCTCTAAATCTATATCTCTAAACTTCCTGATGTCATTCTCCCATTCTCTCCTTCCTTATTCTATTTTCTGATAAAGAGGCATTTCATCTCCTTGCCAAGGTCCATTGTGCCACCTTCTTCATTCTCCTTCAGGATCTTGAGTCATCTGTCACCTGCCTTATCTCTCTAATCTTAAATTTCTCTTTATCTACTGGCACTTTCCTGATGCCTTCAAATGTACCCAGGTCTCTCCTTTCCTTTACAACAAAACAAAATTCCCTTCATTTGACCCTGTCATTCCCTCAAGTTATCATCCTATATCTCTCCTCCTTTTCATAGTTCTTAGAAAAAGACATCTATTTACATTCATTGCTTTCTCCCTTTCCAGTTATTTCTCTCTTTCCACTCATTTCTTATAATTTGATGCCTGTTCCAATCACTCCAATTAATCAACAAGCATTTAATAAGCTCCTACTCTGTGCCGAGGACTGGAGATATTAAGAAAAAGTCAAACCTTTCCTGCTGCCAGGGACTTTGTACGCTAATAGAGACATGTTCACATACAAGGCATCCCAAAAGTCTCAGTGCAGTCATAAAGCTTTCATATATACATATGTATATATGTAAGTTGTAGTATATGATTGTAGTGTCTATGTGTGTATGCATGTTTGTATGTTTACAGATACATGCCTTTATATGTACATATATATACCCATGTATATGTACATATATGTATATATATACATGTATATACATATATAGATACATACATACAGTCAATCCAAGGCAGTTTCAAAAAGAAGAGACCTAGTTACCAGAGGAAATGGGAGATGCTTCATGTAGAACAGAATTTTTTAATTCATTGACCCCTTTGTCAGTCTAATGAAGCCTATAATGTTTCTAAATGCATCAAATTACAAAGAAAACCAATTATTTTGAAGGACAGCTGTTAAAATATTATTTTTTTCAAAAATCAAATTTGTAAAGAACTGATAAGTAGAATTATATATAGAATGACTTTACATAATTAGTACATATATGTATACACACATTTGTCTATAATGGTAGTCATCTCTAGGGAGGGGAGATGGAAGAAAAAAGAGAAAGAAAGAAATTTATATAACTTTATTATATTTTTTAAAAGATAGTAAATTGTACATAATAAATTTTCAGTTTCATGTCCAATCATCTTTTTATTATATTATGTTGTGAAAATGCTTGTTTAATTCCATAAGTTAAAAATAAAATTAAGAAAAATTAAGAAAAAAACAAATGTATAGAACCCAGATTAAGAACTCTTAATATAGAAAGTAGAATTAGAGCTGAATTTTGAAGTAAACTATAGAAACTACTTTCTCTTTTTATGAAGTCTCTAAATTGCTAAATCCTATGACCTTTTGTAAGTCCTCACCTTTTTTTGATATCTCTCTGCAGCAAGTGGCACTGTGACTCAGTGGCTCCTTCTAGATACTTACCCTCCCTGGTTTCTGGGGATACTGCCCTTTCCAAGTGCTGTTCTTATCTGTCTGACCATTTCTCCTTTGTCTTCTTTCTTTGATTTTCACCCATGTCCCTCCCCATAACTAGGGGTATCCTCCCTCAAGGCTCTGTCTTGAGCTCTCCACTAATCCTTGGTCTTGACGATCTTATTTCTGATGGTTTCAGTTATTATCCTCGTGAAGACAGGGACTCTCATAGATAGATAGATAGATAGATAGATAGAGAGAGAGAGAGAGAGAGAGAGAGAGAGAGATCTCCAAACCCCTTCAGAATTCCAGAGCTGTAATATTTATTGAACAGATCCAACTGGCTATCCTGTGGGTATCTCAGACTCAATGTATCTAAAACAGAATGCATTATCATGACCAAAGCTCCCCCATGCTGTCCAGGCCCATCTTTCTGTTAAGTCCATTGCAATCTTTTCAGTCACCATGTTCTTCTCAATCTCAGTCATTCTTGACTCTTTCATTTTCTCCAGTTCCTATATCAAATCATCTACTGAGTCTTCCCAGTTCCATCTCTACAATTTCTCTGTCATCTTCCTCATCCTTTCCATTTTGAAATGACCAGCATTGGACTAGGTTAGACCTTCATCTCCTCTCCACTGCATTTTTTCAATAGCTTCTTGGTTTGCAGTCTCTCTCCTTTACAATCTATCCTTCAAACAATGTAAAAACAATCTTCCTAAATCCTAGGTATGATGACATCAGCCCCTTTTGCCTCTAAGATAAATACACATTGCTACAAGATCTAGCACTTAAAGATCTTCATAATCTGGCTTCAGTCTCCCTTTCTAACCTTGCTTAACAATACCTCCCTTCATGAACTCTACATGCTGAATAGTCTGGCAGACTTGCTCCTTCCTGAACATTCCATTCTACCTCTTACTTTTATGCCTTTCCCACTGTACTAGGAATTGACTTCCTTTACACCTCCATCTCTGAGATCTTTACTTCATTGAAGACTTGACTCACCCAGTGGGAAGATTTTGCTGGCATTTATTTTCCCTCCTTATTTAGTGCCTTCTCTATCCTCAAATTATCGTGTCTTTATATAGGTAATTGACCAAAGGAGCTTTCTAATGGCTCCTACTCCTATTTGGTTCTCTCTCTCTCTTTCTATTCTACAGCTATGGGAGTGGGAGGAGTGTCTGGAACTTTTGAGACTGTATCCCTAGGGAAGTTGTAGATGTGCCTTCCTTTGCCTTGTTGAAAGAAGATAGGAATATTTCTTCATTAAGTCTTAGTAACTGGGACAACTCTAAGATGAGTTGATTGGTTCCTATTATTACAGGATGGACTCTGGGAGGAGACTTGGTATTGGTCTATGAAAGGGAATTGACAGATACTTGTGACACTAAGAAAGCAGCAGAATTAAGAACAGATCTCAGAGTGTGGGTGACCACTTGCTAGGGTATGCTATAGTGAGGATGCCTTTCTTATATGGTCCAAACTAGATGGGTCCAGTGGGCCCTTCAAACTATCACATTAATAGGGTGGGTTCTTAAGATTAAATTTCTGCCTCTTGAGCAAATTAAGGGTGTGGCAAAAATCAATGAGGCCACATGAAGAATGGAAATTTTCAGCAAGGAAAATTCCCAATTTGGAGGGTTCTAGGGAAACATGCAAGATGTAGATATCAGGAAGAAGGAGGGACCATCTCCAAATCATAGACAGCCTGGTGCCAGGAATATAAGGTCCAGAAAACCAGATGTTTTTCTGGACTACCACAACATACTTATCCAATTTGTGGATAATATGAAGCTAGGAGTGATAATTGATGTATTGACTGCAAAAAAATTTAATAAGATTACATTTAATAAGGAAAAATATAAAGTCTTTCCTCTCCTTGATCTCAAGACATTCTAGGTCCTATCCAGAAATCATAATAATGAAAGATTTCTTGCAGAAAGCTGTCCGAAAGAAAACATCATAGGTTACCCAGAGAGATAGTGAGCTCCTCATCACTGGAAGCATTCAAGCAAATTCTAAATAACTACTCCTTGTCTGGAAATTCTATATGGATTAAGAAGTTGGAATCTCTAAAATCCCTTTCACTTTTGACATTTTATGATTCCATGGCTTTATGAAATTGTCTCCTTTTTTTCCTTTCTTTCTTATCTCTTTCCCACTTCCTCTATTATTGCTCCCTTTATTTTTAGAGTAAAGTTATGAGCATGTTCTTTGCTATCATTGTATAAGTTGATTTTGCAAAATTTGCTTTTCAAAGTCTATTTTTTCTTAGTATCAGTCTATATTTCAGGTTAATTGCCACTAAGCAGGTGTCTTTCGCTTTGTGGTCTGAACATCAAGGATATAAAGCCATGGGGAAATCAAACTTAGTATACTAAGTACACCACATCATTATTCTATGTTTAAAAAGTACAAATGAAATTTTATTAAAATAAACTAAAAGCAATAGTAAAATAAGATTCCTAATTGATAGAAAGATTTGAAGGGTTAAATAGACTTTGGTACAGTGTAGTAATATTCTCACTCACCTGTCTCTATTGTTGTTATATAATGGTATTCTCATTGCGGAGAATCTGTCCAGATTTATCCAGATAATCTGAACTACAAAGTAAAACTAGGTCAGGGTCCTCAAACTTTTTAGTCTCAAGACCTTTTTATACTCTTAAAAATTGAGGACCCCACGAAAGAGGTTATTTTTTTAAATGTGTTATAGCTGTTGATATTTAACTCTATTACAAATTAAAATACTAATTTTTAAAATTTACTAAAAAGTTCAACAAACCCATTACATATTAACATAAATAATGTGTTAAAGAAAAATATATTTCCCCCCAAAATTAGTGAGTAGTGTGAAATTGTTTTGCATATTTTTTACACATCTCTTTATTGTCTGGCATAATAGATGACAGTTGGATTCTCATATTTGCTTCTGCATTTCATTTATTGTAGTTGAAGGATGGGAGTATTTTAAAAGGCAAATAATGTTTTAGTATTATGATGGTAATATTTTGACCTTGTAGATCTCCTGAAAGAGTCTCAGGGACCTCCAGGGGTTTTCAAATCATACTTTGAGAACTGCTGATTGAGATAATTCAAGCTACAGAGTGGTAGCAAATTTTTAGATTTGTATGGCTTAGCTAATAACATAGTCTGATTACAGGCTGTGATAACCAATCTAGTGTGGATATGCATTACTAAAGTGAGTAGGTGGAAAGAAAGGTGCTGGGATTCACAAGCGTGCAGAGGACAGTTCAAATAAAAGCATCATTATATAAAGGAGGGAAAAGATGCATGGAGAGGACGTAAGGAATCATCTCAGCTACGACAAGGAAAAGCAAGTGATACAACTTAGAGCATGTTGAGGGAAGACAGAACTTTATGTGAGATCATGAATTCCACACCGAAAAATTGATTGTGTTTTTTTAGTTCCTTAATTATATCCAAGAAATCAGACACAGCATTCATCCTATGTCCCTAAGTACAAAAAGTTTTAGATGCATAGACTGCTAGAATTGAAAGATAATTTAAATTTCATTTATTCCAACACGCTCACTGTATTGAGAAAGCAACTGAATCCCAGGGAAGGGCAGGGACTCTCCAAAGGTCACCTGATAACAATTCTATATAGCTCAGCAAGGAAGGGGAATGATTGCACACGGAAATGTTTTGTTTGTTTATTGCTGTTTTATAGTAAAAAAAAGGACTGCTAAACTGAATCAAAAGACCTACGTCCAAATCTTGGCCTGACTGTTTACTAGATTGGTAACCTTGGGCAATCCCCAAGCATGTTTCCTCTTTGATAAATCAGGATAATAGTATTTCCATTCCCTGATGCAGACAGCATGTCACAGTAAGAAAAAAAACCAACCTCAAAACCAGAAAGACATAGGTTCAAGACCTAATTCTGACTCATATTATTGACATCATCCTTGGCAAGTTATTTAAAGTCTCAAGGGGCAGCAAGGTGGTGCAGGGAATAGAGCAGCAGCCTCGGAACACAGAGGACTTGAGTTCAAACCTGACCTCAGACACTTGACGCTTACTAGTTGTGTGACCTTGGGCAAGTCACTTAACTCCAATTGCCTTGCCTTCCACCCTCAAACTACAACCACAAAAAAACTCAGTATTCTAGGCAACTTCTAAGTAAATTTCAGAAAAAGGTGTTGATCTGTATTTGTAGAGGATGTTTCCCCCCTGGGAGTTCTCTACATTGATAAAATCACAGGTACAGTCCTACCCAACTTATGGGGTGGTTGTTAGAAAAAAGTATTTTATAAAATGTACTGTTATTGCTAAGAGTAAAGGAAGTCAACCCTTTGTGTTATGGGTTGTTATGTTATGTTATGGGTACAAATGGGTACCAACTACATCGGTAGAGGCATGTTAGAACATTCCTATATTTCCTACTGCTGCGATTTGCTGAGCTTGAGCTCTGGAGTTCTAGACTGCAGCAGGCTAAACTTGATCAAGTGTTCACAATAAGTTTGGCTCACCAGTATGATAAGCTTGGGGTGGTGGGTGCAGTGTAACACCACTACCTAGGCTACCTAGGGAGGGAAGATTTGGTGGTCCAAGTACGCAAAGGTCAAAGCCCCCATACCAGTCCATAGTGAGATCTATTACCAGTTCCAAGATGAATGAGATGAGGAATACATAAAGACAAGAAGTTTCTAACTAGGAAATCCCTATATCAATTAAATTGCAGTTCTAATATTCTAAAACTTCCAGCATGCTCAATTTTGGACCACAATAATAGAGGCGATATGGTATAAGGGAAATAATAGCAGAGTTATGCCTAGCAAAGCTGGGTTTGGATTCTGAATCTGATGGCAAACTTCTGTGTATACTTAGAACAAGACTCTTCGCCTCTCTGAAATTCAGTTCTCTCTGTTACTAAATTCTATGCTCCCTTCCCTCACAAAGTTATTATATGGGAAGTATTTTGAAAATAGTCGATGCTTATAATGAGCTTTAAAGCTGGTGAAGTGTTTTATGTAAATTGTCCCATTTGGACATCTCAATAAACCAGTGAAGTAGACATTGTTTTGGTATCAAAGGGGAGGATCTGAACTCAGGACCACTCTCCCCATAGACCACTCTGCCATGTTGCCTCTTAAAGCAATGAAATGAGTTATTATGGTGAGGAAAAAACATAAAATCCTGCTCTCCTCCATTAAGGGACAGGATTGGATTCTCCCTTGGTCCCCAACACTGAGTGCTTCCCCTAGTCCCCAAGGGTCATTGGCAGGCAGAAACATTTGAGGCAGATTCAGGGGGAATGAGCAATTGTGATTTTCCTGTCTCCAAACCCACTTCTCAGAACCAAGAAAGGCAGCAGAGCACGACATGAAGACAGAGGAACAACCAGAGCCCTCTTTCCCCATGACCAGAACAGATGGTATAAAGCTGTCCAAGGCCTACAGAGGCAGGAGGCAGAGTGAAGCTCAGCCTTCTGGGGCCTCTCCAGAGGCAACTGAGGACACAGTGTTCTCCTGAGGCCCTAGAGAGCAGAAACAGAAAATATGACTGGACACGGTCTCCCTCTTTCTTTCTGTCCCTCTTTTCCTCTGTCCCTTTTTCTCTCTCTCCCTCCCCTCTTTCTCTCTCCTCCCCTCTCTCTGTCTCTCTCTCTGTCTCTCTGTCTCTTTCTGTCTTTCTGTCTCTCTCTGTCTCTGTCTCTCTCTGTCTCTCTCTCTCTCTCTCTCTCTCTCTCTCTCTCTCTCTCTCTCTCTCTTTTCCTTTCCTATCAGGAAAGGATTGGATTCTCTGAGCGATACTGAGAATTAGCCTTCTCTGTCAAGTGCATTGATCCCTCACCACTCTACCCCACTCTGTGATCCAAGGGGTCTTTGTCCTATGCAGCAGCCCTTCTCCTTCTACTTACCCAGTGCAGACCTTTGATTCACCCTCCTAATGACCAATTCTGATCATGTCACTTAAGAAACCACTAATGGGTCCCTATGACCCAGGTCCTCAGAACCTGACTCTTCTGTTTGACCTCCAGTGCCATGCACAAACCGACCACATCAGAATTAATATAACTACTTTTTCTGATAAACCTCCTCCCTGTCAGCCAGGTGAATTATGGTGCCCTCTCTTCATACCATACACACTATGACCTCCCTGATATTTCATTGGCACCTTTAAAACTATGAAAGCTCAATCCAGCCAGACCCAACTGGATTCTTCCCTTGAGTGCTACAATCTTAGACCTGACCTGACATTAGTAAATTGAGGTCACTCCTCTCTGGTTCCAGCAGCCAATGCATAGTCAGAATCCAGGAAGACAGAAGCTAATGTGGGTCCTGATTTTGTCAGGTCTCATCTGCAACTGATGGGACCATGGTCAGACCATCAGAACAGTAGAAAAACTACTGGATATGGGTGCAGAGTCTGAGTCCCAGACCCAGCCCTGCCAATTATGAGGTACATACAATAAAAACAACATTATCTAAGTGCCTTCTGTGTTCAGAACACTGTGCTGGACAATGGGAGAGAGATTAAGGTTAGATGAGATATGGTCCTTTAACTCACAGAACTGAAACTAGTAGGAGGATTAATTATAAACACAGACAACTATAATATTTCATCAATGAGTATTAGAGAATTGCACAACAATGCTAAGTGAGACCTAGGAAGGAAGGCTTTTAATTGCTGAGCAAATCAGTCAATTAGCACTTATTAAGCACCTACTGTGTGTAAGCAATATGCCAAGCATAGATGAATCAAATCAAGGGAAGTTTCTTGGAGACATCATTAAACTTGGAAGAATTAGGAGTAATGGGCAGATATGACACGGAAGCCAGTTTCAATTTACTACAGGGAAGAGCTTAACATAAAAACTGTCTGAAAGGTAAGTGGATCATCCTTATAAGCAATATAGAGAATAACTACTCAGATATCATTTGGAATAGATAATCTCTGAGGTAGGTCTCTTTCAACTCTAAGAATCTATCATTCTATCTCTTTTCCTGAGGCAAACAGGTCATTCTGTTTGGTCAGTAAATGACACCCTCCATTCCCACTACTGTGGGATAGAGAGGTTCCCTGAAGACAAGGCTGTGCCGGTAAATGTTTAACAACTGACTTTCAAAATACATACATATTGGCATGCATATAGCCATAGTACTTTTAAGTTAAACCTGCATTTTTAACCTTTTTTTCCATCACTTTCTTAAGTCTAGAAAATTTACACCAATAACTGGAACCCTGATTGAGAACCATTTCCCAACTTCAGAGGTGTAAATGCTCACACTGGAAGTTTAATAACTGACTCTTGGGAATCAGTAGGAGCTGACTTAAGCACAATATCGCCTGCAGAGCAGCTGGCCTCCTTCTATCTCTCAGTCACAGCATGTGACCACACACTTAGAGGTGGAAAGGACCTTAAAAATAATCTGGTTCAACCTCCTCATTTTACAGATGAGGAAATGAAAGGTCAAAGATTAAGTGGCTTCCTCAAGATCATACAGATAATTCAGAGGCAGAGCTGGGGTTTGAACCTAGGGCCTCTGACTCCAAAGAACTGTCTGAGCACAGGAAGAACCGGCCTGGCAGAGTCCACATTCAAGTCTATCTTGTATAAAATGACATCTCCCAAATTTCAAACTCTCTGAGTTCTTTTCCAAGTTCAAAGTCCTGACTTGATCCTAAACACCAAATCTAATTTATGTAAATGTACATTAATTTATGTAGATTAAACTGACATTTCCTTTCTGTAGTTTATCCCCAGAATTCCCCCCCAAAATGATCCGATTATGATTGTAAATAGGCAAAATGCTCTTCCTTTTGGGCTACACGCTGCGTTTGTTTGCTCAGTTGCCTGTCCGAGCAATTTAATTATCAATTCCCGGGGCTAATAGAGCATATCAGCCAATTATGCTACTTTGTGTCGCTCTCACATAATAAGATTGCACATGATTAATGGTTTAATTTTGTGCTTGTTTCTGAATTTTAGGGGATGCCAGCATCAACCTCTAAAGAAAGAACCCTGAGCTAAGAACCAAGAGATGTAGGCTCTAGTATGGGATCTGCCATTAAATCACTGTGAGACCATGGGAAAGTCTCTTTCCCCATTCTGAGCCCCACCATACTCCCCTGTAAAGTGAAGGGTTTGGACAAGATGATCTGTCTTTAAGATGCCCTTCCATCCAGAGTCTATGGTCCTGAAGCACCCATGTATCATTGTCTTCAACTTGTCTTTGTGTATTCCTATAATCCAAGTAGCCAAACTAAGATAGAACAGACCATATATATTGCAAGAGTTGAAAGGTGAAGGTCAATATTTATAATCAGTAATGATATTTGATATTTATAGTATGCTTTGCAATTTATAAAGTATTTTCCATGACCTCTGTTGAAGAACTCATGATTTTCCCCATAGGCTATTATCTTCTAAAAGAGTTTGGGACAGAAGAGGATGAAACTCTGAAAAGTGACTTTCCAGGGTCCAGTGCAAGGGGAAGTGGATTCATAACTAGGCATGCAGGATTGAAGCAGATTAACTGTTTGATATCAGGAATGTGGTAGGGCTAAACCCAGTTAGGTGTCTGCACTAAATCTGTCTCCAATGTGGTGGGCTCCTAGGAAAAAGAATGGGGAGGAGACCATGTTAACAAAGGAGGGGTGAACTGGTCCATGTGAGAAATGGTGCAAATTAAATCTTCCTTTTCAATGAGTGTCAGCCAGTTAGTGGTCATAAATGGCCACTCCACTTACAGTCTGGACAAAATATGGAGACTCAGTCCAAAGAGAAGGGAGGGAAAGAGAAAGAATAAATGTGAATACAGAAATAAGGTCACTGCCATGGGCACGATATTTTCTTAGGAGCTGGGGTAGTGCAGTAAGTAGATCCTCCTGTACTTGTAGGTATGAGGGGGTATTATTTGGACCATGACCTGAAGAGCCTTGGTTCCCACAGGATGAGCAACCTGCTGTTCAACTGAATGGCTGAGGAAGCAGCATAGTGAGCCATCCAGCACAGGATTAAATTTTCTGTGGCCCTTTGAGCCTAAAGGAGAATTCTACTTCTCAGATTGTGCTATGGTTGTGATGGAACCACTGTTGTTTTCTGCAGAAGAGGGTCTGAGTGAAGGAGTTTGGAGGTTTACATTCAACTTGGGAATTGTTTACTTCACCACATAGCAGAAGGCCATGAGAGTGGGCTTCCACTCTATAGTGTGGGGAAAATTGAGAAGTTTGCAGCTACTAACTACATGTAGATCACTTGTATTTTATTACACTTTTATCTAATCTAATTGAACTATTATTAACCATGACTCTGACCTTGAATTGGGGCTACTGAAATAAAACTACCTCCACTTAGTAAAGTTTAGAGGATAGGGGCAAAAGTATTTAATTTAGTGCATCACATCTCTGGATATGAAAGGGGTAGAGGGGCGCATCAGATTGGGTGGGTTGTTGCATTATTTGCTACACCTATCCATGGTCCTGACCACAGGCACTCTGCAACCAAACACTTTAATTATTTCATTTGATTCTCATAACCATACTTCAACCAAATATTATTGCATCCGCTTTATAGATTAAGAAACTGAGGCCCAGAGAGGTGAATTGAAGTTAATAAACATTTATTTCAGTGCCTATCCTGTGTATGGCAGTGTTGGATTTTGAGTATGTGTAAAATTTAGATGAGACACATTCCCTGACCTCACAGAGCTTAAAGTCCAGTACAGACAGAGACAAGATACAAATAGACATGGATATGTATCTGAATAATAAACTTTGGTTGTATAAATAAACACAAACACAATAATGCCTAAATTAACAAAAAACAAAGCACCATGTTAAAGCCAAGGTGTGGGGAGGAAAGTCAATATTCATCAAAGGGATAAGGAAAGGTTAAATATAAGATGATGCAAATGATTTGGATTTTAAAGCATAAGTAAAACTTCATCCCTTAAAAAGGAGGTGGGAAAACATTCAAAGGTCCCCAGAATTGGAAAAGAGTAGTAACTATGGTGGACATGAAGAATAGCCGTATGATTACAACTTCAAACAGTGTGTGGTGCTAGAAATTACTTCCCCAAGGTCACACAGCAAATTAAGCAGACGTGGTGGGTATAATGCCTGGGAATGTTGCCTCAAGTTCTGACTCTGCTGTCACTTACTTACTCAATGTTACTTTGGATAAGCTTCGGACTCTCTATCTCTTCCTCCATAAAATTAAGGTTTTGAATTAGATGCTCTCTAAGGGCCATTCTAACTTGGACATTCTATGTTTTAAGGGTGTTTCTGGTTATGAAGTCCATGAAATTCAGTGCCTTTCCCATTATACCATGCTTCCCTTCCATTTGAAAGAATAGGCTTGTTGTGGTTGTGTTTTCAGGGGAGAGGATCTCTATTTCTATGTTGTGAGTTTCTCTAAGTTTTTATATAAGACCTTGCATTGGAAGGCTTCAAGGTCAAAAGAAAACTAATCCACCTTCCCCTCATCATTCCTAATATTGTTTCATTGACCACAAGTGGCCTCATTCTGCCTCCCTAGCCCAGGAAGCCCTTTGGGCAGGGAAAGCAGGTCAACCAGGGAATCGGGCAGTAGGCAAAGGGGCTGGTTGTTCATCAGGATGCTTCCCTAAGGGCAGTGTACTTAAACTCATTTTGTTTTTACTTTCCCATTCCAGGATGGAAGGCTGATGGTTCAGGAGCCACCGGGCTGAGAAAGAGAGGGTGGAGTGATGGAGGGGCCCAGAGAGAATGCATTTGCAAAGAGAATGCTCCTCTGCTTGTATTAATAATTAGCCCCTTCTAATTGGGATGAGAACCACTTCTGGTCCCTTGCCAAGCCATTTGCAATCATGAAAGGGAAATGTGCACTAATTTCACATGTTGGGCAGGATGGGGAAATTTCCTCTTCTACCCATTTACAGAACCACAGCAGTGGTCTGAGAAAGTTTCTCCAGGCTGTGTGGTCCACAGCCTGTGAGCTCATACTTGGAAATGAGGCCATGAGCAAATCAAAGCTAAAAGCAACAAGGAGACCCACAGAGCCTCAGGGGCCATTGATCAGGCCTGGTGCAGTATGAACAGGAACCATCAAGCTGTCTTCCTACAGGAGACTGAGGGTAGGAATGGACCACAGGAGTCCCAGGGAGGCTGCCACCCTCTCATAAATAAAGATCAATGGATTCAGTAAGCAGAAAAATGAAACAGGATTCATTTATGAAAATAGGCTTAGCATAATGCTAATCCATTTCTTCTGGCATTCAGAGCCTTCTGAAAGAGGGTAGGCAGTCACTGTCCACAAAGCTCTATTCTTTGAAGTGATGTCCCTAAAATGAAGGCTACACATTTCTTAGGTGCCCATCTGGGTGACTAGATCTTATCATATATAAATGAAAAGAGGAGGCTAAAAGGTACAATGAATAGAGTGCTGGACCTAGATTCAGGAAGACCTGACTTCAAATCTGGCTTCAGAACTGGTCACACTAGCTGTGTGACCATGGTCAAGTCACTTAACCTCTGCTTGCCTCAGTTGCATCATGTGACATATATAGCCCCTCCCAAGGTTGTTTGCAAGGATGAAATAAGACAATTGTAAAACATTTAGCTCAGAGCCTGGCACGTGGCAATTGCTTTTTAATTGATAATTATTATAAGTACTATTATCGGGGTAAAAATACAGATTTCAAATCAGAGGACCTCGATTTGAGTTTCAGTTCTGCTAGCCAATAGTTATGTGACTTTGGGGGAGCCACTTAATTTCTCTGGGTCAATCTCCTCATCTACGAAATGAGACAATTAAACTAGGTGATTTCTGATGTCCCTTCCAGCTCAAGAATCCTGTGATCCATTATTATATAAACTTAAGAGCATCAGCTGGCTTTGCTTTTGCTTTGCATCCCCAGCACTTAGCCTGCCATGTAATAAATTCTTAACAAATGCTCACCATAAAAAGGCATCATGGTGTAGTGGATACAGAGCCAGCCTTGAGACAAGAAGACCTTGGTTTCAGGACCTCCTCTGACCCATGTTGCCAATCTGACCTTGGGCAAGACATTTAACCTTTCATCACTCTAGCACTCTAAGCCTTCAAGTTAGAGAAGGGTTTCTTCACTGGGGTTTCTTTGCTAGACCAGTGAAATCAGAGTTCCAGTCCCTGTCCCCAAAAGGGCCTCTGACCTCATGATTGATCTCATGAAGTAGCAGATTATATGACGTATGAAATTGAATGTGAGAAACTATGAGAAAACTCTCCCATCTCTCACTTCTGTCTCATTATGGTGACTTTAATTCCCTCATTAACACTCCATTACCTTAAATTTCAATGGAACAACTTTGGTGGTACAGTGGTTAGAGCACTGGGTCTAAAATCAGAAACATCTGAGTTTCGATTTGACCTCATATACTTACTAGCTGTGTAACCCTGGACAAGTCACTTACTCCCTGTTTGTCTCCATCTCCCATCTGTAAAATGGGGACACACAAGCAAACAACAACAACCTTGAACTTATCATAGACTTTTTCAGGCTCTGTTTTCAGAATACAAAGCCCCTGAGAAGATGAAATTTCAGGATCTTGTATGGCTTTGATGGGGAAATATTAATAAAATCCTATCCTACTTATTTAGAGCTAAACAGGACCTTAGTCAAACCCCCTCATCTTATGGCTGAGAAAACGGAGAAAAAGTAAGGGACAGAAACAAGAAGCAAAGGGAGGATTTGAACCTATTCCTCTGACTCTAAATCCTAGGCTCTTTTCATATATGATGGGAACATTTCAGACACCTGCAAGACCTATCATCTCTTTCACCTATATCTCAACTAAAGAGGACGTCTAAGTGCATGTAAAAGGATAAAGGTCACAGGACTCGAATTTGAATCTCATTTCTGCCACATTACAGCCATATGGCATTGAGAAAATAACCACATCTTTGGAACTCAGCCTCCTTATCTGTGAAAAGGGGGAAATAATGTTTACCTCAAGGGCTCTGTTGTGAAGAACAGATAAGGTCACGGACAAGACCATAGAAGGAACCTTATAGGGTTTTCAATCCACCCCAAACTCATTTTACACCTGAGACTAGACCCAGAGAGGTTAAGCCGCATAGCTGAGAAAATTTTTACATTGCAGTTGCTGTGCTGGCAAAACAATGATTGGCAATTCAAATCTAGTCTGGCCCTAACTTACTAACCTCATAGCTAAGAAAGAATGATATAAGCCTCCAAGTCTGACAGCACCAAGTTTAGGACAAAGGACCAGGGGAAAAATATACAGGCTTGTAACTCTAGCTCAGAGTGGATGAAGTTGCTTTATTAAAAAAAGAACATTGCCAACCCAATATATCAGGCAAAATCTGTTGGCATTATTCGATATATTTTTGTTTACTTATTTGCTGATTTAATTTTGTTGATTTGTTTGTATATTTGCTTGTTTACTTATTTGTTGATTTTATTAATTTTTTTTATTCCTTCTTCCAGCTTTATTTTCTGAATTGGGACTTGATATTATGACCAGGCTCTTGTTCTGTTTGTCCTTCATTCTTGAAGAGGACATCAAGAAGATGACATGACTTGCAGTTGATTTTGATTTGAGTGAGGGAGGGCTGTGCAACCTCACTTTCTTCTGCTGAGCCATCTGGGTCCAGTGGCCTGATATTCATCAGAACAACTGGAGATGGCCTAGGATGCAATGGGAGACCCTGGCCCTTTCAGGCTAAGGTCATATCATATTCTCACTTTGAGTGAGATACACCCATTCAATGAATAGTCTTCTTTAAGTTACTCAAGGGATAGTCTCTTTAATAAAAAAAAAAATCAAACTGGGAGGGGATTACCCAGGAGAGTTCCTGGGTAAAAGAGAATATTGGAGTCTTGTATGGTCCCGTTGTGTCTTATTTGGAGTCCTGATGCTGTGTTATCCAGGTATTGAGCATTGTTTTCTTCAAAGATCCCAGGGACAGCTTGAGTTATGGTGCTACAACATTTTAGTGGCCCCCAGATGATTGGGCACCATCTGATTATTGTCCACTGGTATGAATTTTGCAGGCTCTAAACTCAGGTTTTGGTATGAGTAATATCAAAACCTGTCTGCCCTCATTAGATCTCCAGGAGACAGTTTCTAGGTACAGCCTCTGTCAGGTAACTGGACTGCTCCCTGCAGTGGTCACTTTTCAATGACATGAATGATGCTCCAAGATCAAAGAGAAAGTACTGACCACCTTCTTCTGACCTATGACAGTAGAGGGAATACTTGATCTCATTCTAGGACATGGTGACAGTGCCAAAAGCACCACCCCTGCTCCATAGTTCCTATCCTCATCGCTTGCCTATGAACTGAGTTCCTGATCTCACACTGAAAAGATGACCCACTGTGGCTTCTTTTTTGCATTTTCCAGTCACTATTCAGTCCAGTGCTCTTCCTATATATTTGCAGGAGTAGTTATGGGAGAGACATAAGATGTATAGCTATCTCCTTCCATTCTTCCATCTTTGCTATGTCTGGTTTTAGCTATTTTCTGTGTATGAGGATTGTCCCTGCAAACACTCTGTGAATTGTCTGAGGGAAGAACCTGGGTCTGTTTCTCTTATTCTGTACCTCCTGTCCCCCAGCAACCACCCCAGATTTTAAGCCAAAGAGTCTTGTGTAGGGGAGGGGGGGAAGGAAGCAGCAATGAAGGAAAGGAGAAAAGAAGGAATGGAGGGAAAAAACAACACTATTTGAATATGTCCATTCTGGGAAATTGGTTAGAAAAAATCAATCCCATTATCAAGTTACCACATAACACATCATCAGCAACTGAAGATGATTGCAGGTATAGAGGGAGTTGGAAGTAGGACGTGGTGCACCAAAAAGCAAATGCAACTGAGGCTGCATTCATAGAAGATTGTTGTCCAGAATAAGAAAAGTTGTATTCAGGTTCCCGAGTCACATTTTAGGAACAAAGATAAACGAGTGTGACTTCAGAGGTGAGTATGAGAACAAGTATGGGAAAGGATCTCAAACCATGCAGTCACGTGAGGACAGTTTGAATGAATGAGGAGTGCTTAATCTGGGAAATGAGAAGACGATTCAGCAAGGGGACCACATTGATTCATTAGTTAGTTATTTACACACTTGAAAAAATTCAAAAATAAAAATATATACATTTGCTAACTGTATTGGTTTTAATCTCAGAAGCATAAGGAAGCCTGGAAAAATCATGGGAGTACTTGAGTCATGAACTTCTCGTGGCAACACTGTGCATAGTACAGAGGAATGAATTCCAGTGGAAGAGCTGGGTTCTATTCCCAGTTCTGCCACAAAAATGTCCATAATGCCTTCTGACTTCTTGGCCTCAGCTTAAACGTCAGAGAAATGTGGACATTGTTACCAGTGGGTCTGGACATCAGCCGTATTTGCAGGACTGGACTCCATTATGCATAAGGTTCCTTCTTCCCCAGCCTCTTTTCCCCTCCCTTATTAGCTTCCGTTCATCTGTTGTTTCCGCCGTTAAACTGTAAACTCCCTGAGGGCAGAGACTTTCTTTTTCTCCTTTGTATTTCCAGTTCCTGGCACATAGTGGATCCTTAATCAATATATATTGACTGACTCACCATTTCGTCTATCATTAAAACCTTAAAATCATTAAATTCTAAGGTCCCTTTTCATATCAACATTCTCCAAGTCGGTACATCTGTAAATGCTTTGGAAAACAAAACAAAATAATACCTGACAAGTTGGACAACTAATATTGATTATGTGTGGGCTATAGCAGATGAGGTGATTGGACTGTGGACTGAGAGGAGGGAAAAAGAGAAACAGGATAGAATAAAGAAGAAAAAGGTGATGGAAGAGGAGGACAGGAAGATGGAAAATTTCCCCCCAGATCTCATTTCAATGAGTTATCATGGTGTAGGGAGATCAAGACCTCTCAAAGGTTAGTCCAGAATCTGTGGAATTCAAGACTTGGCATGTTCTAACAAATTTAAGGGCCCCAAGTATTAACTGGGTGGTGGATGGAATATCTGTTATCTGAAAACCAGCCCAGTTAGGAGATTTTTGACTAGGTGGCTTGCAGGGTGATGAATTTGGGGACCATAGCTCACAAAGATCAGTCTCTAAGCAATAGCAGGGGTTTCTGACTACACTGGGGGAGAGAGTAACTCCACAATGAAATCACAGATTGTTGAAGTATTAAACCGCAGTGCTTTATAAGGGGAATTCTCATCTGTTATTTCATCTGAGTCTCACAATACCTCTGCAAAATAGGAAGGACAGGGGTTGTTATTTCCACTTTACAAATAAGGAAAAATGAGTCCTGGAGAGGAGGGATGCACTGCCCCAATGAATCACTGGAAGAGGTGATTCATAAAGTATGCAAGAAGAAATGGAGTGGCATTGTATTTATTTGGTGAATAAATTTTGTTCAGCATTAGGGGTTTGTTTGTTTTTCTCCTCCAGGCTTCTTCAAGGAGCTAATTCCCTGCCTAGTTCTGATCCCCAGAGCAGCATTTTAATTACTATTCTAGGCCTTTCCTTCCTAATCACTGTGTACAGCAAGGTCAGAGCCTTTCAGAACTTAGAGGATCTTCACCACTGGTGAAAATTAAATGCCAGTCAAAGAAGATGAAACCGTAACACTGACCCGGGTGGATTTCAAGTTGGCTGAAAGAAGAAATGGTATGGTGTTAATGTGGAGGAGTGCTAGGGGAAAAGGGAATGAGAGAAAGGTGTGGTCTTTTCTACCTACTGAAGTTATGCTCTGGGTTTTTAATTGATTTTGTCACATAAAACAAATACAATAATAGATCATTTAAATAATTTTATATAGGACTCTCCAGAATTCTTCCTTAAGATGACTCATTTGCCTGATTGAGCCATGTATGTTTCTGGCTCAGAATTGAAAGAGTTGGCACTTTGGGATGACTTAACAATAATCCCTTGGCTCCCATGACAGAAGTACTGGAAGGGAGCCACATTATGAAGGATTAGCCACTGGAGCAGGAAGAGCTATCCTGCTCAGCAGACCTTAGAAAGAGTGACTCTGTCATCTCATGCTCTCTTTTTTGTCCCTCTATGGAACATGTGGCATGGAAAATGTCTTAGGACTTCCTCTTAACAGTTATGGTGTTACAACCTGAGCCCAGGTCTTGGGCCTCTAGTTCCCTTTTCTATTTTGCCTTTCTTTTCCTCAGCATATTTTCTTGAACAACAATTCTAAGAGATAGACTTTTGGGGAATGGTTTCTTCAATTGATGCTGGTTGCAATGTAGGATGGAGAAACCTTCAATAGGTTCCCAAAGAACATCACAACTAAATGGAGGAAGAGTCCAATCCTTGACTGGGCTTCCCAGAAGGTATTTTCCTTGAGGCAGTTATTCAGGCAGTAAAGAAAAGGTGGAATGCCAACTCAACAGTCATACAAAATACTGTCTGTTTTGATGTTCTAAGTATCAATCTTCCAGGAGACTGGAATAAAAGGAATAAAAAATTATTGTTTAATATTTGTCTTTGCCAACCTATATTTATGATTCTTAAATGTTTCCAGCACTTTTTTTTCTGTGGAGAAAATACATAGCTGTCTTCTGATCTACATTGTACATCCAGCACCTCTGTACTCTTTAGGAGGAAGATCCTAGATATGAACCAAACTTAACCTTTCAGTGATTCTCCCTAAGGTCCTGGAATGGCAGTATAAAGAATAAGAAAGTTTGAGAAAATAACAATATTAGTGATAAATAGCTAAAATTTATATAACATTTACTATGTGTTAGTTTTTGTTGTTCACAAGCAACTCCGGTAAGCATAATAATAATAAACATATTAATATGTTAATTACAACATCATAACGTTATCCTCATTTTATAGATAGGGAAACTGAGACAAACAGGTGAACGAATTTGCCCAGAGTCACACAACTTGTAAGTATCGGAGGCCAGATGTGAACTCATGTCTTCCTGACTCTGGGTCCAGCACTCTATCCACTGAGTCAGTTCTCTCTTTAGAAGTGTGGCTCCCCCAGAGGTCCTCACACAAGGGATCAATTTAGAGGGAGACCAGCATCATCAGTCCAACAGTATATACATACATACATATGTACATGCAAACACAATGCATACATTTACATATGTCCAGATAGAGAAATAGATATGTTTATGTACATGTATATATATATCCATATAAGTATGTATGCATACGAGTATATATTATATGGGTGCACACATACATATATGTGCAAATGTATACTGTATATAAAATATGTAGATCTATACTATATACATACATATATACATACACACAAATATATATATGTATATGCAAAATGTGCTTTTGTGTACGGAATTGTACCAGGTGGGCCTGTCCATGTGTAGCATCAACTGTCTTTTTAGCTCTTTCTATAACATGAAATATCACAAACCGGGTTGGAATTCAAACTCTTACACTTACTAATTATACGACAATGGATAAATCATCTTCACTCTCTGTGCCTCCTTTTTCCCTTTGTATACAATAAAGGTATTAAAATTTCTTCCATCATCCACCTCACAGGGTTCTGTAGAGGGAAAAATTATATATATATATATATATATATATATATATATTTTTTTTTTTTTAAGTTAACATGTCAGATTTGGAAAAAATCTCAGAGGTCATTTCACGCAGTTGTCCTTCTCTCATCATTTATTGAGAAGGAAAATGAGACCCAGAAAGGGAAAGTAATTTGTTCAGTCTTATAGCTAGTATTATTCAGTAGAGACAACATTAGAACCTAGACATCCTGTCTCCCACTTCATCGTTCTCTCCAACTCATTATGTTGCCCTGTTATTCCAAACTTCTAATGACTCCCTACAAAATGTCACATCACACTGAAGTCTCTGCTTGGCATTCAAGATCATTAACATTTGACCTCACCCTAGTCATCAGATGTGATGATCGGTCCTTCTGCACAATCCTCTGCTCTCCATCCACTTACTCGCCCCAATCATACTGTGATTTTCCCCATCTTTTAGTCCTTGTTTATGTTGTTCCCATCATTTGGTTCCTATTGTTTTATATGTGTATATACACACACACACATATATATATATGTATATGTATACACTTATTCATTCACTCATTCATTTATGTATTTGTTTATTCATTCATTCATTTTTCTATTTGTTTATTCATGTATTTATTTTTCCATTCATTTGTTTGGTTGTTAGTTAATTTGTTAATTTGTTTGTTTATCCATCCATTCATTGGTTTATTTATTCGTATGTTTGTTTGTTTATTTATCTATTGATTGATTGCTGGATCTCCCTCTCTCATTCAAGCTGGAAGTTCAGAGATTGATCACCAACTGAATCCCACAACTGATCAGTATGGAATTTATGACCCATTCCACTTATAACCTGAGCCAATTTACCCCCTCTTTGGAAACCTGATGATCTCTGCTCCTGGGACCTCAATGCCAGACTTAGTATGGTCACTAGATTGACTTTGGCTCAACAGCACCTTCAAACTTTCAAGTTCAAACTATTCACCATTCTCAATCTACCCTGGAGGCAGAGATTCCAGACCTGCATCATGAAGCCCACTAGCTTCTTAAATGGAAATAGCTTGATAATTCTTCATGAGTTTTAAAATTTTTTCACCTTAGCAACCCTGTAGCATGACTTAAGAAAGTGTTATTGCTGACAAACAAGGAAAATGATAAATTTTGGAGATGTGAGAAAATTGGAACACTAATGCATTGTTGGTAGTGTTGTGAACTGATCCAATCATTCTGGAGAGCAATTTGGAACTATGCCCAAAGGGCTATAAAACTACACATACTCTTTGATCTAGCAATACCACTATGAAGTCTGTATTCAAGAGTTCATAAGAATAGGAGAAATGACCTATACAAACAAAAAATATTTATAGCAGTTCTTTCTATGGTGACAAAAAAGCTGGAAATTGTGGGGATGTCCATCAACTGAGGAATGACTGAATAAGTCGCAATATGAATGTAATGGAATACTATTGCACTACAAGAAATGGTGAGCAAGATGCTCTCAGAAAAACCTCGAAAGACTAATATAAACTGATGCTAAGTGAAGTGAGCAGAACCAGGAGAACATTGTACACAGTAATAGCAACATTGAATGATGATCAATGATGATAGATGTAATTCTTCTCAGGAATACAATGCTCCAAGACAATCCCAAAAGACTCATGATGAAAATGCTATCCACATCCAGAGAAAGAACTTCAAAGTCTGACTACAGATCAAAGCATAATATTTTCCCTTTTTTTCTTATTTTTCTTTCTCATGTTTTTCCCTTTTGTCCTGATTCTTCTTTTACAACATAATTAATGTGGAAATATGTTTAACATGATTGTATATGTATAACATAAATCAGATTGGTTGTTATCTTGGAGAGGAAGGAGGGAAGGAAGGGTAGGAGAAAAATATGGAACTCAAAATTTTGTTTAAAAAATGAATGTTGACAAATATCTTTATATGTAATTGGAAAAAAATTATTAAGTGCAAAAAAATCCCCAGATAATTATTGCTGAAAAGTTTCACCTTACACCCCATTAGGGCTACCTCATGTAAGCAACTGATGCTACAGAATGATGAATTTAGAGTCAAATTCTTACTTTGTTATGTTCCAGTTTTTGATACTTGTGTGACCTTGATAGCTCCAGTTCTCTGAGTCTAGGCAAAATAAAACAATTATTTTACAATAAGAAAAAGAAAATAAAGTATTATTATTCTATCTTACAGACAAAGAAACTGAGGCTCAGACAGGTGCAATAACTTACCCATGGCTGCTAAGTGATAGACTTGGGATATGAACTCAGTGCCTATTATTACAAGTCTAGTACTATTTCTTCCAGACCAAGCTTTTCAAGGCCAAGTGCAAGTTCCACTTATTCCGTGAAGCCTATGTCATCTTTCATTGATACCTTCTTTCCTCTGGTATTTCATGGAATTTTTAGCCTGCAACATAACTCAATGATACCCTATCTCTAGAGTTCTCAGGGTATTTCATGGGGATGAGTCTTTCCTCCACCATTCTCCTACCTTCCTCTCACACTTCCCCACACACTTAGACTCAAAGCTCCTTCAGGTGGGGATCAGGTTTTATTTTTTTCTGTTCTCCTCCAAGGACACTTGAAAAGACTAGGAACATAGTAGGCCCTCAGTACACATTGTTTAACATATTGTCAGCTATCATTTCTAGAAGTCAATTTCTTACCCAAGCCTAAAAGAGTATCTCTGCCTTCTACTTCTTTTTTAAAAAGTTAATGGTGAAGACAGCTGCCTACTGTAACACCCTGGAAGCCTCTTTCTTCCCCTAGGGCACATCCCAACCCTCAGAACACACTCAGGGACCACATCTCCTCCCACCCACACACCACCTCTGGCATCTCCAATTTCAGAAACAGCTGAAAATGTTCCAAGATAACAGTGGAAAAAGGTACCAGGCCTACCAGCTGGCTAGGCTCATCACCATCCAGCTTGGAGCATGGTCAGCAGTATCTGGAATTGACACATGAGCAAAAATCTGAGACCTCTTTCTGTATGTTTCTCCTGGGCATGCAGAATGATCTAAAATTTTAAAGCACCACTGTATATGCACTCCCTCAGAACCATGTAAAACAGTGGAAATAGTGTCAGACTTGATAGGAGATCTGGGTTCAAGTCTGAATTCTACCATTTACCATTTGTGCTATATTGGGCAAGGCATTTAACTGCTCTGGTTCTCACTTTCTTAATCTGTAAAATGAGAGGTCTATACTAGAAGACTTCTGAGGTCTCTTCCAGATGGAAAACCGCTACCCTCTAACACTGCCCTGCCCTATCTCCTCTCTTCAGTTTCTAGACACCTTCTTCTCACATACAATGGCCTTTCTGTGTCCAGTTGGTTCATAAGATAGAAGCTTGAGCTGGAGACTAGTTCAGATTCTTCGCTCTTTATTTCTGTTATTGTTCAATTGTTTTTTTCCCTTTCCAAGTTGTAGTCTCTTCCCATTCAATAAAAGAGGGAAGCAAATTATTTTTGAGATTCTTTCCAGCTCTTGTATTCCTTAAATCTATGACCATTGCTGTGGAACCAAGATGGTAGAGTATAGGCAGCAGCAACCCAGATGAACTCTCCATACATTCCCTTCAAAACAAGTCTAAAGTAATTCCTAAAATCAAATTCTGGAGTGGCAGAGTCAAGAAAAAATTAGAGCGAGACATTTTTCTAACATAAGACCATTTAGGAGGTTGGCAGGAGAGGTCTGTAACACTGGGGTGGCTGTTGGCCCAGTGCACATACAGCAGCAGTACCAGTGCATCTTGGAGGTGGTCATGACAGTGGTGGTAGCAATGGTGATAGTGGCAGCAGCAATGGTAGGGGATAATTGGTCAGAAAAATTTAGAAGGAGATGCTGTGCTGACATGGGGTGCAGCTGGTGCTGACTGGAGACTATTGCTCAGAATCAATTATGGGTCATGGTTCCAGAGTGGGGAAGAGAGCTAGAGATCAGTCACAAGGAAGTAGGGAATCTGGTCACAGTTCCAGGGAGAGGAAGAGCACTAGTGCTTGTATCTGCAGGGGAGTAGGGACCCTCTTAGGGAAAGACCAGAACATGGACTGGGAGAGCAGTGACCATACCCCTCCACAAGTCACACCACTTTGGAAGCACCAAAAACTTGCAGACTCCCAGAACTAGCTCTGAAAACAGCAGAACAAAAAATGCAGAAGCCTGGGACAGTATCTCTCCATTCCCATGTGAGCAGAAGCTAACTTGAACATAAAGTTCAAAGTAAAAAAAATAGATTGAAAAATGAGCAAGCAACAAAAAATAATTTGTCCATAGAAAGCTAATATGGGGGCAGAGAGGATCAAAACATAAGCTCAGAATAAGAAAACAATGTGAAAATGGCCACAAAGTCTCAAAATAAAACAGCTGGAATGAATCCTAATCCTAATCCTGAAAGAGTTAAAAAAAAAAAGGATAAGAAGAGTAGAAGAAAATTTGGGAGAAGAAATGAGAGTTATGCAAGAAAATTATGAAGAGATAATTAATAACTTAGAAAAAGAGTCCTCCTAAAACAATGAAGAAAATAACACCTTATAAAGCAGAATTGACCAAATGGAAAAAGAGGTAAAAAAGCTCAATGAAAAAAATAATTCCTAATTATTAGAATTGGGCAAGTAGAACCTAATAACTTTATGAGACATCAAGAAATGATAAAACAAAGTCAAGATAATGAAAAAATTAGAAAATGTGAAATATCCAATTAGAAAAATAACTGACCTAGAAAACAGATTAAGGAAAAATAATTTAAGAATTTTTGGATTACCTGAAAGTCATGATCAAAAAAAGAGCCTAGATATTGTATTTCCTTTTTTAGATATTATATTTCAAGAAATTATTGAAGAAAACTGCCCCAGTATTTTAAATGCAAGGGGTAAAACAGAAATTGAAAGAATCCACCTATCGCCTCTTGAAACAGATCACAAAGTGAAAACATCTAAAAATATTATAGTCAAATTCCAGAGTTCCCAGGTCCTTCAGGCATCCAGAAAGAAACAATTCTATTATTGTGGAGACAGTCAGGATCACATAAGATTTAGCAGCTTTTGTGTTAAGGGATTAGAGAGCTTGGAATATGATATTCCAAAAGTCAAAGAAGCTGGAACTACAACCAAGAATGGTCTACCCAGCAATGTTGAGTATAATCCTTCAAGGTCAAAAATGGATATTTAGTGAAATAGAGGACTTTCAAGCATTCCTGATGTAAAGACCAGAGCTGAATAGAAAATCTGACCTTCAAACTCAAGACTCCAAAGAAGCACAAAAAGAAAAACATGACGGAGTAACCACAAGAGATAAGGAATGACATAAGCTAAGGCCCAGAAGTAGGAAATGAGCCTGGAAGGTACTGCACACCCTAGGACAGAGACCCATCTACCTGGAGGTGGGTCCTGAAGGAACAAGGTGCTAAGGAGGATGACAAAAAAAGGGTGACTTTCTGATTCTTTGGTTTTTCCTGGGACTGAGTCATCCTGAGAAGGTTTTCTAGAGAAAGCATAGATAAAGACCCCCAAACTCCACATGATCATGAGATTGGGAGTCAAGGGACCTGCTCTATTTAGGAATCTATTTATAGTTGATTCTTCTCAGCTCAGAAACAATATAACGGGGAAAGGCTGACATTGAAGGACTTCCTGCTTCTCTCTTGGCCTAATGGTCTTTCCAGAGTTGCCCAGTTGGGTTGCACCATCCCCAATCAACTGTACTAGAGATTTAATTGATCAATCATTTAAATACCAGCTGTTCTTAAAGCTGCTGTCCGTCAAACATCATCTCCTATAAATTTTACTTTATACCACACAATTTAGTTTAATAAGCATAAAATACAAAACAACAATGTCCCTCCCCCCATGCCTGCCATGTATGCTAGATACAATGCTAGTTGTTTTAAAGTTTTCCATGTGTGATTCTTAACTCTCAAGCCATATGATGAATTCATCAAGGGCAAGGCTTATAAGAGTCTGAGGCCACATTTAGAACTCAGGAAAATGAGTCTTCCTCACTCCTAGCCTGGCCCTCTATTCATCGTGCTACCTAGCTTCCCCAGTAACCAGGGTGGTAGCATGGAAAACCAGCAGGTCTGGGTTAGGAAGGCTCTTTCCTGACTTTTGGCTTTGTTACTTACTGTGCAACCCTGAATGAGTCATTTGTAATCTCTCCAAACTTCATCTGTGAAATAGAAATAATAATACTCATGTCAGCCACCTCACAGATTCTTAGGGAGCAATTGATCTGTAAACCTTAACATGCCATAGAATTGGGGGGTCTTCATAATTAGCAAGTTCCCTGCATCGTGAAGGACAAAGAGCTTTAATCATTTAATTGGGAGGGAGGGGAATGGGAAGGAATTAACCATTTTTTATGAAATTTCTTCTTTTTGCAACTTCTAATGCAGAATGTCAGAGTTGGAAGGGACCTTAGAGATCATCTATCACCTTCTAATTTTAAGAGAGAAAACTTTGAACCCTAGAGGAGAAATAATTTGTTCAAGGTCACATAGTAAAGAGCAAAGGCTGCTTGAGAAATCTGGTAATCTGACCAGATTTCAGTTTGCTATTTTCAGAGAAGAGGAGATGGGAGCCACAGAATCAGGCATACCCAGACAAACCTTGGCCTTCTGTCTGACTCTCTGATCTTCTCTTTCACCAAATATGTCTGCCAAAGACTGAGCCAGATTCAAGAGAGCAACTGAATTCTTGTCATTACATGGTGGTATGCTTCTCTCTCCATAACTCTTTCTTGGGTTCAAATTGTTGTCATTTGCTTGCACAGGATCCACTCTGGCCTAGGCAAATGGAAACTACCAAGACACCTCCTTTATTTTCAACTTCTACCATACCTACTACTGAGTTCACTGCAAAGATACTAGGGGGCAAAAAACATGGATAACACTAGTGTGCGGTTCAAATCTCAGGTCTCCCACCAACTTATTTTGTGACATGAGCATAATGAAAATATTAGACGAGATGACCAGTAAATTTCCTCCTGTTACTAACATCCAATGATTTGGCTCGAATGGCCATTTTCAAAGGATTTTCTGGTTTTTGAAAGGACTATGGGATTGAAAATCTAAATCTAGAAGGATGGTAGAGGCCATGTAGAGCAAATTCCTCATTTTACTGATAAGGAAACTGAGGACCAGGAACAAAAAGAGTTAGGACAGAATGTTCTGAGGATCATTGATTCTCATGTTTCCTCAATGGAGATTATGGAGGAGACCCAGAATCCATAATCAGAGACTTTTCCTCTCTTCCTAACTTCTTCCTGGGCAGCTACATGGAGCAGTAAAGAGAGTTCCAGGCCTGGAGTCCAGAAGACTCATCTTCCTGAATTCAAATGCAGCCTCTGACACTTACTACTTATGTGACCCTGGGCAAGTCACTTAACCCTGTTTACCTCAGCTTCCTCATCTGTAAAAATGAGCTGGGGAAGGAAATGGCAAACTACTCCAGCATCTTTGCCAATAAACCTCAAATAGGATCACGAAGAATCAAACACAACTGAAATGACTGAGCAACAACCACCTCCTTGAGCTCCCTGCTCTTGATACCTGCCTGTCTAAGCCCACCCTCCAGTCCTCTCCAACCCCTCTCATCTAAATCTGTTCTCAGATTTCTCAATGACACCAGGGAAAGAGATCATGAACAGAGTGAGACCTTCTCTCTCCTATGGCCTGAGCTCTTTAAGGAGTCTTCCGTCTTGTCCTTTGGATTTAGTAAAAATTCCTTGTGTCTAGTGAAAATGAGGACCTTGAGAGCCAGAAGACCCGAGTTCTAGTTTCAACTCTGCCACTAAAGTGCTATGTGACTTTGGATATATCACTACACCTCACTGAACCTTCTCCAACTGTCAAAATTGAGAAAATGACCTCCGTTCTTCTTCCCTTCTGGAGTTATTATGATTGCAAAAAAACTCCTGTCTATGAAGTGCTTTACATCCATGAAGTGCCATGTAAATGCATGGTTTTTATTCTTGTTATTTCTGCAAGTGCTTCTATAGCCAAGGTTTCTTGTGATGCTCACAAGACCTCCAGGGAAATTAGAGGGGGGCATTTATATGCCCCATTTTACAGAGAGAGAAAGTGAGGCCCAGAGAAAGAAAGGAATTTGCCCAAGGTCATATAAGTAAGTCAGAGAGATGAGACTTGAACCTTTGTTTCCTGATTCCCAACCTGGGGCCCTGTAACCCTACTCATACTTTCCCAGTCTTAATGGAGAGAGCTCTGATTCTGTCTCAGCTAATCTAGAGGGTCCTGAGATCCCACAAGCATGGCAGGCCCAAATTCCCCAGCCGATGCACAGATTCTAGGAGAATTGTTACCATCCCAAAACTTCCTGGCAGTGAAGGGAGTCTGAGCTACGATTCCATTACCCATCTAGGTAAAAGGAAAGGAGATCTCCTGGGTGAGATCCCAGGCAGGAAGTCAAAGCACCTTCCCAGCTTCAGATGGGGCCCCTATCTCACCTTCCCCTTACCCCAATGCATGGAATGAAGACTGCTCCTTATTTTCAGACCTCATTTGCATCCCCAATCAGGAAGGTCCTGAAGGGCACACAAACCATAGAGGCAAATGTCTACGTTCATTAGAGTGGTTTTGTAGATCACATTTTAAGAAATGCAAATAGAAATTGTCCATTACTTGCTTTAAATTAACACTCCACCTGCTATCTTTCCCTTGACTTCAGGTCTCCTTCCTCTAGTTCTTCTTCTCTACAAGAAATAGGAATGGAAAGAATTCACATTTTGGATATTTAGTGGCTTTATCATTTAAAACAAATTAACCCAGTGATTGCTAAGTGAGAATACATCACTGGGGAAGCAGTGTGAAGATGACCAAATCATTCCCCATCCACCTATCCAGAGCCTCAATTGCTGCATCTGTAAAAATGAAAGGGTTAAACTCCATTGCCAGCTACCAAATCATTTATATACCTTCACACTTCCTATTATCTGGCACCCCTGAGAAATCAGGCAGGAATATTGGGGCCTTCAATCACTTCCCCACTCCCAAGGCTGAGAGCTTCCAAGTGCCATTTCTCTCTGCTCTGGAAAGATCAACATCTGGGTTCCATCTCTGCCTCCCAGGTTTTCTATGGCCCAATCTCCTGACATCTCTGACCTACTAAAGAAACCAGAGGAAGGCCTCTCAGAGGGTTGGGTAGAGCCCCTATGGAGGGGCTTTGGAAAAACAGGGGCAATGGCCACATGGGGGGAGGTGGTAGAAGAGGCTTACAGTCTAGAGCAGGAGATACAAACCATTGAAATTACAGCTCCAACAAAGTCGTCTTCATTCATTCAACCATTCAACAAATACTTATTCCTACATTGGCAGAGGCACTGGACTAGTCACCGAAGTTGCACAGATAGACCTTTCTGTCAAGAACCTCAAAATTCAGTTTGACTTTTCTTTGATTCTTGGTC
>CM053769.1:39341666-39372855 GCA_028658325.1 Potorous gilbertii | reverse complement strand
CATGAGGAAACTGGGACCCAATGACATACTAAAGATTGTACTTATAAGAAATATCAGAGTTGTGTTTTGAATCCAAATCCCATGCTTTTAAATGTTCAAAGATTGATTGGGCTTAGTTGGATCTTCTCCCAAGCCATGTAGACTTGTTTTCTTCTTTGTTGATTAAATACATTGTTGTTACTATAGAGTTGTGTCCAACTTTTACAACCTCATTTGGGGTTTTCTTGGCAAAGATACTGGAGTGGCTTGCTATTTCTTTCTCCAGCTTATTTTACAGATAAGGAAACTGAGGCAAACAGGTTTAAGTGACTTGCCTTGAGGGACACAGTAAGTATCTGAGGCCATCTCTGGAAGATGAATCTTCTTGACTCCAAGTCCATACTCCATCCATTGTACCACCCAGCTGCCTGCTGTAAAAACATACTACTCACAATCCTTTTATCATCATTTTCCATAGTTACTTCAAAAGGAAGAAAGCAAAGTCTTTCATAGGTGATTCTCTGTGAAGCAAACCATGTTTTCCTCCATATACCAAGAAGAATATGGTAATAGACTGAGAGACAGAATACATATTATTTATAAATTATCCCTCTGCAAAAAAAATAGATAAATACTCGACTTGATAGAACAACATACAGCCTTGAAGGCTTTTCTTCCACAAGAATCTAAAATGCAAAGTGGATCACAAAATTCCTTGTATTTGGTGATTATTAGACACAGCAATAAATTAGTTGAACAACCGTATGATGATCAATATATATGATGAAAAAGAGAAAGACATTTGATCCCCAGAGGTATACCACCAAGATGGAAAAGGACCTGTGAAAAATTCAAACTGAAGAATGATCTTACAAGTAGATACATGTAACACAATGGAAGAATACTAATTTCAAAAAATAATCACAAATATCCAAGCACATGAGGGAGACTACCCTTATTCACTTAGTAAGAGACACAGAAAGCTTTATGTTAGACAAACTGAGATGCATAAAGGCCAAGTTCTAAACACACATATACACACACATGCACACACATATACACACATATTTTATGAATATTAATCTATAATAAATTATTAACATTTATATTATTAACTATATTTAGCATTTATATCATTTGCTATAATATATTTATTAATGTTTATCTATACTATATTATACATTCCTACATGTATATAAATACACATACACCTATGTATATGTGTGTGTGCATATATGCTTTATATATATGTATATATATATATATATATATATATATATATATATACATGTACATATATAGACAGATTATACATATAAAATCAATGACAATCATGTATAAGGGTAGTATTTAGCACAAAGCCTGGCACATAGTAAGTGTTTATTAAATGCTTATTGACATGACTTGAATGAGCTTTTGGACATCCTTTTCCACTTGGCCAATCTTGCTTTTTAAGGCATTTTTCTCCTTATTGACATTTTGGACCTCTTTTGCCATTTGGGTTAGTCTATTTTTTAAAATGTTATTTTCTTCAGTATTTTGGGGGTTCTCCTTTAGGACCTTTTGACTCATTTTTCATGATTTTCTTGCATCACTCTCATTTCTCTTCCCAATTTTTCTTCTACTTCTCTTACTTGATTTTCTAAATCCTTTTTGAGCGCTTCTGTGGCCTGTGACCAATTCATATTTTTCTTAGAGGCTTTGGATGCAGGAATTTTGAATTTTTGTCTTCTAGTTATATGTTTTCATCTTTTTTGTCACCAAAGTAAGATTCTATAGTCTGACTATTTTTCCCTCTGTTTACTCATCTTCCCAGGCAAATACTTGAATCTCTAACTCTTTGTCAAGGTAGGATTGTGTTTCCAGTGGGGATGGAGATGGGGGTGGGTGTTAGTGTACTGTCCCAGGCTTCAGGGGTTTTGTATCAGCTTCTCAATCCCCCACTGTGGGTCTGTGGGTTCTGAGTTCCAGGATGCTGCTGCTGCTGCTGCTTCCAGTGCTGCCAGAGCTGCATCCTTCTCTACCCCAAAGCTGGGGACTCGCTCCAGTAAGATTGTGCCCCTCTCCCACTCAAGTCCAACAGAGTTTTCCCCACTGACATTTGTGGGGTACTGAAACACAGTGCTTAGTTCTGCTCAGCTTCCCGTACAGTGCCACAGACACTTCCTGTCAACCTTCCAGGCTGCCCTTGCCTGAAGATTTACTTCATTCCATCACTGTGGGTTCTGCAGTTCTAGAATTTGGGTAGAGTCATTTTTTATAACTCTATTTATTTGGTATTTGCAGGATGTTGGGGGAAGAGCTCAAAAAAGTCCCTGCTTTTACTCTGCCATCTTTCAGTTCTGCATTTTAGGAAGCTTATTATCATGACTTGAAAAGAAGGTGAGGAATAGACAGCAATGTTGAAGGGTTATGGATGGACAGCCTGAGGATTGTGCTGATGTCCACAAAACATTATGTAACCCCTGATTTGAATGCTTGCTACCCAGAAGGGAATCATTCCATTGGCCAAGAATCACTCAGAATGAGAAGGTGTGGGTAGGTTCCAATTTGAACTTATGGAGAGAGCACCCACACTAAAGGATCACAGATCTATGGAAGTCTATTAGGCAATGAGTACTTCAGTTTGGTGTAGTAGAAAGAACATTGGGCCTGGACTTCCAGCTTTGTTCTATTGTATTTAAGAACGGTAGATCCTCAGGCAAGTTACCTTGCCAACCTCTGTTGACAACCGTTTTCTCTTCTTTAAAATGACAACAATATTTATAATTATCTATGGTCTTGTTTTTTTAAACAAAACTGGAAACATCATAGAAATATGGATTATTGTTATTTTTACAATTAATAATAATGCAATGTCCCTTAGGATGCTGTACATTATAGATGACTCCATAAATACCTGCTGACAATATGATTAGTCCTAATTAGTTTAGATTTGTTTGTTACTTGAATACCAATGATCTTTAAATTTCCCTCATACTATTAATTGGTCTGCAAACCCTTTATTCAGGAATGGTACAAAGAAAAGGTTTCCTTGGCCTATATTCCAAATTCTGATTTCTCGATGAATGAGAAGTGGCTCTATTCCTCTCCCTGGCCCTCACTTTCCTGTTCTGTAGATACTTGTCACTAAGGTCTAATTTTCCTCCTGCAGTTCTGTGTCCTATGATACACATGGGTAAGTCATCTAGGGTAAATTTATGTTTGTTTGCTCATTCATTCATGAGGAAAGAAAGGAAAAAACCTCTTTCTTTGCACATCTATTATATACAGAATCTCTTAATAGGCTATGCTTCAGGGGAGACAAAGATAAGTAAGGCACAATCCCTGACGTGGAAGAATCAAGAATATAAACAGGAAAAACTGACCTAGATCTTGCCCTGGGGAGAGACAAGGAAAGGGCATAGATGACCAGAATTTGGAAAGCTAAATGTGAAAATTCAGACACTTTCTTCCTCAGAGAACAGGAAAAAAAGGGCTAAGTGATATTAGTGGAAGGGGGTGTGAGCTCTGGCTGGGAATATTCATGGATGGGGAAATTCTTGAACTGGGTCCCAAAGGGCAAAACAGATGTCAATAGAGTAAGTTTGAAAGCAAAAGTATTGCAGGTAAAAGGAAGAGGATGAGGACAAGTGTGAAGACGAGAATATAGGTTGTGTTTGAGATACAGAAAAGTCTAGAAAAACTATTGCAAAAGATGTAAAATACACTTGTTAGGGACCATCTGAAGAGTTCTCCTGAATCATGGGGGGGATGAATTTAATGTTTCAAGATCTGATATGGAAAGGATGAAGCAGTAATGAGCTCTTACCATATAATCCATCATCAGAAAACCTCTAAGCAACATATAAGACCAAGAGCCATTCCAGTGTGGAGCAGTGATCGAAGTGATTGAAGGAAATGAACAAGCAGTTGTAAAGCATAATTGCAAACTATTAACCACCACAGGGAAGATTGCCCTAAATTATAAATAAGAGAAATGTGAATCGAAAGAATTTTGACTTTTACTCAGCAAATGGCCAAGATGACAAAAGACAGGGAAAGTCAATGTTGGAGAGTTTGTAGAAAGACAGAATAATACATTATTGAGGGAGCAGTGAATTGATCTAACCATTCTGGAAAGCAATTTAAATTATATTTTAAAAAGTAACTAAAATGTTCATACCCTTTGATCCAGAGGTCCCACTGCTAAGCATATATGCCAGTGAGGTCAAAAGCAGAAAGAAATGTCCCATATACACCAAATTATTCATAGCAATGATTTGTGGTACCATATTACTAGAAACTAAGTAGCTATCCATTGATTAGGGAATGTCTAAATAAATTATGGTATGATGGAACATTAATGTCCATAAATCATGACGAATATGAAGAATTCAGGGAAGTATGGGAGACAAAGTGAAGTAAGCAGAACTAAGAAGAAAATCTGGATCAACAGAGCATTTATCAAGTGCTTACTGTATGAGAGGTGACTACAGTGTTGTATATAGAAGAACAAAAATCTGAATGATCTGCATTTATAATGAACAAATTAGATCTTGGAGATATGGCATGAAGGTGTATCTTCTTCCCATCTTTGCAGAGGTAAGAGACTGTAGTTGTGGAAGATTGCATATAGTCATTAGACTCAATTGATTTGTTTATTAGATTTGATGAATTGTTTCTTTTTCTCTTATGATTTTTTAAAATTCTTTTTTCAACTCAAGTCAGCAAGCATTTATTAAGCACCATATTATGTGTCAGGCACTGGACTGAGTGCTAGGGATACAAATAAAGGCAAAAACAACAATAAAAAAAAAAACAAACATGGCCTAGCTCACAGTGTAACAGGGAGCCAGCATGAAACAAGTACAGTCAACATATATAAGGGATAAATTGGAGATATTCTCAGAGGAAGGCACTAGGGGGAAGATCAGAAAAGTCTTTATGCAGAAGGTAGGATTTTAGATGACACTTGAAGGAAGACAGGAGGTGAAGATGAGGAGGGAGAACATTCCAGACTTGCGAGATAGTCAATGAAAATGCCCAGACGCAGGAAATGAAGTGTTTTATTCAACAAACAGTAAGGAGAAAAGAGTCACTGGATTATAAAGTATGCAGAGGGGTACAAAAAGATAGAAAAGATAGGAAGGGGTCAGGTTATGAAGGATTTTGAAAGTCACAGATTTATATGTTTGATGTGAGAATTAATAGGGAATCACTAGAGTTAGGTGGCACGGTAGATAGAGTGCTGGGCCCAAATTCAGGAAGACTCGTCTTTCTGAGTTCAAATCCAGCCTCAGATACTTACTAGCTGTGTGACGCAGGACAAGCCACTTAACTCCATTTCCTTATTTTCTTCATCTAAAATGAGCTGGAGAAGGAAATGCCAAACTATTCTAGTATCTTTGTCAAGAAAGCCCCAAATGGGGTCACAAAGTCAGACATGACTGGAAAATGACTAAACATCAAGGAATCATTGAATAGTTTATCATAAGGAATGGAGAGTGTAAGAATATACTTCAAAATGGTGATATAAAAACTTAAAAAATTAAAATAGAGAAATCCCTACTCAGAGCCAATTCCCTAAGAAGGCTTACAAAAAGTCCTACCTCCCTCTTTGGGGGGAAGGAAAAGAAGGCACTACATCTGATGTCAAGATGACTGATTCCTAATCCAAAGATGCAGGTCATATCATCATCACTCAGCTGGCTTTGAAGTGGAATTTGAGCCCCAAATCCCTGTTGTACTTCCCTTAATCTGAGAGGCTAATATCTGAATTGCAGAGGAATTAAAAGCTCTATTTCTTAATCCTATAGTGAAAGCTAATCACTTGTTAGCCTTATTAATAGCTTCTGTTTATGAAAATAGTGACAACCTTGAATCACAGCTGGAAAGCTCAAGACACCTGAAACCCTTGTGGAATTCAAATGTATTCTCACTCATTGATGAGTGTCAAGAATGTTAGCGAATTGAGCAGGGAAAAGGTTGGAGTGGTCACAGTACCTATCAAGAGCAAACAGCAGAAGCGGGAAACAGAGACAAGATTCTATATGCTAGAGCCAGTCCACTGCCTTGGGTGGGTCATTATGGACAGTGGCTGAACAAATTGGGGATCTGTTTGTCTTAGAAACTGAGTCAAGGAGTTTAGTGCATGCATGGAACCCTCATTGCTTCATATGGGTTGGCTGTGTCCTTCCTCCACCCCCCAAGCCCAAATTTGGAACTGCTTTTTGAAAAGACATGAGTCTGTTTATCCTTTTTCTCCCCTAAGTAAGAACTCCTTAAAAACAGAGTCTGGATCTGCTTCCTTCTCTGTCTACCATGGGAGGAGGAGTCTGCTATAGACCAGACAAGAACATCACTTTCGCTGTTCTGGGTAGCCACCGGCAATCCTCCCAGACACATTTAGCTTTCTTTTATGTATTGTTTTTCCCTATTAGATTGTAAGTTCCTTGAGGATAGGAACTTTTTGACAAATAGTAGGAGCTTAATAAATGTTTATTGACTATTGATAAGGCTCTGTTCCTCTGTTCTTCCTCTGAGTCCTTAGTGAAGCAGTCAATAAGCATTTATTACACTTACTATGTGCCAGGCTCTGTGCTATAAGATACAAAGAAGAAAGGTCAAAGCACTTCTATTGCTGTGACACTTCCTTGTCTTCGAAGAGCTTACATTCTAAAGAGGGAGACAACTTGCAAATCACCACGTGCTATAAAATATAGAGAGCACAAGTGGAAGGTGATTTTAGAGGGGAAGTCATTAGCAGCTGAGGAGCCTTGGAGAAGCCTCCCATAAAAGTTGGGCTTTGAGTCTTGAAGGGAAACAAAAAAGCTAGGTAAAGTGAGAGAGGCATGAGGAACAGCCAGCATGATGACAGAGAGTTGGGACACAGAGTGTCCTATACGTGGAACAGCAAATAGGCAAGGGAAGTGCATTGACTCTGAGCTCTATAAGGGCCAACCCTAGAGATTCCTGCAGACTGTGTCTAGATCTATCTTCTATCACCTTTAAGGAAGGAAGGAGGGAAAGGAGGGAGAGAGGGGAAGAAGGAAGGAAGGAAGAAAGGAAGGAAGGAAAGGTGGGAGAGAGGGAAGGAAAGGAAAGGAAAGGACAGAGGGAAGAAGGGAGAAAGGAAATAAGTATTTATTAATTGCCTACCATGTACCAGGCACTGCCACCTAACTGTCTCTATAAGATCCTTAAGGGAATTCCTCTTCTATCTCCCCCAGAATATAAGCTCCCTAAAGCAGGGGTGTGTCTACTCTTTGCCTCCTATTTCATTCCTTCCTCCTACCCCCACCCCAAGCTCTAAGCTTTGAAGTTGAAATCAAGAGACTCATGTTCTTGCCTCGGCTACACCACACTAACCAACTGTGGAACATTGGCTAAAGGGAGCTAATATGTGTAAAATGCTTGGCAAACTTTAAAGTGCTTTATAAATGCTCGTTATTATTAGGCAAGATGTTTCCCTTTCTGTGCCTCTAATTCTCCACCTACATGTTGAGGCTAAATGATCCCTTCAATCCCTTCCAGATGGTCCATAGTCACTGTGTCCGAAGCTGAAACATGGGCCCAAGTCTTTGCTAAAGGGATTGCTAAGAGGTGTCCCATGAACATGGCTAAACCAGAGCCAAAACTCTCTATGTACCCATACTTCATTTATCTGATACATTCCTGAAAACTTATTTGTAAATAAAATCCTTGTCAGGAAAATCCTTTTCCATTATTGACGGACTAATGACAGGCAAATAAGGAAATGACTGACAAGCTAAATCTGAAGACACTTCAGCTTCCTTTCAATTGATCTTTAATATTATAGAAGGGATTTCTCCTTCAAGCAAGATTGCATGGGGACTTCCAGTTAAGATAGAAATATGAAAGGTGGTGGAGGACCCCAACTCTCCTATATTTACTTCAGCAAATGTCTACATTAAAAAGAATACCAGATTAAATAATGAACAAAAAATCCAAAGAGAAACAACAGTAAGAAACAACCCACCAGTAAGGAAGGAGAAGAAGGAGAAATGAAGTCCCTTCCAGCTCTAAATCAGTGATCCTTTGAGATGATATCATTTTTGAAGGGGTAGGGTTTTCCGGGTATGGAACATTACACACATTGTCAGACTAGGCTGCTGTATATGTCTTAAAAGCCTTTTCCTTTTTTATTTCTTATTCTGTTACTGTGGATGACTCATTAGGAAAGGAAAGAGGAGAGATGAAATGTGAAATATGAAAGTGAAATAAAATAAAAATTACCCATTCTTAAATAAGAATAAATAAAGGAACATTATGATTAAAACTTTTCAAAATGAATCTCTTAATTTATTTTTACTTTTCCTGAATACACTCATGTGTACACACACAGACACACACACTTCACACACACACACACACACACTTTTCTCTGTCATTTTCATAAACTGGTTTTCCTTAATGAGGGATATCTCCTCCCTTACCCTGATCATTCCTGTTTGAGGAAAACCACAATTTCCCCAAGTGGCCAATCAGGCGGTTTCAGTTTCTGGCCAAGGCAACACATGCAGGTAAGCCTTTTTTTCCGTATCTGAAGGTAAGACATAATCCAGAAATTCAGTAATTCAGTTCTCTCTCTCTCTCTCTCTCTCTCTCTCTCTCTCTCACTCATTTTCTTTTATAATCCTGTGTATTTAATTGTCCGCATTTTAAAAGATTTTTCCGAGATAGGGTCTATCAGCTTCACTAGATTGCTAGAGGGTCCATGACGCACACATAAACACTTTAAGAACCTCTGATCTAACCCCAAGCTCATCAGGAATCTCCTCTGCTTCAGTTAAATTAACTTATGATTATTTAATATATACTTCTATAAAATTATATGTGTTCCTATCATCTCTTCTAATAGAAGGTAGTCTCCCTGAGGGAAGGGAGGTGATTCATTTTTGTTTCTGTATCTCAGTGCCTAACACACAGTAATCAATTAATGAATACTTGTTGATTTATTATGACAGCTGACTCATGTATTCCTAATGAAGGAAACCTCATGACCTCTTCAAACAACTTATTTTGCTTCTGTACACCTCCATTTTAAGACCTCATTGGAGACAGTGAGAAAGAGAGAGAGAGAGAGAGTCAATCTGCAAGCCCCTACATTAGGTTTTGTTTTTCTTTGTTTTCAGTTTGTTTCTTAGTAGAGAACACATTTTGTGGAGCTTAGAACACTACAGAAATGTGAGGTGGTGTTATTGTTGATATGTGAGTACCAGAATATAAGAAAACCGCATTGCTCAAAGTCTCTCTGATTTATAACTTCCCATGATCAGTAGCCCATAGAACAGGGGAGCATATGCTTACATTCACCCATTAAGAAACCAAGGGGGAGGGATGTGGGATGGGATTTCAGAAAGCAACCAGATGTTATTTTATGCTTGTGTCTATAATGACAAACATCAAGGGATAGGGGAAGTGTCATTTCTAAACTCCTTATTTCAACATTCTTCTGAGGCTCTAAAGTGGTTTAGTAGAATGAACACTGGATTTGGAGTAAGAAGAACTTAACATTCTGGGATTTCACTTAGATGTAGTGCTTCCCAGATCAGTGCTGAATTCCTGGTTAGTTATTTCCATCTTTGTGATTCTTGTTTCCACAATTTGGCCATAATTCCCTCAAATGCAAGAGCCAAGTCAAGTCAACAAATGAAGAATACAAGAAGCATTTATTAAACACCTACTATGTGCCAGTCACTACGTTGAGTGCTGAGAATACAAAGAAAGGAAAAATAAATAAACAAAATGCCCAGTCCCTGCTCCCAAAGAACTCATAGTTGAGAGGAATGATTATTAATAATCAATGACCTGGGGAGATCCGGAGTTTTCCCTTTTTTCTCTGGTTATCCTGATCCACATCTGGTCACTGGTCCCCGGAAGCTCTAGAGGGGCAAGTGAGGCTGGTGACTTTGCACAGCCCTCCCTCACTTTAAATCTAATTCATTTTCATGTCATGGTTTCGCCATCGTCATGGTCATCTTGGAGAATGAAGGACACACAGCAACCTCTGTGAGCAGAGAGCTTCCAGTTGGACAACATGGTTTCTTTCTTTCTTTCTTTCGTTCCTTCTTTCTTTCCTTCCTTCCTTCCTCCCTCCCTCCCTCCTTCCCTTCCTTCCTTCCTTTTTTCTTTCTTTCTTCCTTCCTTTCTTTTTCCTTCTTGTATCACAACCTTACCTACCAGTGCTCTGCCCAAAAGGAATATAAATTTTAATCTCTAAAACTGGTGTGTTGTTGTTGTTTTGTTTTTTCCTCTTAAAGACCAGCCTTAATCCCAAGTCACTCTGTTCCCAGACCAAGTCCTACTTGGTCCTTGTTTGGGCCTTGATTGGCTCAGAATGAATGTAAATAACAATTGTTTCTGTTTGGACCTCATTTTATTAAGCCTTAATCACAGAATGGGCACTGCCTCAGTCAAAAGACCTGAACTTGAAAAGGGCAAGGTCTCCCCACTGCATCCTGGGACATCTCCAGTTGTCCTGACCCATATCTGGCCATTTATTCCAGATGACTCTGGAGGTGAAGATGAGACTAGTGCCTTTGCACAGCTCTATGTCACTTAAATCCAGTTCACTTCCATGTCACAGCATCACCTCCCTGATGTCATGGTCCTCTTTGACAGTAAAGGACAGACAGCAAGGAGCATTTCAAAGTTCAGTCTCTTGAAGGACATTACTGATAATGGAACTGGATTAACTCTCCTAATAATCTTGTCCCACCCAAGTTGGGAAGCCATTTTGCTCTACACAGGTGTGGGTAGGGATCCATTCTTGGTTTAGATTTCCCAAGGCTGGGGGTCACTTAGAAGACACAATCAAAGTTCATTAGAATAGGTCCAGGCCCTCATTGTAATATTCATTCTCTCCCGTCACTTGTTAACCAATCACAGTTGATTGACAACTTCCAGAACACCCATTGTTCTGAGGCCACATGAGGCCTGCCCCATGAGTGTCACTGACATTTTTATTAAAATGCCAGTATCATTATTGAAGTTACTAATTACCCAGAAACTAAACCTCTCAAACTTTTAAAAAATCTTGATAGTCTAATGTACAATATACAACTGTGTACACATAAGATATTTACAGGATCAACTGGAGATAACTAACCAAGGGAAGACACTAGCATTAAGGAAGATTGTGAAAAGCTTCTTGTAGAAAATGGGACTTAATTCTCTGGACTTCTTTCCCTTCTTTTATTTCCCTGAATGAATCTAGGAACCTAGCAGGTACTAGCCAATCCTTCAAGGCCCAGTCTACTTCTCACTTCGTCTATGAAATTTTGGGTTTCTGGACCTTGTTGAGTCCCCTGGTACTCAAGACACTCTGTACCATACTTAGAAGGCAGTGTTTTACTGTCAGAAGCTCTGGAGTCTGAAGCATGGATTCAAATCCCCCCTCTGATACCGAATAGAACTGAGAAGAGTAACAGCTTCAGCATCTATCCTATGAAGGGTCGTTCGTGATGGCCTCTGATGATGTGTCCAGCTCTAAGGCTGTGATCCCTCTCTCCCCTAAGCAATGATTCATGTCTTAACAACAACAGCAAAAATCAACAACTACCTTATAAGACTCTTATATTTGCACAATGTTCTACACACACTGTAACATTTGATTCCACAAAAACCCATGTAAGGGAAGGTTGTTTGATTTTTTGTTCTGGTTTGCTTTTTGGCTTGGGCCAATAATTGCAATCCTGATCAGCTTCATGAGAAAACACAAAAGTCACTTAAGGCAACCAAGATGGGAAGATAAATCAGACTAGTCCAAAGGTACACACAGTAGGTGTGTGCTGGAGACAACACTAATGGTCAAGAGATCTTGAAAGAATGCTGGATACCAATACTGGACAAAAAAATCCCAGGTGTCATTGCAATTTTTTAAAAAAAGACAACTGAAAAACAAATAATTACTAATCTATACCCCAATTTGCATTTCTATGAAATATTTATGAAAATAACCTATACATATTTTGAGGGCATCCTTCTGGAAGGTATAGGAAAAGAATAGACATGTCTTTGCAATCAGTTTTCTACAGAAGATCACATCTTTACAATCACACAGTTTACAGAAAGGAACAGAATGGATAAAATTTACTTTTCATTATTTGTTAGCTAAAAACAGGATTTGATCCAGTGGAACATAATGCCATCTTATACATTCTCCTCTAGCAACAGATATCTCTTATGCATATGCTAAAATCATAAAAGATTAAAATTCTATCTTCTATATCCTTCCTTAATTCTAGTGCCTTCCTTCTATTGATTACTTTTAATTTATTGTGTGTGTATATAGCTGGTTTGTATATAGTTGTTTGCATGTTATTTTCCTCATTAGATTACAAGTTCCTTGAGAGTCAGGACTGTCTTTTCCCTCTTTTTCCCCAGTGCTTAGTACAATGCCTGACAAGTCTAGCAGGTATCTAATAAATATTTATTGACCAAAGGACTGAAGGACTGAAAGTTCTCGGAAAGATGGAACAATAAAAATAACTTTGTTCAACAGTCTTCCTATAATTAATATCTAGTGAGACACAAACAGCGAGATACATATTTAACAAATGTTTGACATTCTCATGGAAGATGTGTGGAGGCTAAATTGAAGTAGGATTCCTATTGCTGCTAATTCCCCTGTGTTCAAAGAACCAAATGCTCAGAACAAAAAATAAATTAGCTCCTGCCCTCAAGGAGCTTCTGGTCTACTAGCCGTCACACAATAGAGACACACACACAAAAAAAAAACCTAAATGTATGCAAAGCGCAAGAGAAAGACAATGCTAATTACTGAGGGAATCAGGAAATACCTCAGCTGGAAAGCAGCCTCTGAGCTGTGCTTGGAAGTAGATGAGGGATTACAGTATCCAAACACAAATGGGTGTTTAATTATTAGAGCTTGTGAACAGAAAATATTAAGGATTTCTTGGGAAGAATGCATGTTAGCACAAGTAATTCCTTATGTAATTAAACAGTTTTGCCTGAATTTACTTACTGGGGTCTTGAAGCAAATATCTTCTCTTGACTTCAGCCTTCTCCTCTATAGGAAAAGAGGGTTAGACTCAGTTGCTTTAATTTTTTGCACAAATTCTTTGATCCAAAAATCCTGAAGATCATCCCTAAGTTCTGTTTCATCTATGGTGTCTTGTGTTTTTGTCAAGTATCTGACAAATATATGGCATTTTAAACTTACAGATGAATTGTGCTCCAAAAATGTGTTTATAATTCAGTGTGATTTCAACTTGGAGCATGTTACCCAGGAGGGGAAAAAAAGTTAAATGATTAGACTCCCAGGAAAGACTTCAAAAGTCTATGTAGCTTTTCTTATCCCTTGGTTCCATCAAGGCTCAGCTCAAGCACTACATGGGTGGGATGGGGGACAGGTGTTCACCTGTGGTCTGCAAACTTTCTGTTTTTCATTTTAATATTTTGATAATTGTATTTCATTATAATTGACTTCCTTTCTGATGCACTCAGGAATATTATTCTGAGAAGAGGTCCAAAGCCTTCACCAGATTGCCAAAGGGATCTATAGCACATAAAGGCTAAGATCTCAACCTTTCTTGACCCTCTCCCCAGACCCCAGCCTTCCCCAGTGCCATCCCCAGCAAATGACTTGGAATCTATTTGCATATACTTGTACAGGTAAATGTTGTCTACCCCAGCTAAACTATAATCTCCTTGAGGACAGGGACTATTTTATTGCTGTCTTTGTATCCCCAGCACTTAGCACAAGTAGGTCCTTAATAGATTTGTCTATTATGTTGTATGAAATGTTCCTCAATATTTCAAAAGACCCATGATTTTCTTAATAATAATAGAGCTAGCATTTATATAACTCATTAAGGTTTATCATGCACATCATATACACTGTCTTACTTGATCTTCATGGCACGTGAAGTGGAGCTGTTATCGCCATTTTACAGATGAGAAAACTAAGTCTCAAAGAGGTCAAATGTTATGCTCAAAGTCACACTGCTAGGGCCTGAAGCAGGATTCAAATTTAAGTCTTCCTGTGTCTGGGTCCTGTATTCTATCCCCTGTACTACCTTGATTTATGTAGGGTCTTCCTCTATTGTTGAGTATAGATTGCCACCCCACTATAACTTAGTAAGTGATTTTATTAGGTGCTGTGGCCAAAAAATTCATACTCTCAGCCAACTTTGTAATGACTAGACTTTCCTTACTTGACTGTGCTTGACCTTGAGCCAGAGATCTAAAGTTTATTGCCAAGCCTTTAATCAAAGTCATTCCAGTTTGCTAGGACCTACCAGAGTTAACACTCTATTATCATGAGTGAGGCATAATGCTGAGTTGACAAAGACATTGTAGTGAAAAGGATAGAATACAGGATGAGAGATCAAGAACCTTGGATTTCTGCTTGACCATGAAACAACTAACTGAGTGACAAATCATTGCCATGCTCCAGACTTCAGTTTCTCCATCTGTAAAATTAAAGGGTTTGTCATAAATAACCATCCTATCTGGGGCCACTCCTGGCAAACTTTTTCTAGGGATGAATCAGGGGAGCAAGTTCAGCTGGTATAATTCACATGGCCAATAGTAGATTGAATCTTATTTCACTTTTTCCACTAACACTCCTTATCCTGATCACAGAAAAATGTAGATAATATATCCTCATCCAGGAGTCCTCACTCTTCTGGAAATACAAATCCCCAGATGCAGACCCAGACCCTACACCTAGTTGGTAAGATTCTGAGGCAGGACCTAAGAATTCACACAACTAGAGAAAAGGGAATAGAATCCCAACATTGAAGGCAGAACGTTCCCAATCCCTGTGGTGTTACAAGTGGTTCAAATGAGAAAACTCAATGTTCTGCACATATTAGCAATAACTTGCCTCATCCAAATGAAAGGAAGTGGTTAGAATTAGATCACCAGTGTCAAAACACAGGAACAGCCCTGAGACAAGCTTCCAGACTAAGGAAGCTTTTTAAGGGACCTAGCTGCAAGTGATGGTAAACATTTGCTGTGGCTGATTGATAAAATGGGTAATCAGCATGCAGATAATGGAAAGCTGACTGTGCTTGTCTAGTTGCCTGTCTGACTTTCAGAGCTATGTTACCTAATATTCAGTCCTTGTGAGATGGAACCTGATTGTGAGATGAATTGAAAGAATGATCAGAAAACATTTGTACTTATAAACATTGGCTTCTCACCCAGGGGCAGAGGAATCCAATCCTAGATCTAGAGTTGTAGGGGATCTGAGAGGCTGGCTAGTCAAAACCTCTCATTTTACAGATGAAGAAACTGAGGCAAGCCCAGGGAAGCAAAATAAATTGGTCAAAGTCACAAGATAGTATCAGAGGTGGTCATTGAATCCAAGTTTCCTGACTCCATAGTTAGTATTCTTTTCCCCTGTTCTGTTCTTTTTGCCCAAGTGGACACTATTCTAGATTAAGTGGATGAGCCATCCTCCTCAAGATTCCCTGGACAATAGCAGCCCTGGGAGACCTGGCTTATGGAATAGATATCCTGCCAGCAACACTCCTCCCCATAATTCATTCCATGATGTTGTAATACTACTGCCTAACCCAGAGCAGAAGATAAGCAAGAGCCAGCTAGGAGCCAGCTAGGAGTCAGCCCACCCCAGTCCAGGGAGCTCAGTTGCTCTATACCTCATCTGTGTCAGCACTCCACAGTTTACATGCTCCCTTCCCATCCATTATTTAACTTGGTCCTCATAGCAGTCCCTTGAACTTTATAAAACAAATGGTTTTGTCACCATTTTGCTACTGAGGAAACCAAGAGCCACATACCCAAATTTACTCAGCAAGTTAGTAACAGAGTTGAGATACAATATCCAATGTGTTAGTATAACATGGTTTCTTAATCTGTGTGTGTGTGTGTGGGTGTGTGTGTGTGTGTGTGTGTGGGTGTGTGTGTGTGTGTGTGTGTGTGTGTGGGTGTGTGTGCGGGTGTGTGTGTGGGTGTGTGTGTGGGTGTGTGTGTGGTGAATCCTTTGGCAGTCTGCTGAAGGCTGGGCACCTCTCTCAGAATAACGATTTTAAATGCATAAAATAAAATGATAAAATGTGTAGGATTACAAAGGAAATCAATCCTATTGACATTCAGGAATCAAAATATCTTTTTAAAATTCATGAACACCAGCTTAAGAAACCCTGAGGTCCACTGATTTAGAAGGGAGTTTGCTGGTAGGGTCAGACTAAAATTAAAGTTCCAACAAACACCAGGTGTCCCAAAAATCTTAATACAGTTTTAAATTGGAATAGTTTATTTATTTGGAGTGAGGAGGCTAGGCAATCAGGGTTAAGTGACTTGCCCAAGGTCACACAAGTTTGAATAGTTTAAACCTGTACCAAGACTTTTGAGATAACCTGTATTAGATGGATACAAGAATATGGCACCAATACCTCTTATTGCTGTATGTTACATATGTATATGTACCAATACCTACTTGTTCTGTGTTAGTTTGCTCTGGGTGATACTCTGACACTGAGGGAGGATGACAGACCTGGTTACTGGCTCTGAAAAGTATTACTTCAAACCTCAGCTTGAAATGAGTGCCAAGGTAATTGGATAAGTTTTGTACTGAGCTCCAAAGGAATTGTCGATTTGTTGTGGGAGAAGGGAAACGTACTGTGGAAATAAGTTCTCCCTGACTCATGTGTCCCAGAATTTCTTCTTATGTATTATGTTTACAGGGTTTTATCGCCTGTGAAGTATCAAAAGCACAATTAGCGGAGAAAGGAGGCTGGCAGAGTTCTCAGCTGGAAGGCAATCACAACTCTTTCCCTGCCTCTCACCTTCTCTCAGGTACATCTCAGGGGAATGACTCCTGGGAAACTGATGACAGAATATCTTTACCATCTTCCTGGTCAGAGGACAGCATTTGCTGCTGTGAAAGGCTCAGTTGCACCCAGTGGGGGAAGGGTGAACAAAACCACAGAGGATCCCCACAGTCAAAGCAGCCTATAGGGTCCATCATCCTCCACACCCAGTCAGCTGAGGCTCTCATGTCTTCAGTGACTGCCACCCAGAAGGTAACTGCTGATGAACCACTTCCACTGTGACCTTTCTCTGAGCTTCAGAACTGCATCTCTATTTGACTAGGGGACATCTCTACTCAGATATCCCACTAGTTTTTCCTATTTAACATGACCTCACCGTACAGCTCTGCTCTTCCAGTGGCTTCCTGGTTTCTTCAGCCCTTCCCTTGACCCAGTCTAAAAAACTCCATCATCTTTAACTTTTTCCTTCCTTTCACCTCCTGTCTCAACCCTTACAGAGAGATAGAGAGAGAAAGAAAAAGAGAGAGAGGAATATATTCAATGAAAAGAGAATTTAAATCATTGACTTTCAGCACCACTGGACAGTTGTCATCCAACAAAGTCATCCAACAAAATGATGGCCAGACTGACTTCTTTTGATTCTACCTGCACAAATCATAAAATATGTAGGATTACAAAGGCAATACGACAATCAGGAATTAAAATATCTTTTTAAAGTTCATGATCACCAGGTTAAGAAACTCCAAGGTCTGCTAACTTAGAAGAGAGCTACCTGGTAGAATTTATAGGGTCAGACTAAAAATAAAGGTCTACCTCCTTCTCTTTGTTCACATGACTGCCTCTCTAGTAAGGCCCTCATCACCACTCATGCAGAGTATGGTGATAAGCTTTACACCGTTCTCCTTGACTTCATTCTCTCTCTTTAAATTCATCCTTTGCACAACGCCAAAATAATCTTCCCAAAGCACAGACTTAGTCATGTTCTCCTTTGTTCAAAAGCTTTCAATAACTCCCTATTACTGGTAGGATTTAAAAACAATAAAATTCTGACACTTAGCCCCTATATAAAGTGACTTCAACCTTTTTATCCTCCTCAATCTACCCCCCTTCATGTATTCTACACTTCTAAGTTCACAATTTGCTATTCCCCAGTCTCATCCTCTACCCTCCTGTTTTTATGTGTTTGTAAAACCATTTCTTATTATCCAGAAGAGACTGTCTCCATATTTCGGCTTATTGAAATCTTCTTCTTGCAAGATCCAGCTATGATATGTGGTAGGGTGGGGAAAGTACCAGATTTGTAGAACCCAAGTTCTAATTCTAGCTTTGTCACTTGCCAGGTGTGTGATCCTGGGCAAGTAACTAGACCTCCATTGAACTCAGCTTTCTCATCTATAAATAATGGAGTTAGACTAGATCAGCAGTTGTCAGACTCAAATAGAAACAAGACACTAAACCATACATAAGGCTCCCTGTGCACAGTCTATTGACTTAGTTTTAAGATGTAAATTATTTATGTTTTGTTGTATTTTTGTTGTGCAATTGTGGCCCCATTTGTGATTTTCCTGGCAAAGATACTGGAGTACTTTGCATTTTCTTCTCCAGATCATTTTACAGATAATGGAGATAAACAGGGTTAAGTGGTTTGTCCACAGCTAGTCAATGTCAAAAGTCAAATTTGAATTCAGAAAAAGGAGTCTTCCTGACTCTGGCACTCTATCCACTGCACCACCTCCCTGTTAAATATATCTCAATTACATTGTAATCTAGGTCAGGTCAGTCTCAGGAGTGTTGGGAAGATTGTGGGGTGTATATATTTGACACCTCTGGAGCAGATGACCCTCTTGATCTATAATCCTGCTCCCTCCTCTAGAGAGCCTCTCTCTTAACTGAAATAAATGTTTCCTTCTCCTCCCCACAATTCTAAGGCTACTTCGCTCATAATTCTCTCTTGTCATTATCACAGTCTTCCTTCCATCCCTTACTTGTATGGATGTCATGTCTCTCAGATGACTTAGCCTGCAGCGTGGTATAGCAGCAAGCAGAAAAAATAATGAATTGAGTCAGAAGACCTGATTGTTGTGTTCCTTCTTAGTTGTGTAACCTGAGTCAGGTCACCTCTCAAGAAGATGAGTTCAAATCCAGTCTCAAATATTTCCCAGCTGTTTGACCCTGAACCCATATACATGAAAGGCTATGCAAAATATTCATAACAACATGTTTCATAGTGGCAAAGCAGGGGAAATAAAGTGGGCATCCACTGTTTGGGAGAATGTCCAAACAAATGACAGTTTGTGAATGTTAAAAACTATTCTTCTGAAATAAAAGATTACAAATATAGAAAATTTAGAAAAATATGGGGAGTAAGCAAAATCATGAAAACAATGAAACAAATACTGTAAATAATAGTTACCATAACAGTAGCAGAAGTTCACCTCAGAATAGTTATCATGACCCATCTTGGTTCTAGAATACAGAGGAAGAAATATATTTCTTTCCTCTTGGCAGAAAGATGGTAGACCCTGGGGACAGAGTGTTGCAGACGATGCCTGATACCATCACTGTATTGAATACTTTTGCTTAACTTTTTCTTTACTATAAAGAAGGGTTCAATGCTGGAGGCAGGATTAATCCGCAGTAAATGAATTCTCAATAAATGAATATGTGGTAACAAGAGAAGGTAATACTAAAACTTTTGGGGAAAAATAAAGGAAGTTAAAAATTTGTCCAGAAGAGTCCAAATACCAACTTTGTCATTTCCTTGCCAGGTGACCTTAAGTAGAGAGTTCTGGACTTAGAGCCAAAAAGACCTGGATTCAATTTTGCCCCTGACACAAGTTATTGGACCATATGCAAGTCACTTTAAGCTCTCTTTACTACAGATCCCTCATCTGTAAAATGGGTATAACAATGTCTGCAGTATCTAGCTCATAAAGTAATTGAGAGGCTCAAATGATGCATTATGTATACAGTATTTTATCATACTATCTAAATGTCAACTATTAGTATCATCTTGCTCTCTTTTTCGATTGTGCTCAGATAGAAATGGCAGTGGGAAAAGTTTACTATTGTGATACTGTTTTTATTTCATTTTCTATAGACTATTGCACAGATGGATAAAGCAACTGCTTTTTGTAATTGAATAAAATTATTGTGAGGAAAGTTCATTTTCTACAGGTTCACTGAAAGTATCATCAGAAAAAAAAGATATGTGCTTCATCCTGTCATCGTCATCATCATATGCTGTCCCATGAATGGACTATATGCCTCCATTGATAGGCAGTGAACCCTTTGTGACTGGGATGTCCAAAGAGACACTAGATGACCACTTGTCAGGGTTACTACAGAGAGAGAGAATTCACATAGTTAGACCAAAAGTGGTTCTGAGGCTTATTCCAAATTTCAGATACTATAATTTAAATAAGAGTATCCCTCCTTTGGCTCTTAAGTTATCTCATTGCCATGTTTAGAGATCTGTGGAAGAAGAAAGATAAGCACAGAACAATATCTTTAGAAGTAGATCTCTTGATAAGAGTTACAGTTGTGTTCAATCTCCACAGTCAGCTAAGACCATGGATCACACAGAAATGCTTCACTTACTAGTCACTTTCAACTTGAATGAAGGCAAAATTATGGTTAATTAACAGCTTTACATAGTAGTTTAAAGTCAACTTCACAGTGGCAAATGGAAATACTCAAGCAGCCAATTATCTGTGAAAATAAACTGTCTATGGATAATGACAAGTGTCCCTTTAATGGGGGATGGCCTATCTATGTGCCAAGCCTGGTTTCTGACACTGGATAAGGAGAGCTGCTATAGCCTGGGGACATAGGAAGGTGATACCAGGTTGACCAAAGATAATGCTAATGTATCCTCTATGAAATATTCAGGGTATCAGAGCTGGAAATAGCCTTAGAAATTCTCTAGCCCAACCCCTTGGTTTGTAGAGGCAGAATTGGGCAATTTCAAAGGGGCTGAAGAAAGGCTTTGATGCATTCTCAGTGGTTAGTCACACAGACTATGTCCTTGGGCTTGGATACCTGTCTTTATCCAAGCCTCAGTTTCCACATCTGTAAGTGAGGGACCTCACACTTCAACCTCAGTGTGTTGTGACCAAAAGGTGTGCAAACCTATCAACACTATATAGAGCTGCTCAGGGGTATAATAATATTAGTAGTAAAGGACTGTGGGTTCTTTCTAGAAGAAAATATTTTACCCCCTAGATAACACTTTCACAATCTGCTATACCCCCATGGCAGTGATGACCAGACATCCTTGAACAAATGTCATATGCCTTTTTCTATTTTCCTCACCTCTCCATCTCAGGATTCCAATTTTCTTCCACAGTTCACATCAAAGCACTACTTCATGAAACTTTTCTGGTGCTCCCCTCTCCCCTCACCACTTGTTAGAGGCCCTCCTTCCAAATCACCTTGTATCCATTTTGCTTGTAGGTGATGTCTTTCTAAGCTAGACTAGAATCTCCTTGAGGGCAAGTATCAATAAACTTTTGTGCTTCTATCTCATGAACCTAGCATATTACCTGACAATAGTAGAAATTTAATAGATACCTGTTGATTGATTGAATGATATCCACCTCTCCTATCTCTTGTTCAGTTACAGTCATGTATAATCTCAAGAGCAAGCTAAGACTTCATAGAGGAATGCTTCACTGGCTAGTTGCTTTCATCTACAATAAAGGCAAAATTATGATTTGTTAATGACAGTTTTAGTTCACTGTGGAGTTTGCATATGACTGCAACTGACCAAGAGATCTGCTTCTGAAGATACTCATCTGAAGCACTCATCTCTCTTCTTCCAAGGGTCTCTAAAGCTCTGTATAGTGGTTAATCCATATATGCTCTAAAATGAAATTCAACTCAATTTAACAAGTATTTGTAAAGCACCTACTATATGAATGGAGGTAGCTAGGTGGTGCAGTGGATAGAGCACCAGTGCAGGAATCAGGAGGACCTGAGTTCAAATGTCACCTCGGACACTTGACACTCACTAGTTGTATGACCTTGGGAAAGTCACATAACTCCAATTACCTCATCCTGGGTCATCTCCAGTCATCCTGATGAATATGGTCACTGGATTCAGATGACTCTGGAGGAGAAATGAGACTGGTGACCTGCACAGCCCTCTCTCACTCAAAAACAACAAAGTCAAGTGCAAGTCATGTCATTATTTCTTGGATGGCATGGTCTTCTTCGGCAATGAAGGATGAACACATATACTATATGAATGAATGAATTAATGAATGAATGAATGGCACTATACTGGCACTGAAGATTCAAAGACAAAAATATGAACTAGTCTCTATCTTTAAAGAACATTCTACCAGAGCATTAATTGAAATTTTTCCCCTAGTTTGACATCTATTTTCTATTGTACCTCTGCTGAATTCCAAACCATCCTGCCATCTTTCCAATGAAGCTTCTCTTTGATCCCTTCTCCCTCATCTTATCCCTGCAGGGACTTCACATAACACTTGTTTATACTTCTCCAATTCACTTATCATGTCTTATAGTTATACATGTTTAAGACATAACTTCTTATTGGATTGTGAGTTCCATGAAAGCAGGGATCCTAAACCTGTGTTCCATCCAGGCTCTGCTATTGCTACTTACCTTTTATGTGACTCTTAAGCAAGTCATCTTCCCTCTGCATTCCCAAATGCCACATAGGGGTAGGGGAATGGGGAAAAAGAGAGGGCATGTAGGTGATCATAAAGGTTTTATCCAGCTTTAAATCATGTAATTCTCCTGCCTTCCCAAGTGTCCAGCAGAGTACACAGATCAAGAACATGGGATTTCATCAATTATACTCCCATTTATTAACTTAAAGTCTTTGGGAATTGCCTATGCCTCAGAGGAGTTTAGTAACAGAGACAAGATTAGAATCCAAGTCTAAGCCTACCCTATGACACTCTCTATAGAGCACAGAGTAGGTATCTTATAAATACCTATCAAGCTGAATTAAAAATCAGTTCCAACCTCAACACATTAAGCATCCCTTTCCTATGTCAGATAAATAGTATGGAGTTGTGAGAAAGAGTGAATTTGTAACCCAATGATCTAGATTTGAATCTAGGCTCTGCTATTTGTGACCTGAGTGACCATCAGTACACTTTATTTGACTATGCCTTCTTCAAATGCAAAAATGAGAGGATTGGATGAGATAACCTCTGAGATCTTGTCCAGCTCTCAATCTATGATCCTTAAGAGAGTTTGACATGGAACAGAAAGTCAGAATTTGAAAGGGAGTTGGTTGGCATCTAGTTCAGTTTCAAAGGAAAAGCTTTGCCCAAGGCTATATGGTGACTCAGTGGCATACCTCAAACTTCTAATTAATACTCTATCATAGCAATAAGCAGTGTAGTTATTTGGTTAGGAGTCTTATCTCTCTACTGGAATGTAAGCACCAGGAAAACAGGGGTTAGGACGATCTCTAATTTATTCTGTCTACTTCTTGTGTGTACATAGTTGTTTTGCATGTTGTCTCTCTCATTAGACTGTAAACTCCTTTAGAGCAGAGATTGATTTTAGTTTGTTTTGAACTATATGTGGTGCCTGAAACTTAGTAGGTGCTTAATTAAGCTCAACAATCTCAATAAATTCTGATTGGCTGACTTTTAGTGTTTTGCACACAGCAGGTGCTTAATCAGTGTTTATAAAATGAAATGGAATCTTTTTGATGGAACCAAACTGGTCACATGGAGCTTGATTCCACTTGTGACTCTGGTTTCACAAAAGAGAGAGAGAGAACTTTCCATATTTAAGCTGCTCTGATCTACTGATGACTAGATGAGAAATAGCTAAAACTCACAGAAAGAAGGAAGATGGGGTCCCTGGCTTTTGCTGGACAATGGAAATCTTGAATAAGTATTTTAAGTTAGAGAAGTTACAGGGTAGCGCTGAGAAATTTCCATGGATTGATTGTGTTCATGCATTCAAGAATGTAGATTTCTAACAGAATAATGAGGCCAGACTAGCCAGGCATACTCTTCAATTGGTGCAATAAATAGCACAAATGTGCAGCAAAAATACCTAATAAGCATAATAAATATCTTAAAGTATACAGTTGCAGAAGATTGCAATAACTTTTTGTTTTGTTTAACTGCATTGAGGAATTATGTTTTTTGCTTAAGTAAAATAGACTTTATCAGTTTATAAAGGGGAAAAAAGCAACACCATGAGAATTCTATAAACAATAAAAAGGATAAAAGGGAAGGGTATCCATCCTAGATCTTAGATACAAATATCATAGAATCATCTTTCCAAGAGGGGAATCTGGGACCCAGAGAAAGAAAGCAACTATTCCAAGAAAAGGCTCACTCCTTTATTCTTTTCCCACCTCCACTCTTGGCTCTCTGGACTTCTCCAGGTTTCAGCAGCATTTTCATCCTAGTAGATCTCTCCACCCCTCTGACCTCTTCCTCAAATTGTTAAGTTCTTCCTAGAACCTCCATTTTGAAAAAAGTTCTGCTCTCAGCTGTGCTCATTATTTCATTCCTGGCTTAGTTCTAGTTCTGATACTTCACATTTCTCCTCCTCATGGGTACCTTCTCCCAATTCTCTTTTCAGCTCCTGTTAATATGTTGTTTTTCCACATTAGAATGTAAGCTTCTCTAGGGCAGAAAATGTCCTTCTTTTTGCTTTTATTTATATTTCCATGGTTATCACAATGCCTAGAACATGATGAGTGTTTAATAAATGCTTGTTAAATTGCCTTGAATAAAAGATTAAAAACTAGATAGATATTTTGAGTCCATATTCAGTGGTTTTTCCATGACATCACACTGCCTTCTTGACTTCTTTGAAGTTGGAAAGAGGTTGATTTAGAACAAAACATAAGCCATTCTAATTAACACAGAGGAGAATGAACTCCAGTAAACTGTTACCCCAAGATCCAAGAAATAGAACCTTGTGGTATGCTGGAATGTACCCTGGACTGGAAACTAGGGAACCTGTACTTTATTTAGGTCTGCCTTCTCTTTATAGTATGACCTTGAGCAATTGGTTTTCCACTTTCATTTCCAGTTTCCTCAACTGTAAAATGAGGTGTATTCTTTGATTCAGGGTGCCCTAATCACAAGAGTGCCGGAAACTTCTGGGAAGATGGAGGTTTAAATAAAAGTAATTTTCTGTTAGGAATCTGGGAAAGATATATGGGGTATACAAGATTAAAATGGGTTAGATTGGATCATGTCTAGAATTCCTTCCAGCTCCAACAATCCATGCTCAGCCTTTTTAGATTCCTTCTAGCTCTGAGGTTTAATGTTCTAAGTAAGGTGTCTTCTAGCATAAATGTACTGTAGGATGAAAATGATATCTCCCCATGCTGCTCAACTCTGAATTCATAGGGACTTGAGTTCAGTGTGGTGATATTTTAGATGATTATAATTGTATCTTCTTACTCTACATTCATCTAAATTAAAACCCAGAAATTCTAAAGTTAACATTCAGTGCTAGCTATTTATTGGCCACCATCCTGACATTTCAGTTCAGCTGTTTATCAGTCATATCTGATTCTTCTTGACCCCATTTGGGGTTTTCTTGGCAAAGATACTCTAGTGGTTTCCTATTTCCTTCACCACCTCATTTTACAGAGGAGGAACTTAGGCAAAGAGGGATAAGTCCGGGGTCACACAACTAGTAAGTGTCTGAAACCAGATTTGAACTCATGAAGATAAATCTTCCTGATTCCAAGCCCAGTGCTCTATCCACTGTCTCACCTAGCTACCTTGGTACCATATTGATAGACTGGGCAGGAATCAAGCATTTAAGTAGTAAAATATACAGTCAGGACATAACATATATGGGACAGGATAGTAAAGACAAGTTATATCTATATCTATACATCTATATGCATATAGGTATATATATATATAAGTTTAAATAAGTATATTTAATAAGAATAAGAAATATGCATATATGTATGTATTTCATTACTATTCATTAGTGGGTATTATAGTATTTCTTTTCCTTCTTCCCCATAATAATATTTCCCAACCACTCTTATATGTGTGCACGTGTGTGTGTGTGTGTGTGTGTGTGTGTGTGTGTGTGTGTGTTTTGAGGGCAAGAGGAAGAGACTTAGGTTTCTGAAAAATCAGCTTGATGGAAGAATGTGATGTAGGTGTTTGTACCATTATTGAGTGAAGACTGTACCAGTTATCCTCAACAACTCCACTAAAACTGGGCATCTTTTTTCCTTGTTCTATGAGATTTCAGGAAGATACCAGAACTCCTAGTTTCTTGGATTGTCCAATCATGATACCAGATGCCATACCTCATCTTCCCCTTCTAGGAATCTCTGCTGTCCTCATAACACAATCTCCTTGCGCCAGAACACACAGTTTCACAGGAATTGAAATCCTTGGAATTTCAATCAAGTCTGCCCATAAAGCCTAGGGACTCATGGTATATGTAGTCCTACCTGTACTTGTGGAAACAATCCTTTTCTCTTTCACCAAGTCTTATGCACAAATAAGAATGAGAGAGACACCTAAGGTAGAACAACTTATATGCTGCAATGAATTTCTTTGGTCCTTTTTCCAATTATCCCTTAGCCTTTGTGTAAATGGAGACCAGAACCCTTATGCATCCAGAACTGGCCAATAGAAAGAACATTTGGGTCTTAGAAAATAGAAGTGAAGACTCATGGGTTTAGAGAAAGAAACCAAGATGTATTTGGAACCAGAGAACTTCTGTTTGAATCAGGGTCTTACTGCTTATTGCCTGGGTGGCCTTGAGCAAGTGTCTTTTCCTCTGTTATTCTGTTTCCTCATCTTTAAAATGTGGGGGCTGGACTGGATTATCTGTAAAGTTCTTTCCACCTCTAAATCCTATGAACAATTATTTCCACATAAGGAGCATCAGTCAGTGGATAAAATTTTTCATTTGAGTGGGAATTGAATTGAAGTCTCTATGCCAGGCAAGAAATCAGCATTTTCTCAAATCAGGATGTGGACATGGGAAATAAATGCAAAATAAGGCTCAAAATAACAATTCCAGCAGCTCAGAAGAGAAAATATTCAGAAGAAAATACATTTTAGAATCACAGAATGTCAAAGCAGAAAAGGACTTTAGAGACCATCTAACTGAGCCCCTCCTGCTCACTGATAAGGAAACTGAGACCTAAGAAAGTGAAGGAGCTTACTCAATGTCATGAAGCAAGGTCATGGCAGGGGGTGGGGCTAGAGTCCAGCTCTCCTGATACCTGACCCAGGATACTTTCCTTTACTTAGTGATGCCCTTTCTTCCAGCCTCATACTATATCTGCTTTGTCTGGAGGGGACTGTGTACATGGCCTTGGGGGATGATGCAGAAGCAAACAGAACCCTGGGAGGGAAAAAAGAGATAAAAACCCTAACCTGAAGCAAAACCCTATCCTGAAGCATATCACTATAGCCTCCGGGAACAGCTAGAGAAAAGTCTATAAAAAAAGTCCATTAGGCATGTGCGTGTGCCCACACCAACATGGGCACAATATCCTGATTATCTATCTCTCCTGCCTGGTAGACACAACCCAGAAGACATATTTGTCAGTAAAGAAGATATTGAATTCTGAACTGAATCCTCTGAAAGTTGTCCTGAAAAAACTCAGCATGGTGTGGTAGAAAGAGACCTGACCACTAGTTTCAGCTATTCCCCTACCTCGCAGCATGATCTTGGGACTCTTTGCCCTTCTGTAGGCTTACTTTTTTTTCCATTTTTCATATGGGTCAGGGGAGACTAGGTTATCACTAAGCCCTCTTCCAGCTCTGACAATAATTGACTAAAGTCCCTTCTCTCTGAACCTTAGTTTCCCTCCTCTTAAATTTAGGATCAGAATAAGGAGAGGGAAAGAATGAAATGATTCCCAGAGTCCCTTCCAGCTCTCACATCTGATTCTACAGAATCTTACATTGATAGGATCCAGTGCTGTTCTTTCTTGTCTGAGACTCGTTAACCAAAGCCATGCAGATCATGTTCCCTTTAAGGCCAAGGTGCCACTGTGGCTGGGAAGGGGTCTTTTCTACCACAGGCACCATAACTCATCTCTGTGACAGAAGCTGTGAAGCCTTAGCTGCAGGAAAAGAGCTTATTTTTAGCTGATGCATTCACTGGGGCTTTGTGATCCAAGCAAGTGGAACCAAACCAGGCCTCCTGTCTCACCGAGCAGGGAGGCAAAGAGGGATAGGGCTCTGTCTTTAATAGTTGAATGTGGAAAATAACCAGGAGATGTGGGTTCTAATTTGGGCTCTGCCACCGACTCATGCTGAAACCTTGGGCAGATCTGTGGACTTCATTCTCCATCTATATAAAATAAAGGGGTCGCTCTCCAAGGTTCTTTGCAGTTCCAACATTTCAGGTACCTTCTTCTCTGAAAACTAGTTTTCTGTATTCTACAATCGCCTTTCTCAGACCTTCTAGCTCTGCCACTATATTCTATATTTTAAAGTCCTTTTTACCTCTAACATTCTGCAGGTTTCTTGATGAATTACAATGAAATCTTTTGGTTCCTTCATTTCCTGTTTTGTTTTTTGCCTTTCCAGGCAGGTATTCCTCAATAGGTCTCAGTAATATCTCCTATGCCCATTCATCTTGAATCATCCCCACAGGACTGACAGAGCATCTGACTGTGGCACTGCCTGCCTTGATCCAAGATCTGCAAATATTTTATGCTGTGACTCTGGGCAAAATGTTTAGTCTCTCTGAGCTTCGAGGTCCCTGTCAAGAATGTGAAGAATTAGAATCCTAACTTGCTTCACTGGGTCCTCACAAAGAGCAAACACTAGAAACAATCCCAGGAAATAACCCTTCCCACCCTTATCCCCATGACAATATCCACTGGAGAACTGCCATCCAGCCAAGCATTTCTAAAGAAAGTTATGAAAGCCTAAGACAATACTGAGAGAGTACGGTAAACTGCTCAATATACTCACATATAGTCACTTATATATCCTGTGTTTTACCCATGATCCCTGAGGACCATTGCCATTTTCAAAGAATTATTGAAATGTACAGCTCAAAGAGACCTTAGAGAATATCTAGTTGAATTCCATTATCTTAGAAAAGAAGAAATGACCCTGAGTAGGGATAAATAATAGCAAACATTTATAGAGAATTTTGAAATTTAGAAAATGCTTTATATGTGTTATCTCTCATATGATTCCTATGACCACTTTGTGAGGTAAGCAATATTGGTATTATCCCCCTCCCAATATACAGATTGGGAAATTGAGGTTAAGTGGTTTGGTTCATATCTAGTAAGCGTTGGAGAAAGGATTTGAATCAGTTCTCTCCTGAGTCCATGGATAACGTTCCATCCCGTATATGGATTGCCTCTGTTGGAAGGGTCTAGATTTTGAAATCATCTAGCTTATTTGTCACAGAGTTAGGATGAGAATTCAACTCCAGATTTCAAGTGAAGCACTCTCTGTACTATCTTGAGTGGTAGTATCATATAAATAGGGCACTGGATTTGGAATCTGGAAGACCTGAGTTCAATCTGTCCTCAGATACTTACCAGCTGTGAGATTCTGGGCAAGGCTCAACCTCTATTTGCCTTAATCCAAGAAGGAAATAGAGAAGGAAATGACAAATGACTCTAGTATCTTTGCCAGTAAACCCCCCTGGACAGTATTGGTGTGATATGGTCCAAAGGGTCAAGAAAATTGAATAACAATGGGTTCCATCTCTTGAAAATTGATGCATGTTCATCTTCCTCTGGCATGCTACCCACATGGCATTTCCCCTTCCTCTGCATTTTTCCTGATTTCTTAGGATGATTGATATAGAGCTGGAAAGGATCTCAGAGATCATTGAGTCCAGTCCTCTCATTTTACAGATGAAATGGAGGCCAAGGGAGGTTTAATGACTTACCTAGGGTAATAAGCATTAGCAGTAGTATTTGACTCCAGAAACAGTGATATTTTCACTATCCCATCCTGCCTCCCTCCTTGTCGTCTTTCTGCAGCCTCCCTGACCCATCTTTACTTTCCTCTCAGTCCCTGACTGGGAGATGGAGGTGGGGAACAGAGAAATCCGTGGAATAAGGCAGAAGTAAGAGGCAGCGGCATATAATGTTCTTTATCCACTCTTCTCAAAGTCTTTTAGAGACCCTAGGGAACATTTTACACAGAAACATTGGTCAATCAAGCTGATAATATTTTTCTCTCAACAATTGCATTGTGGCCTGCTGGCACAAGATAAGGAATTGAAAAGAGGTCATTTAGAGGTCGGGCATCAAAAAAAGAGAGAAAAGAAAAGAAGAAAAGGTTGGAAATCCCTACCTCCAATTGTGGATTCTAATGCTAAACAGCCTTCCAGTTCCCTCACTGATTTGTTACTCCCTGAAGAGGAAAGGATGAGGGGAAAGAATTTCAATAGCAAAATGGGTATGTGATTTTAAGGGGGGGCAGATACTGGATTTGGAATCTGAAGCAATCAATCAACAAAAAATTATGAAGTACCTACTATGTGCCAGGCACTGTGCTAAAGCACTTGAAATACAAAAAAGAGGCAAAAGATAGTTCCTGTCCTCAAGGAGTTTACGACTGAGTGAAGGAGACAATTTAAAAACAAAACAAGCTATATACAGAATAGACAGAAATAATTAACAGAAGGAAGGCTCTGGAATTAAGAGGGGTTGAGGAAAGTTTCCCATAGAAGGCGGTATTTTAGATGAGACTTAAAGGAAGCCAGGGAGGTCAGTAGTCAGAAGAGAAGAGAGAGAGCATTCCACAAGGCATGGTGGACAGTCAGAGATGCTGCCTGAAGCCAGAGACAGAGTATCTGGTTCATGGAACAGCCAGGAGGCCAGTGTCACTGGTTCAAAGAATAAATATGACGGAGTAAGATATAAAAAGACTGAAAGTGGGGCTATAGGATGGAGGCTTTGGGAATTCAGCAAAGGAGACAGAGAAGGAGTGGTCAGATAGGTAGAATGAGAATCAGAGAGTAGCGTCCTAAAAACCTAGAGAGAAAAGAATATCTAGGAGGAGAGAGTGATGGACAGTATCGAAGGCTGCAGAGAGGTCAAGGAGAATGAGTAAAAAAAGACCACTGGATTTGGCAACTAAGAGATCATTTTTAACTTTGGAGACAGCAATTTTGGTAGAATGATAAGTTTGGAATCTAGATTTATAAGAGAGTGAGAGGAAGTGAAAGCATTGGTTCAAATATTGACCCTTGATTATTACCTGTGTCCTCTTAGGCAAGACAGTTCACCTCTGGGGAGCTCTGATTCCTTCCTTATCAAAGAAGGAAATTGGACTCAATGACCTCTAAGGTCACCCCTAATTCTTTTTTTTTTTTAAATTTAATTTCCATCACTTTCTTTTTTTTTCTCTTTTAGATTTTTTAAATTTATTTTTAAATATTCTATAATGATTTCCTTAAAATTAAGATTTTATCCCCCCCACACCTTTCCCTCCTACCCCCCTCCC
>CM053769.1:39323099-39341166 GCA_028658325.1 Potorous gilbertii | reverse complement strand
TACCCCTCTGTTTCTTAGCCAATACCAAGTGGTTTTGATAATTGCTGCTTTATAATACAATTTGAGATCTGGTAGCGCTAGGCCACCTTCCCAAGCATTTCTTTTCATTAGTCCCTTTGATATTCTGGACCTTTTGGTCACCCCTAATTCTAAAATCCTACAAAATTAAAAACTTCTTAAGAACAATACTACCAGCACATATCAAGTTATTATTTTTCCCACAACCTGTTCTCCCTTCTGATTTGATTAGGTCTTTTAACACCCAGGGTTCCATATCTGAAACCTTTCCTTCACCATTAATATCAAATCAGTCACAAAAAGTCTGGTCAGTTCTGCTTCCCCAGTGTCTCTTACATTCATGTGCTTTCCAAGTATTCTAAGGTTTAGCCAAACTTGGCTTCTTTCTGTTGCTTATCCAAAACATCCCATGAACATCCCCATCTCTGTGCCTATGAACTGGTTGTCCTCCATGCATGTCATTCTCTCCATTCTCACCCATTTCTCTTAGAATTCCTGGTTTCTTTCAAGACTCAGACCAAGTATACACTTTTCATGAAGTCTTGAAATTCAACAAGCTGCTAGTGTATTATCTTCAGAATTCCTTCCTGTCTGCTTTTTATATGATCTGTATATATCTATATATGTAAATATTGACTTCTCCATTAGAATGGAAGTTCTTTAAGTTCATGTACTATTTCACTTTTGTCTTTGTAAACCAAGTGCTTAGCATAGTGCCAAGGACATAGATGATTAACTCCTGACCCCAAGATCAGCCCACGATCCACTTAGTCTTCTTGCCTTTTGACTCCTTACTGAATAAAAAACAGGACTCCTTACCTGGAGACCCTCCACTACCTGGTAACCTCCTGTTTTCCCAGACCCACTACATGTTACTTGCCTACAAATCTTCTAGGATCTTAGTCTGAAGGATCCTTAGAGGCAATCTAATCTGGTCCACTCACTAACAGATGGGAGATTTGAGACCCAGAGACTAGGCAAGTAGGTGGTACAGTGAATAGAAAGCTGAGTCTGGAGACAGGAAGACCCGAGGTTAAATCTGTCCTAAGACCCTTATTAGCTGTGTGACTCTGGCCAGGTCACTTAACCCTTGCTTGCCTCAGTTCTCTCGTCTGTAAAATGTTGACAATATCAGCACCTGCTTCTCAGAGGATCAAGTGAGGTAATCGTTATAAAGCACTTAGTGTGTTGTCTGGTGTACAACAAACACTCCATATATGTTAGGATGATGATGATGAAGATGTGACTTGCTCAAAGTTAGGAATAGCATAAGTATGATTCAAATCCAGGTGTTTTGATGCCAAATCCATAGATATTTCCATTATTGTTTCTTAATTCCATATCATATTGGGCAAACCATTCTCAGTCCTCAGTCCTCTCATCCATAGGCTTCTCTCTCCAAGTACCCTATGGTCTGGCCAGAGTGCTCTTCTGCTTTCCTGGCTCCATGTCCTTCCTCACGCTGTTTTCTATGCCTGGAAAGTCATCTATCCCCCTCTCCAGCTATTAAATTCCTACCTAGCTTTTAAAACCCATCCTAGATGCCACCTCCACACAGAAGCCTTCCCTGATTCCTCCTGTCCTTGCTACATTCCCCTTCTGACTTCACGTAGCACTTTTCTCTGAATCTTTCTAATGATCTTATTAGGTAATATTATGTATCATAGGTGTCTTTATATGAATCATATCTCCCTTTAGGAGGGAAAACACCTTTGGAGCTGGGACTGTCTCTTACTTAAATATTTAGACCAGAACCTTCCACAGTGCTCTCTACACCATAGGTGCTTAATAAGTTTTTATTAATTTATTTTGAAACTAAGATTCACTTAGGTTGAAACATAGTTTTTAAAAGTGGATTTTATCACAGCAGATGACGTGGAAACTACTTAGCCTGGGATAGTTTGGGAAGCAAACTGCCCAATAGCAAAAGGAAGGATTTGGCTTTGCCAGGTCTGTTTCATCCAGAGGCTTCGTAATTCTGTGGAAGAACGAAAGGCCAGGTGCTTCCCATTAGTACAGAACCCCTTAACGGATGTGTTATTTGCTTACAGAGCTCTCATTTCCCACATAAACATGAGCAAGACCTTGGGACCTGGCAGATTCCAACAAACCAAGGGAATGAATGAGGAACACATGGTCCTTGGGAGATTAGGTTATGTGTGGAACAAAATTGGGACAACTTGGGGTCATGGAAAGGGCCTTAGACTGGGAATTATGATAGTTAGACTTAGTGCCAATTCTGCCACTAACTCCCTGAAGGAGGTAAATCACCTCCCTTCTTGACACTCAAGGTTCTTCCTTTTGCAAAATGGAGAGAGTTGTATTGTATGACCTCCAAGACTCCCTCTAACCTGGGAATTCTCATTCTCAAATTCTTGGGAGGATAGGGCAGGAGAATTATTGAGATAGATAGCAGATCTCTTTCTAGGAAGACCTACCCAAAGATAAGTAGTTTGGAGTCCCACCTTAGGGTACGGACTGGAAAAAAAAATTATCTTGAGTCAACTCAGCTCAGTTATTCCTCTTCGTCTATAGAGGGGTGGTCTAGATGATTTCTTAAAGATCCCTCCTGGCTCCAATATTTAGTTTACAGAAGACCTAGGGGCAAACAATGACAATCCAATTAAAACAGAATGCTTTAAAATAATAAAAGACATTTAAACATCCAGAAGCAGAGGATGCTGAAAAAGAGAGATTAGGTAGGTACTAGACAAGGTGAGAGTTCCTGAGGAGTTTCACAGACTCTCAGGAACAAATAAACGAGTGCGGAGAGAGCACTACACAATTTCCTTTGGCATCATATCTCATCATAATGCTTCTTCTGTGAATTTCATCTACCCACTTACAGCTAAGATCCCTGCAAGAGCTTACCATGTGAGACAGACAGATGGAAACAAGTCCGGAACAGAACAGAGTAGAGAACCAGGGTTATAGTGGGGAAAGAGTCCTAGAAGTTAGATTCTAGTCTTGACTTTGCAATGGAACCTTCTTCCATGGGCTTCCGTTTCACCATTTATAAAATGGGCAGGTTGAGTGCTGGACTTCCAGCAGTCTGGAAGATTTGAGTTCAGATTTGACCTTGGACACTTACTAGATCATGTAATCCTGACAAAATCACTCCACCTCTCAGTTTCCTCAGCTGCAGAATGGCATAATAATACTTACTTCACAGTCTTATAACTCTTACCTGACAGGGTTGTAAGAATCAGATGAAATAATACATGTAAAGCATTTAGCACAGTGCCTTGCACATAGTCATGGATTGATAAATTCTTCCTTCTTTCTTTTCTTCTTTCCTTCCTTCCTTCCTTTTTGCCTTTCTTCCTTTACCATTCTATGATTCTAATAAAATAAATATTTAAGATTTTGAAGGAGACATGCCCCCAGCAGTTACCCAACCAAATCCATTGAATTCATGTTAAATCAGGCTGTTGGGAGCTCATTTTGTCTGGAAGGGGCAAGGAAAGACCAAGGTTTAAGGAGACGGGACTTGACCAAAGAGTATTTAGTCAAGGTGATGGGCAGCAGTCAGGAGATTACAGTGTCCTGTTCATCCTTCTCACAGCTCAACCCCCATTCTTCATTGGAAACAAATAAAAGAAAGGTACCATTAGACAGGCACTGTACTGGTTGCTGTTCAGAGCCTGTCTGAAGAAGACAGGGTGGGGGAATGATCCTGCTTTTATATAATTGCCCCAGTGTCAGGTGTTCCACTGTGCTTGCAGAACAGCAGGGCAAAGGGATGACCTGGAGCCAATATGTGCACTTGCGTGCTGATGACCTGGTGCCCTGCCCAAGAGCCAGAAGGTTGCTCTGTTCCTTGGAAGAAAAGGTAGAGAGTTAGGACAAGACCTAGAATTGGGTAGCTGGGTTCCACCAGGATATAAAAAATGATGAAGTCATGTTCCCAATGTTTGAATTTTAGTAAATTGATGACCCTCTGGGCCTCCATTTCCTTCTCTATAAAATGGGTTAAGTAATGTACCTACTTCACAGGGCCATTGTGTAGATCAAAAGTGATAAGGTCTGAAAAGCATTCTACAATTATAAGACCCTATATATAAATTTAAATAAATAAAATTTATATTTTTAAATAAATTTAAATCCTTATTATAAATATATATAAATTTAAATATATATATAAATATAAATTATATATATATATATACATTTAAATCATTGCTATTGCTATCATCTTTGATATTTCATTTAAAGAAATCCCTAGAACTTGCTTATAACACAACACTCGGAAGGAGGTTGTAATTTAACTTTCCATTTGTCAGATGGGCAAACACAATCTAATGGAAAGGAGGGAATAAAGCTATTATAGGACCAGGATTGGAATGATTTCAAGATATAGTAATTTCTTCCATCATTCATCAAATTGAGCATCCTCAGCCATGGGTCACTGAGCTATTGTTGATAAGGAGATCGGCCTTCAAATGTTCTCTTCCTTTCCATCAGCACTTATTGCCTCCCTAAGCTCACAAGAAGTCCTTAGAGTGTCTAAACCAGGCCTAGCAGGAAAGTAATGAAAATTAAATGCAATGTGATGATGCTCTCATTCAAAGTGAATGAAGATTCCATTGGTCATCTAATGTTCTTCTTATATTCTCCTGAGAAGTAAGACTGAAATAGAGGATCTTATCCCCATTTTATGGATGCAGAAACTAAGACTCAGAAAAGTGAATTAACTTTCCCACCTTCATGTCTTGCTCATACTGCTTATTTCCTAGGACTGGAATTAAACACTTACTAAGCACATATGATGTGCCAATCTGTTGTTCTAGCCCTACTGCAGCTCAGAACTCCCCAATTCAAGCAATCCACCAGCCTCAGCCACCCTCCATGGCAGGAATTACAGGCATGTTCCCCCACACTGGGCCTCAACAAAATTTAATTGTTTTATCCAGGAGGTAATAGGAAACCATTTAATTTTCTTTAGAAAGGAAAGTTGTTCAGTCAGAATTACATCTTAGGAAAACCACTTTAGAGTTTCTGAGTACAGATTAGGATGGGGAGAAACTGGAAGGAGGGAGAGACTGTTGAATGACCTTCTCAAATCACCTCCTGATGGAGTTTTCCCCATCCGTGGTAAAGGTCCAGCTCAAATGTCACTACTTCCAAGATTTCCCTATGCTACCTAAATAAGAAGCAATTTATTCCTGGTTTGATGTTACAATACCTTGTATTCCTCTTATGTGTTTATCATGATTAATTTGCATTGTATTTGCCTGTACATACATTTTTAAATTGTTGTTTTTTTAAATCCTCTCCTCCTGGGGCAGCTAGGGGATGCAGTGAATAGAGCACTGGCCCTAGAGTCAGGAGGAGCTGAAATCAAATTTGGTCTCAGACTAGCTGTGTGGCCTTGGGCAAGTCACTTAACTCCAATTACCTTGCCTTCTCTCCTCTGAACACAAAGTCCTCTCCTCCTATATTGTTGGCTTCCCCAGGACAGGAGCCATGCCCCACTCACCTTTCTATCTCCCCATCACTGAGTAAAGTACTTTGCATATTGAAAGTGTTTAATACCAGTAATCCACCCCTACCCAGTAGAAGGAATTAGAGATATTTACTCAAAAGTATAGGGTTAGTGGTAAGGGCAGGAGACGCAATTGCTGCATTCAGATATTGAAAGAATTGTTAGGTAGATGAATGAACAAAAACATTTATTAAGCACTTTCTACTACAACTAAGCACTGGGGATACAAATAGAGAAGCAGAGCTTCCCTTTTCCCAAGGAGCTCACACTCTAACAGAAGATACCACGTATGGGAGGCTCCAGCTGGTCCCGTGGTACTTAGGACACAGAAGCAAAGAAAATGGTAAAGAATCTTTAATGTCAGATCAACTGACAAAATTAGGTTATTTCTGACTTTGAACTATTTGATAAGCCTTCAGTAGAAAAAAGGAGAAGTTTATTCTACTGATCTGGGAAGGAAAGCCCTAGGACCAGAGCGCAGCAGCTACAGGCAGGCATGTTTTAGATTGGTATAAGGAATAATTTCACAACAAACTTGCCCAACACTAGAATGGATTGTAAGTAATGAGCTCCCCGTCACAAGAAGTGTTCACACAGAGATTGAAGGACTACCCCTCTTAGAGATGCTATGAGGAGAGTCCTCCAAGATGACTATGATGTGGAACTTGATGGCCGCTGAGGTTCTCTTTGGGCTCAGACATTCTATGATCAATCATTTGTTGAAGAGTTGGCTTGCTGGTTACTATAGGGGGAAGATAATAAGTGAATGCATTCCCAGGCAGGACTATGGGCAGGGACCACACTTCTAACTTCAGGCCATCTAACAAATCCATGCTCTTCAACATAAGCCCGGACTGAGCTGAGGTGCCCAAATGGGTCAATATGGTTCATTCTCAGTGTCGACTGAATACAGTATAAAAATGTCACAGAATTTAGAGGTAGAAGTTAGCCTCAGAGGTCATATAGAACAGTTTGCTTCTCCAATAAAGCCTAATGGTTCCCTTTCACCTCTAGGCTTATAAATGAAACACTCTGTTTGGCATTCAAAGTTATGCCTAATCTGACCACTCTCCTTCCTATCTCATCTTGTTGTACCTTTCCTCTTCCATCCCCTCCTTCCCCATACTCTGATCCAGTGGCACTGACCTCTTTGCTACTTCTTGCCCCACAAAACACTCCATCTTCCAACTGTGTATTTTCACTGACTCCTATGCCTGTAGTCTCTCTCTCTATCTCTCTCTCCAATTCTCCATCTCTCTCTCTCTCTCTTCCCCCCATCTCTCTCTCTTTCCTTGACTGTCTTCAGATCCTAGCTTAAATCCTTTCTTCTATAGAAAGCTTTTCCTGATCCCCCTCCCCACTGATTAATTCCAGTTTATCGTGTATATATCTTGGTTATGACTAGTTGTTTTCAGGAGGTCTCCTTCATTAGACTGTGAGCTCCTTGAGAACAGGGACTGTCTTTTCCCTATCTTGTATCCTCATCACTTAGTGCAGTGCCTGACACATAGTAGGCCCTTAAAAAATGACTATTAACTGACATTTAGGAGACTCCTCTAAAACATCTTTGAGAAGTAGCTCTCAGCATGGTATGGTGGGAAGATTGCTGGATTGCCTTAGGACTTGAGTTCAAAGTCCTAAGTGGACTTTACTTGTTCAAGTGGAGCTTGCTTACTACCTGTAATAACTGCACTTATCACAACCTCAGTTCTCTTAACCTTAAAAACCATGAGTTATTCAAGATGATGAAAATGGTCTCTTTATCTTTAAATCTGTGGTCCTCTTAGAGAGCCTGTCTCTGAAAACCTCTGATGATAGGATCCAGAGGAATCTCAATTTCACATACAAAGGTCTGTGTTTTTCTGAAAATTAATACTGGTAAAGGATCTGTCTGGTTGTGCTTTAGTTAGAGGACACATTTTAGAGGAGACGGTCAGATCCTTTGGAGATCACAGTTTCAGCTGACGTTGAAGTAAGATGCTTTATCTAGTGGCCCAAGGAAGAGGAATTAGGATGGAGCATGGTATTTTTCCAAGCTTGTTGCCTTATCCCTTCATCTAGACTAGGGTCCATAGTTCACTGGACTCATTTCCATAATTCACTTACTTGGAATTTTAAGAAAATGAAACTGAGGTTTCACAGGAAAGATTTTATTTCTGGTTTCTTTTCTCTAGGATTAAAACAGACATATACTATCTTACACTAAAGGAAGGTGGAGGAGAAGGGGATAAGTGGGGTGGGGGGGAAGATGGAAGGGAGAGCAAATGGGAGGAGGGAGTAATTAGAAATAAACACTTTTAAGGTCAAGGGGGAGAATGGAATAAATGGGGGCAAGATAGGATGGAAGGAAATATAGTTAGTCCTGTACAACATGACTATTGCGGAGGTCTTTTGCAAAACTACTCATGTATAGCCTATATTGAATTGCTTGCCTTCTCAGTGGGGATGGGTGGGAGAGGGAGGAAGGGAGAGAAGTTGGAACTCAAAGTTTTAGGAACAAATGTTAAGGATTATTTTTGCACACAACTGGAAAATAAGAAATACAGGTAATGGGGCATAGAAATCTATCTTGCCCTACAAGAAAAGAATGAAGATGGGGATAAGGGAAAGGAGGGACGTGATAGAAGGGAGCGCAAATTGAGGGAAGGGGCAATCAGAATGCATGCCATTTTGGGGTGGGGGAGGAGAGAGATGGGGAGAAAATTTGGAACTCAAAATTTTGTGGAAATGAATGTTGAAAACTAAAAGTAAATAAACACACCTTAAAAAATGCTAAAAAAAGAGAGAAGAAGAAGAAGAAGAAGAAGAAGAAGAAGAAGAAGAAGAAGAAGAAGAAGAAGAAGAAGAAGAAGAAGAAAACAGATGCATACTCTAAGGGGGAAAAACATACATCAAGTTAAATCCATTACCTCAAAGGCTAGGATATTCCTCCCACCTGTGTCCTGCTCCCCATTCTCTGAGAACCTTGTCTAACTCCTTTGATTTGTCTTCCATAGTGATCTTCCCCTGGCTGTACTATTTCAAGGATGACAGCACTCAAACTGTCCATTTTCTTTCCTTTATTCTGGCTACATATCTGGACCCCTCCTTCTCTGATCATGCGTGTCCCTGATAATGTCTTTTATCTCTCAAGCATAAGGCATTACAGTAATATATCATAGCTTGCTTACACCCACCATGAGTCTATCCACTGCCCTTCAGGTCACCTGCAATTTTGATTCTTCTAAGATCATATTGTTCCATGACTCATAGCCATGTCCTATTGGCGTTAAAGAGAATATCAGTGTTAAAGAGATGAGCTTTTGAAGCAGCGAACTGTCTGGGATCAGCAAAGAAGTGTGTAATTTCCCAAATGTGATCCTACTCTCTTCCCAGCTCAGCTCAGACCCAGCTCATTGTCCATCTATAATATATGTCTAAGATGTATGTTGTGAATACATAAACAGATTCTCACATGCAAATTTATATCCTAGTAGAGAGAAGAAATTCAGAGGGAATAAATGAAATTGTTACTGGGTAATAGGTTTGGCAGGTCCATTTTACAAGCCTGGATGGAATGGAAGGACCCAATGGACAATCATTAACATAACGGTAAGCCTCACTTTATGCAATTACCATTATATTCTTAGAAAAGGTGTCTGTAAACTGAATTTGGTTACTCTGATCCAGTAAATATTTATCAACATCCTATTATGTGTAAGAAATTGTTCCAGACTCAGAGGACACAGAGATAAAAATTAAGTATCCCTGGTCTTTGAGGAGGTTACATTCTCCTGGGAGAATGTAATACCCCATTTTAATAAGTAAATACAAAGTGATTGGAAGAAGGGAAAATCACTGATAATTTCATAGGAGAGCAGAGAAAGTTTCCGCAGCAGAAGTGAACCTTGACCGACTGAAAGCTAGTTGTGAGAGCATTCCAGATTTGTGTGTAGCTTATACAAATGCACAGAGGTAGTAAATGAAATGTCATGTTCAGGGAATGGTTAGTAGGAGATTTGGGGCAGAACATAGAACCTGTGAAAGGGACCATTGTAAAATTATTTCTCAACTTGGTCAAGAATGAGAAGTTGGAGCCAAAGTCAGGATCAAAAGTTTAGATTCTTAACAAGAAACAATAGTAATCCAGTGCAGTTTTGGAGTATGGGTATGACATGATCAGGACTGTGTTTTGTTTTGGGTTTTTTTGTTCATAGCTTGTAGGGAAGAGAGAGTGAAAGAGAACAGAGATCAAATGAATTCAAGTCTGTGCCCCAGAGAAATTAGTTATTTAAGGGAAATTACATTATGGAAACTTCTGTTAGGTTCCAAGTAATTTAGCTCAGTTTGCCACTTACTGTGTGAATTTGGGCAAGCACCCATCTTCTCTGTGTTACTCAGTTTCCCCCTGTTACGTATAATTGCACTTGCATATATATGTGTGTATGTGTGTGTGTGTAGGTACTACTTGGTTCTTCTATTTTATTTTCATGTATATGTGTGTTTATATATATATATATATATATATATATATATATATATATACACATACATACATACACACATATAGTTAGATATAGATATAAATATATATGTATGTATGTATGTATTCTGCCATTTTGACAGTCACCACCACACCCAATCCATTGGTGTTTTCTGTATCTAAGTGATCACACAGGTTAGAGTGCTGTCCAATACAGAAGACTTTCCAGAAACATACAAAACAGAGAAGCACAGATGTGAACACAGGTAAGTAGGTTCCTCAGAGGTGGGCTGTGCCATGAGGAGGCCTCACTCTATCTTTCTTTCTCTTCCTCCTTCCCACACATTCATCTTTATAGCCAGAGTGTACGGACGATTTGGGGAATACCAGCCCAGAGGCTTATATTCTCACCCACTTTTATCTCCAGGTAACGTTGGAGAGAGAAAAAAGGCTGTTACTTTTGACTTAGAAATTCTCTTTAGCCCACAGCTCAAATGACCTTCCTCCAAGATTTTAGTGACCTTATTCCTCCTTCTAAGTCTCTTCTTTTCCTCTTCTGCTCTGTAGGAATATGTGATCTGGCCTTTTTACATGTGCTTGGGGGAACTTGGCCTGCACTTGCAAGGACATGGGCATCCTGCCTACATCTGTTGGAGTGCAGTAGAGTGAGGTTGACAGCATACCCACACCAGGCTGAAGGTGGTTGGCCACCTTCCCTGTATCAGCTGCTAAGGAGAAACTGGAGACCTGGATTGTACATCTCAGTCAGTGCCCCACTCTTTCCTCAGTTTCTTCCTATACATCTTCATGTTCTCTTCCTAGAAAGTCTAAAGGGTAACTCCAATAATCCCCAGTTTTTCTTCTCCTTCTTCTCTATCTTCTCCTTCTCTTTTTCCTTCTTCTTCTTCTTCTTCTTCTTCTTCTTCTTCTTCTTCTTCTTCTTCTTCTTCTTCTTCTTCTTCTTCTTCTTCTTCTTCTTCTCCTCCTCCTCCTCCTCCTCCTTCTTCTCCCTCTCTCTCTCTCTCTCTCTCTCTCTCTCTCTCTCTCTCTCTCTCTCTCTCCTTCTCTCCCTCTTTCTTTCTCTCTCTCCAGGTTTTCACCAGGAAAGGTAAGTTGCTGGTTCCAGGTCCTTTTCTTTCCCAGAGATTTTTCAAATGAGTTAGAGGCCTGAAGTCAGAGGTATCACCCTATTCCCCCTCCATGAATAAGACAAGGCCTCTTGTCCCCAAACCATTTGTAGTCATAAAGCTGGTAGAAAGTAAACTCCATGAAGACAGGTCTGTCTCACTTTTGCTTTAGTATCTCCAAAGCTTTGCATAGCGCTTGGAATATAGCAGGTCCTTAGCAAATACTTGTTGGCTCCTTTCTATCCCTCCTTGGATTATCCTCCAGGTTCTATTACCTCTTGTGCTATTTCACCAGGTGACATGGCAATTGGCTGTCTGCCACTAAGGTTGAATTTTGAGAATTTTTGAGAATTTTTCTTAGTTCACTTTGGAGAGGTGGACTGATTTCCCATTAAGGTGAAAGGAGAGATACCTATGTCATAGGGTCAGAGATCCAGGACCCCTGTGCTGAAGATGTTAGCCAGGATCAACCTAAATGACCACACATTGAGGGGTTAAGTTCATTCACTCCCCACTAATGAGAATTCCTAGCACTCTCTTCCCCTAAGATGACCCTATGACCACTGGAATGACTAGCAGTTATCAGCAGCTCTCCATGGGCCAAAAAAGTAGTCCTATAATATGTGGCTTCCATCAACCCCTCTTCTTTTTAATGTTATAGAACTTTCTGTCAGTCTAAACCCTATGCACCCATTGTAAGAGTAATGCTTTTAAATTCATCAAGTAAATACATAGAATTATAAAGGGAACCCCTTGTATTGAAATAAAGGGGTACTTGTTATATCCATCCAAACTCATTGGACCTCCTGAAACCTAGCCATAGATCCCTTATGGCTACAATAAAGTTAGTGGTCCAAGGACCCTTATTCCAGGATAGCTACAGGCTAGGTTCCATTATATGTTGGTGTCATTACCAGTGTCCCATGACTACCAGGATCATAGGATTCATATCTAGAAGGCCTTAAAGAATATCTAATCTAGTCTAAATTCCCTTTGAGAAAAGGGAAGCTACAAAAATTCAAATGATTTGCCCAAGGTCCCAATACTGGTCAATAGTGGAGCTTAGATTCAAGCCAAGGACCTCTGAGTTCTATGTTATTCTTCAAAGAATAAGCTTCTGAAGTATGAGATGGGTGAGACAAGGCTAGATGCCATTTCCCTACAGCAAAAGACCTGGGAGTTTTAGCAAAACGTCAAGCGGAATATGAGTCACAGGCGAGATCTGGTCACCCAGAAAGAAGTTAGTGTGATCATGGGCTGCTTGAGGAGGTAGGCAAAGTTCAGAATGGAGGTAATTTTGCTCCACTCTGCTGCTCTGGGCACTACATTTTCAATAGCATGTGGACAAGCTAAAGAGCATTAGGAGGAGGGTGAGCAGGATGATGTCATATCAGGGTCAGTTGAAAGGACTGGGGATATTTGGCTGGGAGCATACAAAACTTGGGTCACACAACAGGGCCTTTTCAGAGTAGTTGAAAGGCTGCCAATTAGAAGAAAAAGTCTATTTTTTCTGTTTGACTTCAGAGGTCATAACCAGGAATGATGAATGCCAGTTGCAAAGAAGCAAATTTCTGCTTTGATAGGAGGGGAAGGAAAAGTTCCTAACAGTTAGGACCACCTAAAGGTGACAGAGGTCATCTCAGGCAGTGACAGGTCTCTCCTCACAAGAAGTCTGTAAGAAAAAGGTGAATGACCACTTCATGGTGCTTCTGCGAGGGGATTCTTGGACTGTCCGCTTCCCATTCTGAAAGCCCATCGCAGAATCGTGACCTTACATACAGTCTTCTTTTCACTATAACACACTGCCTCCTGGGCCCCCAGCACAAGACATACCTGAAAAAATAGCCAAGTGCTTAGAAGGTGCTGTCCCATTGCTGACTGTGTGTCAGTCAGCACAACCTTTCCAGTCACATACAGGCCTCTGACCAAGACCTAAAGAGAGGTTCCCAGCACAGCCTGAAGTAAAAACCTTTCCCCAGTGGCACCTCCAAACCAAGGAAACACAAACGTAAGGAAAGCCACCTCAGCAACCAAGCTGCAGTTGCTACTATCAGGGTCCATCTGATTCTCATGGTGAGCTCTTGAAGCTAAGAAGTCACTGAGTTCAAATCATGCCTCAGAAACTTTGAAGCTTGACCCTAGGCAAGTAATAGAACCTCTCTCTGTCTCAGTTTCCTAATATATAAAATAGAGATAGTATTAGCACCTACATAAGAGGGGACCTGGGAGGATCAAGCGATAGTATGAAAAGCACTTTGCAAACCTTATAGGGTTATATAAATGCAGGCCATTTTTAATATCTTCTTTCCAGCACAAGCAGATCTATAATTATAGTATATATAAGAATTAGCTAAGAAACACCAACCTTTCCAATTAGACTTACATGAACTGATGCTGAGTGAAGCGAGCAGAACCAGGAGAACATTGTACACAGTAACAGCCCCAGTGTAGGAGGACTGTTTTTGATAAACTGAGTCCTCCACAGCAATACAAGGACCTAAAACATTTCCAAAGGGCTCATGATGCAAAATGCCATCCATCTTCAGAGAAAGAACTATGGAGTCAGAATACAGAATGAAACAGACTACTTTCTCTTTTGTTATGTTTTGTTTTATTCGGTTTTACTCATGCTTTCTCCAATTCGTTTTAATTCTTCTGTACAACATGACTAATTTGAAAATATGTTTAATAAGAATATATGTGCAGAACCCATTGTAAGATTGCATGCCATCTTTGGGAAGGAGGAAAGGAGGGGGAGAAAATTTAAAACTAATGGAAGTGATTGTTGAACATTGAAAATAAGTAAGTCTGGAGAGAAAAAAGTAAAGAACTCTCTCCAAGTTAAAAAAGAAAGAAACACCATCTTAGAGAGCAACCCTTCCCCCACCTCCTGCCTTTTCTTTTATCTGTGGTCTGCAGGAAGCCTCACTGTAGGAGAGAGACTAATGCCCTCCTTAGGACTATTAGTAGTGGCTGCCCGATGCCTTGTTCCTCTGATGGTTTGGCTGTCCTAATTTTGGTAATATATATTGTCCTATGCCAGTTCAGGGCCTTGCAATTTAAAAAAGACATTGCCAAGCCAAGGTACATCCAGAAGACAGTGATCAGGATGGGGAGAGATCTGGAATCCTTGCCATGACTTTTAGGATCATTGGAAGAAAACCTGGATATTTTAACTGGAGAAGAAGAGAGTTGCAGATATACACTTTATTTTTTAAAATATTTAAAGTGCTCTTATGTAGAAGAAGGGATATATTTGCATGCTTGACCTCAGAGGACAGAACTAGACACAATGGGAAGAGGTTTCAGACAAGTGAATTTTACCTTAACATCAAAAAAATCAGAGATATCCAACAATGTAATTGACTAATTCATGATGTAGTGAGTTACCTATCACTGGAGATCTGCAATCAGTATGGAGGTGACTATCAAGGATACTGGAAAGGGGAAGTCTGTACTGGGTGAAGGGTTGAACTAGATGATGGTGGTGGTGGTGGTGGTAATGATGATGATGTGGATAGCAGATCATATTTCTATAACACCTAAAGGATTATAAGTGTTTTTCTCACAACTATTCCGAGATAGGAAGCACAAGCATTAGCATTTCCATTTGACAGAAGGGGAGTGACTTGCCCATTATTATATAGCTAATAAGTGCTAGATCCTAGATAATCTTTGGCATCCCTCTCACCTTGGGGATTTTATGAATCTGAGTCAAAACAGTCAAAATATCTCTACTAAGTGATGACTTTTTGTCCAGATTTGTTTCAGAGATCACGTTTAGAAAGCATGGATTCTACACACACACACACACACACACACACACACACACACACACACACACACACACACACAAAACCCTCTCCCTTCAGTGAAGGAAAAGGAGGGAAGATATGAAGTGCCTTCATCTGGAGGCTTTAAAGAAGAGGTGGTAACTATCTATAGGGCAGGGGGAGAGGAAGAAAGGAAAAAATGTACACAAAATCTTTATTATATATTTAAAAGGAATAGTAAGTTGTACACAACAAATTTAAAACTTCATGTTCAGTCATCTTTTTTATTATATGTACCATGTAACGGAAATGCTTGTTTTATTCCATTAATTAAAATAAAATAAATAAACGTGAAATAAAAAGAAGAGATCCAGAAAGACTGAGACATTCTTCTGCCTATAGTCTGGACCAGAGGATTTGAGCCTTTGGTTTGTGACCTTTGAGTCAGTGAGGAGAGTCTTTAAATTACATGTTAGCTTTCCTGCTCTGAGGACTATAGTGTTCCTGCTTCACAGACAGGAGAACCACTGAAGGAAAAGCCTTCCTTCCTCACAATAGTCCTTTCTGGTCAGTTTACAAATGCCAAATGCTCTTGTGGACATTCTGCCCTGGGACCACAAGATTCAAACTCAGATTTCTGGGGAGGTGCTGATTATGGAGAATTCGGTTAATACACTACTGAGTTGGCAGTGAAGTGCACAGACATAGAACCCTGATCTAAAAGTCAAGAGACCTGGGTGTGAGTCCAAGTCATGCCAAAAACTCGTTGAGTGAATTTGGGAAATTCATTCACTTTCTCCTTGTCTCAGTTTCCTTACCTGTAGCTTGGGAGTAATAAACAGAAGAATTAAATAGGATAAAGTTATAAGATGTTATAAGTTATAAATGTTATAAGAATAGAGAAATATGTAGGTGTCAGGGATTATTTATCCTTGTTGATATTTTTAGTAGGTGAGGAGAAAGTTCTGGACCTGTGATGTCACTGGTATATGTGTTCATCCTTCATTGCTGAAGAAGACCATGCCATCAGAGAAGTAATGACATGACTTGCACTTGACTTTGTTTTTTTGAGGAAGGGCTGTACAGGTCACCAGCCTCACTTCTCCTCCTGAGCCATCTGATTCCAGTGACCAGATATTCATCAGGATGACTGGAGATGACCCAGGATGAGGCAGTTGGGGTTAAGTGACTTGCCCAAGGTCACACAGCTAGTGAGTGTCAAGTGTCTGAGGTGAGATTTGAACTCAGGTCCTCCTGAATCCTGCACTGGTGCTCTATCCACTGCACCACCTAGCTGCCCCTATCATTGGTACATAGAGCTCCAGAATGAAGAAATTCCTTTCACCCATGGGGGTCAGAACTTTGTCTGTAATTTATAGTCTTAAAGAGTTGAATTAATTTGCCCAGGGTCACACAGCTACTATGCATCAGAAGTAGGGTCTTCCTGGGTCTGAGACCTGCCCTCTAGCCACTATACCATGCTGTCTCCAAATATTTGTTATTTAATATTTAAAAGTGGACTCTGACAATGAGAGCTCACACTACTGCCTTAAAAATATTCTCTTCATAACACTCCTCTGCAGCAATTGCTATTGCTATGCAGCAATAATAAGAGTTACTTTATAGGTTACAGAGTATTGTACCCTCACAATAACCCTGCAAGAGAGGGGCTATTCTTCTTCTCATTTCACAGAAAAGGAAACTGAAGCACACAGGGTAACTCGCCCAGGGTCACAGAGCAGGATTTGAACCCAGGTCTTCGTGACTCTGAGTCTAGTATTACATCAACTTTTCTACCTGGGTAGTATTGCCATTTTACAACTTGGGAACTTCAGTCTCCAAAAGGTAAAATGATTTGCCAAGGTCCCTACTGAATTATCAATATGCAAGCTCAGAACATGGATTTTGGGCTATGAATGAATACTAAACAAGCTCTTATCAAGTACTTACTATGCAAGGAGCACCATACCAGGCACTGAGTATATATACCAAGATAGAAATAAAGGAGTTGATGTTTTATTAGAAAAGACAACATATAGCTTTGGAGTCAAAGGGCCTGGCTTCGAATTCTACCTCTGTCACTTACTATCTGTGGGACTTCGGGTAAATCGTGCAACCTCTGTGTCTCAGTTTCCTCATCTGTAAAATGGGGAGATAGGGCTTAGATGGCCTCTGAGTTTCCAGTTCTAAATTTGTAATCATATGGTCACAGTGATGGTAAGTAGGTAAGCCTACGATTCACACAGGTTTTCCATCTCCAAGTCCACACACACACACACACACACACACACACACACACACACACACACACACTGACCTGGCCCGGACCTTCAGAGCCTCATATAGCAATGGCTAAGCCTGACCCCTTAGAATACCCCCTGACACTGTCTTCGCACGGGAGACAAGAAAAGCCCGTCCCCCCCAGCCCAGGCCACATACTCGATGTTTGTTCAACAAAGAATTATGGCTGGATATCTTTCTACCCTTCCCTTCCCCGCCCCCCTCTCCTGGCTCAGTGGGAAGTCAAAGGAAAGAGGTAATTCTGCCGGCTTTTTACCGTAAAAGCCATACAGTCAGTGCAAGCGACTAATTAGAGGGATAATGTATCGATTTAACCTCCAGAGCAAGATTGTTTATGGTGGAGGGGCTGAGCTCTCGGGGACAGAGGATCTAGGCTGGATGAGGAGGAGGGGGTCTCAGCTCCACGCCCAGACCCAGAGGAGGGGGTGCGCAGGAGCAGACCAGGGAGGCGGGGTGGGGGGCTGGCATCCTGCCCATCCCCACGGGGCTTGGGGGGAGATATCATCCTCTCCTCCTCCGTCCTTGGGGGGTAGAGCTCAGCGGGCCAGCGGGGCAGCGCAGTGCGGGGTCCGAAGCGGACAAGGGACCCTCATTCTTCCCCCGCCCTTTGAGAAGGGGTCAGGCCGGGGAAGGGGATGTGGGGGGGTCTGCCGGCAGTCTGGGGGTGCGGCGCGCCTGTCACATGTCAGCCTGCATGTGAAACGGCTCGGATGCTGCTGGAGACACTCGCCCACGCACCCCTCATTAGCTGTCTGAGCTCGGGAAGGAAATTAACATGACTGACTGGAAAAGTCTTAACCCCGATTTGAAAGGGAAAAGGAGGAACGGGGCGGGGGGGCTGGGGAGGGGTGAAACACACACACGCACACACCACACACACACAGACACACACACATACCCC
>CM053769.1:39228874-39322599 GCA_028658325.1 Potorous gilbertii | reverse complement strand
AAAGGCTTTCACGGAGGAAATAATGAGCCTGACTCTGGCTGTGATGCCTCTGAATTTTTAAGCTGTCCTGAAACATCATTGTGACGCTAGGATTGGGCCTTTGATGTATTTTTCGAAGTATAGTTTTTAAGAGATAAAAAGCAGGGGTGAGCCATTTTCCTGAACAGCGTCTGGTATGGCGAGCTCCCAGGAGAGAAGCCCAAGAAGGGATTCCTGAAGAAAATGGGGGTGTGAAGGGATGGGACAGTGAGGGCTGCTGGGGATGATAAGATGATTACATAAGAAGAAAAATAATTCTTGTAATTGGAGTTGGCTTTTCCACAATGCCTTAGCTGAGGTTTACAAAACATCTTATGTACCAGAATGTGATTTGAACCTCATGGCTAGCCAATGAGTTGTTTGGTATTGAAACTGGTATAGGGCACAGAAAGTGGGAAGCTTTTTCATCTACACACTTTTCTGGCCAGGTTCCTCCAGTCTCCCTGTTCCACGGTGGCTCTTTCATTCATAAGGGCTTCCCTTCCTCTATTCCTTCAGCTTCCATGTGGTCACCAGAAATGATGATGAGTATACGTCAAGGTTAGGGGTAAGGAAGACATCTATTACCCATTTTGGTGTACGTAGAGGAGGTACTGGGGGGGTTGGCGTGATTTACAGTTGTGCCACAGACACCCAGGGCTACATAAAGCTTTTCATCAAGAAGACTGTGTTTTGAGAGACAATAGAGCAGGAGGTTTTTAACTAGGGTGGCAGTGTCTGGATAGTTTTCAAGGGGATCATGAACTCAGATGGGGAAAAACAAACTACATCTTTATTTCAATATAATTGATTTCTTTGGTGTTTTACCTGGCGAATTTAAAAACACTGTTCTGAAATTGGTTTAATTAGACTGTTAAAGGGACACACGACACAGAAGATTAAGAGCTCTTTGCTCTAAAAAATCCTACCATCTCAGAACTGAAAGGACCCTCAGAAGCATCTAATCTCATCTCTTACCTCAAGTAACAATGACCTGGGGTACATATACTTTTCTGAAATACAGGATTTAAAGATAGAAAGGTTTTTACTCTATCCCCCGTTTTACAGAGGATAAAATTGAGGCATAAAGAAATAAATTGCCCAAGGCCACATGACTAGGAAGCAACAGAACAGGGATAAGGGTTAAGATTTCTGACATGAAATTCATGGGACTTTCTCCTTTACCACAGTCCTGTGAAAATAAATATAATCATAAAACTCAAATGCAATATGTGTCATTATTCATGTTAACAAGTATGGGTGACAGAGCAGTGTTTATATCTGCCACACAAATGTAATATACGTATGTATATATCATATAAGTATATATTACACATATAACATGCTCTATATGTGTATAAGACATATAACAGCCCAACACCCACATTATAATACACATCCGTATACACAATACACAAAATGTATTTGTATCTGTTCATATACATGGTTTCCCCTGGCTGAGGTACAATATTATTCTACTGTAATATCTGAAATTATCCAATTCCCTCTAGTAGAATCTAGAAAGATATTGAACATTATTAGGACACTTATAGATCCCTCTACCTTTCCATACGTAATCTTTAAGCAGCTGAGTCTCTTTGGCCCCCTCAAATAAGCCTGGAAAAAGCAAACAGCTGCACCTTAACGAAAATATATTTATTTCATCCCCTCCTGAAATTCACAGTTGTAACCAATATACTCCAAATGCAAATCCTGTTAACAGATCAGTGAGGCTTTTTGGAAGCACAAAATTTCTACTAGAGAACCTTGGATTGATGGGAGATTCAAGATGGTCTGAGATTACTCCATAAAACCAAGTCCTCCACCTCAGCTACACACAATTCCCAATTAGATGAGTAAATCCTTAGGGTGACAAGTGTTTGAGTTCCTTCTTCTCCTAAGGAATGCCAGTGTGGGATTTGAAATGACATTTTCAGCAGTGATTTCCTGTGTCCCACCCCCACCAGCTGTGGAAGGGAAACAGCCTATGGAAAGGGATACATGTGAGTCTTGGGAATTGTATTTCTGAGGGCTGAGATTTCAGCAACTTTTCTATATAGCTGGCTGGATAATTAGCTGTAAAGTCATTTGTCCAAAAGTCCTTCAAGGCATGAGATAGAAGCAGCTAAGCTGAAGTAGTCTAATGATAACTTGGATGAGGCAGAAGAGTAACTCCCATTTAAGAAAAATACCTAGGATTTACATAAGGACTTTATTTTTTTAATTCAAGGGGTTCAGCTGGAGAAGGGTACATGGTACACTTAAATGCTAATTTCTACTTTCCATTTCTCTGATTTTAAGTTGCATGCTTGAAGTGCTGTCAGGCTTAAATTTAGCCCCTAAGAGCCAATGTACTCCTTACCAATCGCACTGCCCAAGTCAAGGGCTGGGAAGGTGGGAGGGATAGCACCTCAGTTTCTCTGATCCCAGACTCCAACCTCTTTGACTGTGTCTACACTCACAACCTGGTCTGAAAAACATAACATGCTTAATTGAATCAAACTACTGATTATTCTGAAAAGAGCCTATTAGGAGCTAATTACAAATCTGCTTTGGATGGAAATCCTCTTTCCATGTTTCCACCCCTCACCCACCCCCAGACTAGTGCGTGTATAGACACAGCTGTAGACTGCTTTAAGCTTCCAGTGACATCATAGACTCTCAGAGCAATAAAAGATTCAGAGCATGCAGACCAAACTCTTTCTTTCTCTTAGTTTAGGAGCTCCCCCCCCTTCCCCAGCATCCGAGGCCAGTGGTTACCCAATCTTTCTTGAAGGACACTTCCATACCTTTCCATTGTCAGAAAGAAAGTTACGAGTGACATTACATTTCCCTCTGGTAGGACTTCCTTCTCTCATCCCTAGCTCTGTCTTTTAGGAGCACCCAGAATAAGTAACTCCTCTTGCACAAGAGAGTAATGAAATCAAAGAACCAGTGATGCAAGAGACCTCAGAGATCTCAACCCTTACTTTAAAGGGAAGGAAACTGAGGCAAGAGGTGGGGATGAAATGACTTGCCCAAAGTCACAAAGGTAGCAAGAGTTTGGGGTGGAATTTTAATCCAGATTCTAGTCTTTCAGCTATTTGAAGACATCTCTCATGTCCAACATGTATTGTCTCTTCCTAGGGATAAAGATCCCCAGTTCCTTCAGATAAGCTTCATAAAATATGAATTTTGAGTATTCTGACCATCCTGGATATCTTCCTCCAGAATTATTCCAAAATGTCTGTATTTCTCTTAAAATATTGCCCTGAATTGGACCCAAGACAGCATACATGGTCTGCTGGACAGAGCTAAGGATGGGAAGCATACTGGGAACTAGGAACTGGCCCACAGCAAAGGTAATGCCAACATTAAGTTCCCCTGATGCTGAGTCAATATTCTGACCCTACTATTTGGAGGATTTTAGCCTGTTTTCTCTTAGGGCCATAGCCAATCCCAGGGTATGAGCAATGTAGGGAGCCTATAGGGAGAAGCAGTCAGTGACCATGCCACAGTGTTCCAAGTGCTACATGTGCCTAATTAAGTAAGGTCCCATATGTTCACAAAATGTCATTACCCAAAGTTTTAGCAGATTACAGGGGTAATCAATTTCAGTATGCACTGAGGAGCAAACTAGCCTGAAATGAAAAGAGTTCATTTTGTTTGATTTCCTTTCATTGTTTATCCTTGTTAAAATTTTGAGCATTCATTAAGCACCTACTGTGTGCTTGACAATTCCCTTCTCCCCCTCCCCCTATTCCCCCCAGCCCAATGCCAGGGAAAGAGGAGTTAGGGATCAGGTTGAAAAATTGAAATCAGAATCATAAAGCTTGGGCTTGAATTCCAACTCTGCCATTTATTGTTTGGGTGATCATGGGCAATCATTTCACATCCTTAAACCCTATTATCCTCTTCTGCAAAATTTCAGTGGGAATTTTCTAGGAAAGGAAGCATGGTACAGGGAAAACCAATGGATTTGGAGTCAGAAAACCTAAGTATAAACTCTACCTCTGCCTCTTACTCTCATATTATCTTGAGCAGGTCAACTCCCCTCTCTAGGGCTCAGTTTCCTGATCTATAAAATGAGAGTGTTAGACCAGAGGGCCTCTAACTTTCCTTCCAGCTCTAAATCTATGCTCCAATGATATTCTGCAAAGTAGGTAGGACAGTATAATGAAGGACTCTAGTTTGGAAGTCAGGAAATAGTCAATCATATCTGGGCCTCAGTTTCCTCATTTATGAAAAAAATAAATGAAAGTAATCATGGCTATAGTACAAGGTTGTTGTGAGAGTCAAATCAAGTAATGTAGGTGAAGACCTTTGTAAATCTTTTACAAAGCTGTATAAGTGTTGGCTGTCATTATCTTTATAGGGAAGGTATAGCTTTACACCTTCATGATCTGGTCCTTCCATAGAAAGGTACAGAAAGCAGACCAAACATATTTAGTCAGCATATTAATGGATACTGAGATATCTCCATGCTACCCAAGTCAAAGGAAGGGTGTGAGGCCTCAGACAGCAGACAAAAAGCCTTAGGCTGAGAGTCAGTAATCCTGGAATCTGCTTGGGGCTCGGTGACCTTGCCCTCTCTGAGTCACGATTTTCTTAATCTATGAAATGAAAGTCTTAGATATTAGGTTTTTTAATTCATTGTTTTATACCTTCAGCAAATATTGAATTAACTCCTATTGTGTGCCAGGTCCTATTGAAGCTAATCTGATGAATACATCATCATCCTTTTCACATGGCTCCCAGTCTATAAAATGAAGGTCTCTGGTATTAGGTTTGTCCTTTCATTCATTCATTCATTCATTCACTCACTCATTCATTCAACAAATATTGATTAAGTTCCTATTGTGTTCTAGGTCCTTTTGAAGCTACCACTATGAATATATCATAATCCCCCTTCTTACATGGCTCACAGTTGATTAGTGAGGGCTGATATGGTCGGTCCCATGACCAAAAGGAGTAGAATGGTCATGAAATAGACTACAAGTAGAACATGATGGCGCATAAGGTGTATAATAGGCTGTATAAAGTCCAGAGAAGGGATGATCATTAACAACTAAGGCATCAAGGAAACCTTCTGGATCAAGTAGCATTTGAGCTAGACCTTAAAGGATGGGTTTGGGGGCAGCTACGTTGTGCAGTGGATAGAGCACCAATGCAGAAGTCAGGAGGACCTGAGTTCAAATCTCACCTCAAACACTTGACATTCACTAGCTGTGTGACCTTGAGCAAGTCACTTAACCCCAATCGCCTCATCCTGGGTCATCTCCAGTCATCCTGATCACTGGATTCAGATGACTCTGGAGGAGAAGTGAGACTAGTGACCTGCAAAGCCCTCCTTCACTCAAAACAAAGCCAAGTGCAAGTCATGTCAACATTTCTCTGATGGCATGATCTTCCTCGGCAGTGAAGGATGAACACACAAAGGATGGGTAGAAATTCAATAACCAAAGAACAGAGAGGGAATTTCAGGTATAGGGAGTAGCCCAAACAAAGGTATATAATATGTTAGTAGTGCCATACTGTCCCTTGGAGTAACTGACTTCTCAGATCTCTTCAAGCTTTGGATTTCTATGCTCTACTTTTATCCTGGGTGGTTGCATTTCCAAGCAGAGCTGGGATCAGTGGAAAGGGTTAGTCTTCCCCACCTACCCCCTCACCCCCATCTCATCAGTAACTCTAACTGTTCCAGCAGTGCTCAGCACATCCCTGATTAGCATACCACTGGAGAAACTACTCCAGAGTCCCATGGGAAGACTCTCAATACATATTAGAAGACAAATTGGCAGAGATTTCATGGCCCTCGAGAGCAATGGTAAATGGGGTTGTGATACTGAAGGGATGTTGGGGAAGGGAACACTTGTTTCCAGTGAGCTAATGCATTTTACATTATTGTAAACCATGCCTTTTTAATAAAAAAAATGCATTGTGTAACTTCACTGTAATATAAACATCAAGTGCATTTAAACACAGAATTCAATCTACTGTTCTCTTATAGCTTATCAGAAATGTGAAGCCAAGTGCTAGGAGGTAAGGCACATTGGTGACCATTTCCAGGTCATTTTTTGTTGAATGCAGCCCCAGTGGAAAGAAAAGAACTTATTCATGGCTTCCCTCATTGAGCTGCTGAGTGTTTCTATTGTGACTCTTTGGGGTGATTTTAGAATGTCTTGAGGGTACTTGGATGAGAATGCCCAGACAATATTCCCAATTTTGAAGGTCTTCAGGAGGCTACAATCTTGGACAAAGCTCCATTTAGGAAACATGAAGAATGATTGAGAATTTAGGTAGCAGATGGAGATAGGCACCCCCTAGTCTGCATTCCACCAGAGAGACTGAAGTATTCTGGGTCCCGTGCCAGTCTCCATGAAACCATATTAATATTCTCATGAGTACACAGTAGCAAAGATAGTAATGACAAAACATAATAGCTTGTATCATATAATTCCTTAAAGGTTTTCAAAGTACTTGAAAAATATTTCACTTATCTTGACAACAGTTCTGGGAGGTAGGTGTTATCACTGTCTTAATTCTGTAGCAGAGGAAACAGAAAGAGATAAAGGTTAAGTGACTGGACTAGGATCACACAACTAGTTAATTTCGCATTTGGATTTTAACTCAGATCTTCTTGAGTCCAATTCCCACATTCTCTACACTGTGCCCCCTGAATGCCTCATAATAGGCACTCAATAAATGGTTGTAGCTTGATTTTCAATCACATAATCCTGTGATTTGGGTAAATAGTAATGTGTTGCAAAAAAATCCTGAAATTGAAGCTTGGTTCAACTTTTTGAAAAATATTAAAAAAAACAATGTTCTCCTATTGTGCTGCCTGACATCTTAAGGAGTTTAGACAGCACTATTACCCTATTGTGAGGTACTTGCCAGACAGGGAGAAGCAGGGGCAGTATAGCCTCGAAGTGTCATGCATGACTGGGTTGTCTGACAGCTGTCTGGGGAAAATCCAACCTTCTTAGCTTTCCACTCCAACCCACAGTTCTCATCCCAGGAAATTTATAATCACATACATCAATCTGGCACACCCAGTCAAGGTATCCTTGGGAAATATAGTTTTCCCAGCATAGACCATAGTTTTCCCAACAAATGGAGAATCATAGGAATCCACAGGCATAGTCAGAGCTCATATTCAGAGACAGGAGCAGTTTTCCATCCAGCAAACTCCTGACCTACTCTAGAGGTATAGGCATTTTGGCCAGTTATTCTACCTGGCCAGACTAGGGACCTGACTCGAATTCCCAGCCAGGGAGAATTCATGGTCACAGGGGGAGGGGATAAGTAGGAAAAAGAAAACAGATTTATTTTTGCCAGTGGTGGTAGTGACTGGTAATGGCCATTTTGGTAGTCTTTCAGTGGGAACAAATGGAGAGGTTGGAATGGTTTCTCACAGTGGATGGAATGAAAAAAAAATAAGCAAGTGGTATAGTTTGTTATGGACCTATTACATGCCTGGGATAAGAGAAGCACTAAAACAGAACGTCAGAACTGGGAGGGACCACATTTTAGATAGAAACTCCAAAATATCAGAGACCTCAGATCAGAAGGGCTGGTTTTTAATGGGGTCCAAAGACACCCAAGAGGTTTGGGTATAGATTTCAGGGGGTGTATGAACTTGCGTAGGAAAAAATATATTTTTATTTTTACTAACCTCTAAGTGAAACTTATCATTGTCCTCAATTATTCATAGGGACAATAAGCATCATTCTGAGAAAGAATTCACAGGCATCACCAGACTTCCAGACAAGTCCATGACATGCAAAAGGCAAAGAACCTTTTCCTTACAGCAAAAACTTTCAGAAATGGATTGGGCCTTTGGCATAGCACATGGATTGGTCAAGTTGGAAGGAATCTTCTCAGAGATCGTGCGATTACAAGCTATAACACTGAAGTTGGGGGAGCTGGAATGATTTTTGAGGGTGGAGCTTGCAAAAGAAGAGCAAACAATTTTAATTGTTATTAATAATAATAGCTGGTTATTAATGTAACTTTTTAAATATGTTATCACGATTATTCCTCACAATAGCCCTGTGAGGTAGGTGCTATCATTAGCCCTATTTTATAGATGAGAAAAAACTTTGGTTAAGTGACTTGCCCAAGGTCATATTTTAATTGAGATGTTCCAGATGCCAACTCCAGAATTTTCTCTACTGTGCCACCTATCTACCCTAACTAGAACTCAGGCTTTCTGATTTCCATCCTAGGGCTCTTTTCATGCTACCATCTTTGGGGTTAAAAATAATAAGGTAGGATAATGTGGCCCAATGACTTGAATGAGGGAAAAGAAGGAAGTAGAGTCATATAAATAAACAAGGTAGGGAGGGGGTGTCTTTGTGATCATGTGCATGTGTTTGAGTGGTTTTGGGTTATGAAAAGTTCTCAAGTAGCCTTATATCTACAAATCCTACAAATATTCCACTAACAAGTATCTATTTAGAGCCTAATGTATGCCCAGGCCTGGATTCAGCTACATTATGGGAGTGAAATAAGAAAATGAACATAAGAAGAGCAGATTCAAATCCTGCCTTCAGGGAGCCCACATACTAGGGGAGAACGTGGTAGAAAATAAAATGTTCCCACAGTTGGGAAGCATCTTCTAGGGAAGACAAAAGAAATTGATCTTGGCCTTGTCCTCAGGAAACTCACAAACTTTATTCCTGAGGAACAGAAGCAAGTCTGGGATACAGAACTCCTACCCAGAAGGGTGTGTCACTAAGTATTGAATTGTTTTTGAATACTGTAAATGCCCCAGGGTTCAGAAAATAGGGAGACTCCTGTTTCCTCAAGTGTTTCAGAGAAGGCTGTCTAAGGGAAATAACACCTAAGCTGGGCCTAGAAGGATGGGTTGGATTTTTAGAGGGAAATAGAAAAAGGAAAAAGGGACAGAAACTATTTTTTCTAATGTGGAGAAGAGAGTGAGGTATTTATAAGGAAAGCAGATGGTTGTGAGCCTAGAGGAGGGGGTCTTTAACCTAGGATATTTGAATTCTTTTTTTTTTTAAATCAGATAACTGTAATTCAAGGCAATTGGTTTCCTTTGAAATTCATGTATTTTATTTTATGCCCTTAAAAGCAGCATTCTGAGAAGAGGCCCATAGGCTACAACAGACTGCTAGAAAGATCTATGACACAAAACAGATTGAAAATTCTTGATCTAGGAAACAGAGGGGATGCCAGCCTTCACAGAAAGACAAGAGTGTCTAAGAAAATGGTGAGAACCCAAGATGCTGCCACATGATGAAGTACATGGACTATGAAGGTAAGCAGTATGGGTGTTAGAAGAGTCAGTGAGAAAGTTACTGCATTTTTTTTCAGACAATTGGGATTAAGTAACTTGCCCAGGATCACACACTTAGTCATGTCTGAGGCTAGATTTGAACTTAGATCCTCCTGACTCCAGGGCTGGTGTTCTAACTATTACTTATTTTTGAATAGGCAGATCACATGATGGAAGATTAGTATAATGTATTGCATGGGGATATTTCACAAACAATGTGTTTACCAGCATTTTCACAGTGAAAACAATTCCTACCCAGTAACCAACCCCAAGAACTAAAACAACTCTGTTTTGTTGTTTTCCTTTTAAAACAAATAGTGGATTTGGGAGAGGGGGAAATGGAATTGCTGAGAATAAATAAATAGGACACATCTCTAAAGTGGATGATATGATAATAAAAATCTATTTTTGTCCTGAGAACTGGCCTTGGCGTGAGGTTGAAGTACCTCTGACATATATTAACCATGTGACCACTAGCAAGATAGTTAACCTCTTAGTTCCCCGGCACCTCCAAACTATAGACAAATTGCCAATTTTCAACTGTGGAAGGAGTTTCAATGCTGGGTTACCTTCATACGTCAAGATTGTGTCCTAAACACTCATATTTCTACAGTACTTTAGAGTTTATAAAGTTGTATTCTTCCCCCCAGTGGTGCCATGAAGTAGATTCTGTTGTTGTTGAGTCATTTCAGTCATGTCTGACTGCGACCTCATCTGGGGTTTTCTTGATAAAGATACTGGAATAGTTTTTCATTTCCTTCTCCAGCTCATTTTATGAATGAGAAACTAAGGTAAACAGGGTTAAGTGAATTGCCCGGAGTCATGTAGCTAATAAGTGTCTGAGGCCAGATCTGAACTCAGGAAGATGAGTCTTCCTGACTCGAGGTCCAGCATCCTATTCACTGTACCACTCAGGTACCCCATGAAGTAACACCCGCCCCCGCCTTTTTATAGATGAGAAAACTGAGACACATATAGCAAGACTAAGATGATCACTGCTATCAAAAGAAGTAGACTCACTCAACATGTTGGTACCTATTTGACAGTTACATTATCGCTTTATGACCCTGGGCAAATGTCTTGACCTGTTTCAACATAGATCCTCCTTTGTAAGATTGGGATAGTAATAGTTACAGAGGCAACTAGTAGGTGGGATAGTAGACCGAGCACTGGAACTGGAGTCAGGACGACCTAAGCCCAAATCTGGCATCAGGTACTTAGCACCTGTGTGACTCTGGGCAAGCCATTTAGCCACCATCGGCCACAGTTTCCTCAATCGGAAGAGGATAAAAAGACCTCCTTCCCAGAAACCTTAAAGTGGTTGTATCAACATTAGTAGTAAGAGTTAACTGCATACCTTAAAGTGCTATTAAAATATCAACTCTAATAATTAACCTAGGAGCATCCATTCAGCATTAAACAAATCTATTTTAAATACTTCCTGTTCAAGGCAGAATAAAACCATGCTTTCCATCCATCATGCCTGTCTGTGTCTCTCCTCTTGAACTTTCTTCTTGAAGGTTTTCACCTTCCGACATACTTTAGTCTGATCTCATACCCATTCCCAGCTCATGGCCACTTGACAAGCCTATCAATATTTTGTTTTTCTAATGGTTTCTCTGCAGCTGGTCCCTCTAGACCTCTCATTGCTTTTACAACCCAACTCTAATGTACAGCAGTCCTTCCATCACAGACAACCCTTGACCACATCAGTCTGCCTCATGTTTATGTGTATGTGGGGTGGTTTTTTTCTCCTTACTGCTTATTGTTAGAGAGCTGAGTCCCCCAGAAAGATGCCCTCCCCTTTCTCCACTCCATCCATCTGTGGTGCTCTAAATAAAGTCTTGCTGGATGGTAATGACATTTACTGAAACTACAGAATGTATCTTGGAGTGATTTCACCTTCAGTTCACTACGATCTTTGGCATAGCCTCATCACTACGTGAATTTGTCAGGAACTTCATTATTCATTTGGTCTGGGGGTTTGAAATGTTTGGAGTAAAGATTAAAACTGGCTGATTCCATAAGTACTGACAAACACAGAAAAGACAGGTACTGATCAAAGAACTCCTACATGCACACACACACTCCTACATGCACACACACACACACGCACACACGCACACGCACGCACACACATGCACACACACGCACACACACACCTTCATTAGTCTACTCCATGAACCATGTACCTACCCAAAAGAGTCCTGGGTGATGCTAATAGCAACCTAACTGCGATAAAACAGTGGCTAATATTTATATAGTCTTAAGCCTTCAGGTTTAAAAAGCGCTACATAACGATTATCTCATTCTATCCTCACAACAGCCCAATAGGCACAATTATTATTCCAATTTTACAGATGAGGAAATTGAGGCAAAGGTTGTAACTACTCTCACCCAGTTAATAAATGTCTGAGGAACTCGAGTCCTTCTGACTCCAGGTCCAGTGCTCTCTACTCAATACTCTGGAGGAAATCAAATATGAAGTTTGGCGTGAAAGGCTTTTTACAATGACCCTCTTCTCCGCCTTTCCTATCTTCACGTCCCTTATTTCCCTCCACACACTCCTAGTAATTTTTCCTCAAATAGGATGACACTCCAGCTGCCATTTCAATCACTTTGTACAGGTTATCTGTGGTACCCCTTATGTTCTCCCTCCAAACTTCTGTTTCTTGAATTCCCTGGCTTTCCCCTCCCTCCCTCCATGTTCTTCAGGGGACCTTGTAGGTCTAATGAGTCATGTTGACTTTGTCTCCAACATTATCTTCCTTTGACTGCGCATCTATTGCATAAATACTAATTCAAATGTTATTTCTCTTATTCATACATAAGTACCTTGAGGGAAGAGAGTGTTTTTGTGTTTTTACCTTTCTTTGTATCCTCAAAACTTAGCACAGGGCCTTGAACATAGTAAGCACACAAATGCTTGTGGACTAACTTATTGATTAATCAAAGGGCTCCTTGATCATTTTTAGCCCCAAGCCCCAACACAGACAGAACTCTGGCAAAATGCTCGCTGTTAGATCTTTCTCTTTCTCTCTTCCAGAGATGATCTACCTTCAACTGCCTCCTTCCAAAAGAATTTTCTATAAGTGTATGCAGGCTAGTAAACCAGGGACTATCATTGTTTATTTAAAAAATAACCATTTAAAACAAATAAAGGTAAACATACTTTCCCTCTGCCAAGAAAGACTTTAGGATTTCATGAGTAAATCCAAGGGTAAAAAGAAGTTTTAGAGTGATTGACTTGGAATTTCCCCCTGGGGGTAGGGTTTTCTATAATCTGGGGAGGAGGGGGGACTTAGAATCACAGCTTCTATCTCCACACTCCTCAGGCCTAATTGGAAAAGCGGCCCTATTCTCAAAGACCTGATCCCATTTCTTCTAGCATCCTCCTTACCACATCTGTGAATTTTCTAACTCCATGAGCCTTAACCCAATCTCTCTTCCAGCTCCAAGTGTCTTCTCTACATGTCATTAGGTTCTTCTCCAAGTCTGAGCTCCTATCCAGACTTATTTGAACTGTCCACACTAACCAGCTGCAATCTCCACCACTGGTAAGTTCAGTGTCAGTTTCAGTTCTCAGTTGGGGCATTGCTGTGCTCTTTCAGAAAGACCTGAGACCGTTGGGTAGGATTTATTTGGGTCTAAAGCTTTCCATCTCTCAAGAAGGAGGTCAGAAAGTAGAATAATACCAGCTATTTAATCTTTTTGAGGCTTAGTTTTTCCTTTCCTAGTATGGAACTAGGTCTCCTTTAAGAGAGACCTCACCCTAACCTATGCTGATTACAGTACATTTGCCAAATCATCAGCAAGGTTGTCTCTAACCAACCAATGATCCACTGGCCAAAAGGTGTCAAATAGTTTTGGGATTAAGGCTTCCCAAGATTTTTTTTAACTCTAAATCTCATCTATTGGTCCATGCAAATGATAGATTTGGGAAAAGTTACAAAGGCAATATGTGCCCTGAGAACAAATTCATTGACTGTTAGCTGCTCAGATGATTTTCTGACTTTTTCAGATGCAAATGACCTCCTCAAAGCCTCACATCTTTTACAAGGGGCAACTGAGCTTATGTATATCTTTTGCAAGGGGCAAAATGATTTACTTAAATCAGAAAGTGACTCACTTTTTAAAAAAAAATTTATTTTCAGTTTTCGACATTCACTTTCACAAAATTTTGCATTTCAAATTTTCTCCCTATATCTCCCCTCCCCCCTTCAATATAGCTCATATTTTGAATACTCTATCCTCCACTCTGCCCTCCCTTCTATCACCACCACCCCCTTATCCCATTCCCTTCTATTCTCCTGTAGGGAAATAGATTTGTATACTCCATTATCTATATATCTTATTTCCTAGTTGCAAGTAGAAATAATTTTTAACATCCATTTTTAAAGCTTTGAGTTACACATTCTCTCCTTTCCCACCTCCCCACTCACTCTCATTGAGAGAGCAAGCAATTTGATATAGGTTATACATGTGTAGTCATGCAAAGCACTTCCATAACAGTCATATTGTGAAAGACTAACTATATTTCCTTCTATCCTGTTCCCTGCTCCATTTATTCTATTCTCTCCTTTGACCTGTCCCTCTACCAAAGTGTTTGCTTCTGATTATACATTCCCCCAATCTGCCATATTTTCTATTATGCCCACTCTCTTATCCCCTTTCCCCTTGCTTTCTTGTAGGGTAAGATAAACTTCCATACCCAATTGAATATGTGTGTTGTTCCCTCCTGAAGCCAAATTCAATATAAGAAACGCTCACTTATTCCCTCTCATCTTCCTTTTCTTCCTCTCAATTGTTAAAGCTCTTTCTTGCCTCTTTTATGTTAGATGATTTACTATATTCTATCTCTCTCTTTTTCTTTCTCCTAGCATATCCTCTCAATACTTAATTTTCTTTTTTAGATATCACCCCCTCATATTCAGCTTGCCCCCCCATACAAATGCATACACATGCACATACATGCATATATTTATAATATATATAAACATATATATGTGTGTATATATATATATGTATACATATATATAGGTATACATATACATATATTCCCTCCACTACCCTAATACTGATAAAGGTCCATAGAGTTATAAATATCATCTTTTTATGTAGAAATGTAAATAGTTCAACTTCAATAAGTCCCTTAAGGTTTCTCTTTCCTGTTTACCTTGTCATGCCTTTCTTGATTCTTGTATTTGAAAGTCAAGTTTTCTATTCAGCTTGGGTCTTTTTAATAAGAATACTTACAAGTCCTCTATTTCATTGAAGTTCCATTTTTTTCTCCTGAAGTATGACACTCAGTTTTACTGAGTAGGTGACTCTCAGTTTTAATCCTTTCCCCTTTGACCTCTGAAATATCATATTACAAGCACTCGAATCCCTTTGAGTAGAAGCTGCTAAATATTGTGTTTCCACAATACTTGAATTGTTTCTCTCTGGCTGCTTGCAATATTTTCTCCTTGACCTGAGAACTCTAAAAATTTGGCTATAATATTCCTTTGAGTTTTCCTTTTGTGATCTCTTTCAGGTGATTGGTAGATTCTTTCCATTTCTATTTTACCTTCTGCTTCTAGAATACTTTTCCTTGATAATTTCTTGAAAGATGATGTCTAGGCTTTTTTATGATCATGGCTTTCAGGTAGTTCAAAAATTTTTAAATTATCTCTATTGGATCTATTTTCCAGGTCAAATGGGGTGTAGGATGTGTTCAGGGAGGACCAGTACCTTGGTGTGATGGCTGGCAAGCCCTTTTGGGAGTTCTTTCCACCTTTGGTGTTCACCTGTTCCACCCAATGCTCACCTATGGCTTCAAGAAGCTGCAGCATATGTAGTGATCACACCCTGGTAAAGCATTTCAGCAGACAAGCCAAACCATGTTGAGGGTAACCAAGGGGTCTCAAACCCATTGGTGAGTTAGGTGTTGTCTACCCCAAGAATGTGAAGACTTCTTCTGGTGGAATGGGTGGATGAGAACAATTTGTTCCAAAGGCCACAAAGGCAGCTGAAGCAGGCGATGTGGAGGACTTAGAGCTTGGTTTGACACAGAAGATACCAAGGTCATCTACTGCAGCCTGAGCCATTGTCAGCCATCTTGACTCTGTCCTGCCACTGGACTATCATGACTCTGGAGGAGAGACTGAGGCTGACAACTTCTGCCTCATTTAAATCCAATTTATACACAAATCAAAAGACATCACCCATACCATTTTACAATAACCTCTAGGTGAGCTGTTTTTCTAATGAGATACTTCACATTGTCTTCTATTTTTTTCATTCTTTTGATTTTGTTTTATGATTTCTTGATTTCTCATAAAGTCATTAGCTTCCATTTGCTCCATTCTAATTTTGAAGGAATTATTTTCTTCAGTGAACTTTTGGATCTTTTTTTCCATTTGATCCATTCTGATTTTTAAAGCATTCTCTTCCTCATTGGCTTTTTAGGCCTCTTTTGCCATTTGGGTTAGTCTAATTTTCTTCAGCATTTTGGGGGGGGGTTTCCTATAGCAAGCTGTTAACTTGTTTTTCATGATTATCTCATTTCTCTTCCCAATTTTTCCTTTACCTATCTTACTTGATTTTCAAAATCCTTTTTGAACTCTTCTATTCATATTTTTCTTGGGGGCTTTGGATATAGAAACTTTCACTTTGATTGTATGTCTTGATCTTCCTCATCGCCAATGATGTAAGAAAATGCCTCTTCACCAAGAAAATAAGAATTGATAGTCTGTCCACCCTCCCCCCACACACACAATTTGCTCATTTTCCTAGTCAGTTACTTGACTTTTGAGGTCTTTGTTAAGTGTAGGGCTGCTGCCACCCTGGGGTTGGGGCCAGAGCTGAGGAAGCTAGAACATGCTTCCCTCTTAGCCAAATAAGAGACCCTTCCCACTGACCTTCAAAGCTATTTTTGGTATTTGTGGGTTGAGAAGTCTGAAAATCTCAGCAGCCACCAGCAATTCAGTCGCCTAAAGCTTGCTCTAGCTCCATCTGCCCTTGCCAAACTGTTCTCTACTCTTAGCCCAGTGGGATAGACCCTTCCTGTTGACCTTCCAGATTGTCTTGGGCTGGTAATTTGCTTCAGTCTCTCCTTTTGTGACTTTTGCTACTCTAGAATTTGTTCAGAGTCATTTTTTTCAGGTTTTTTGAGGTATTTGGGGAGAGAGTTCTAGCAGGTCTCTACTTCTATGCCGCCATCTTGGTTCTGCTTCCCACCCCCATCCAACTCACTCTTTATCAGGTATAAATGCAGCTAGAGTACAACTTGCCCTTTCATTTACGTAGAATCAAAGTCTGTCTCCCTACATCTACCCACTGCTCCCAGTTCCATTCTCCTGACTAGTTCAGTATTAGATGTAAAGAATCCCACAGGCTCAAAGGCCTACAGGACAATTTATCTCCCTTCTGGATTACAAATGAGATGAAGTAGAATTAGAAGCAATCGACAAAAGATCTAAAATGTCAAATTTAGCCTTGATGTTAGAGGGAAAATATCCTAACATTTAGAGCTCTTAAAAGAATACTAAGACCCCTAAGGATTTTACAGATTCCTTCTCACTACAGAGCTCTGAGCAAAGGCTGAATGGCCATTTGTCGAATATGTTATATACAAAATTCTAATTCAGGAGTGAGTTGAACTAGATGGAACTCTGAGGTACCTTCCAACTGTTGTGACAATGAGAATGCCCAAGGAGTGAGGGGTACTATCTCCACTATTCAGCTGAGGGGAAAAAAGGAAACATTTATTTTGTTGACTTAGGTTCTGTCTCCATACACATGTCCTGTTTAAGTTAATGACAATGAATGAAATAAAGGAAGAAAAAGTAGCAGTGGGTTTTGTAGGGCTTTTTTTTTCATTAAATTAGACTGATTGTTAACAGCTCCTATCCCACCACCCCCAAAAATGAAAACAAACAAGACAAAATACTTGGACTGAATTTGGTGAGGTTTTTTTGGTTTTGAGGTTTTTTTGGGTTTTTTGGCCAATCTGGTTTGTATCTCATCTAAATCCCAGTCAATACTCCATATCTTGAGAGAAAGCTGCTAGCCAAATGGCCCAAAGCATCACATTAACTTCCCTGCAAACCTTACTGGCTTCTCCTCAGCCAGGAAGTGAAGCAAGAGATTAGCTGATTGGTCCCTACAGAACCACAGGGTCATAAATAACATCAGAGTTATCACATTAAGTCCAGGATTTTCTTCCCCCAGGAAGTGTTTGCTGCTACAGAGTCCATGGTTGCTATGGAAGATAATGAAGGTAAGGATGGCAGCTGGAACTCGCCAGCTGATGGGAATTCAGAGAAAACTGGTGGGCAGGGCCTGGCACAGCTGGTCTAGAGATTTGCATACACCTGTAGAACAGTAAGTATGACAAATTGGATTCTTCTTATCAAGGTCAACATCCTGTTGCTCACCAGGTAATGCAAGCCATTAATTTCTGACTTCACCTCCTACTGCCTGCCCGCATGCCAACATCTGCTTGAGTTCCTGGTTTTGACCCAACTTCTTCAACCACTGCCTTTGACCCACAGTCAACAACCCTACATGCCAACTGTAGCTCCCACTTGTCTGCCCCTTTTAAATCTCAATAACAGTTTCCTCAGCTCTGGATCACTTCAAAATCATATCATCTTCTGCCCCAAATAATCTCACCCAGGTGAAATCCCTCTCTTATTCTTGCCCCTTGAAGGCGAAGTAGCCTGTTGGGATCTAAAATGGGGCTGCAAAATAAAACAGAAAGCAAGGCCTAGGAATCCCAAATGCACATCTTTATTCAGCTGCCATCAAAAGCACAATATTTTAAATCATTTACAATACAAAGTGCCCTAGCTGGGCCACACTGTGAGGGAGATAAGGATGGTCCCCAGAGATTCTCAAGAAAGCTCATAGTCTTGTAGATGATTTAGACCTAGGGACTTAAAAAAATAAAATGAGAAAAGCATGTTTTTTTCATTACATGGCTCCTAATTACAAGTATTAATGATCTTCACATGACTTGAAATTCTTTCTAGGGCCCCTGTGAGATCACATATCTTTCATGATTTCCTCCACCATTAAAAAAAAATGGATTAGTCCTTATTTACACAACAATACCATTCTTAACCAAATGCACAAGCCACTCTGTGCTGTACCTTGGACTGTTTAATACATGATAAATTGTTATTTTTTAAACTATTTAATGGAGCATGAAGAACATAATAGTGTTCAGGCCAGATAATTGTTCTCGGATCAATAAAGATAGCAAATGTTTAGTAAACCAATCTCCATGCTGGGCTCCCCAGGCCTCATTCATCCTGATCCTGGCCTTCTGTGCCCATCAATCCAAGCCATATTTAGCCAAAGCAAACACTGGGTAAGCTCTGGAGACATGGTGGCGGCAAGGCAACAGAGATGGAAATAGCCCATGGAAGGAAACCACATGAAAAGAAGCTTGAGTGGGCAAATTAGGGCCAGGTGGCTCCCTAATAAACAGCTGGTCATCTTCGGAACCCACTCGAAAAGACATTTCCAAAGGTCTGCTTTGAGAAAGTATTCCTGGCATGAGACCAACTACTCTAAATCTTATGCAAATTGGGAAACATGATCCAGCCTGGGAAGAGGCCCAGAAAGGGTCAGAGGGTCGGTTTCTTTTAAATAGCAAGATCCATTTGAACATATTACCTTCTGGTTCATGGGCTTGTGTGAGCAAGCACCATCACTGCCTGGAAGAACCACTTGTCATGATCACAAGAAAAGACATCCATCCTTTAATAAAACAAGGTTTGGACAAGAAGATCTCAAAGGTCCATTCTAGCTCTCTTTTTAGGAGCTGAGTTTGATTTAAACTCAATCTCACTTTAGGTTTTCCTCTTCCTTTTCAACTCCTTGGTTGACATGCTATTCACTCACCCCCATAATAGCTGGGGTGCAGACCCTTATTTGTTCCTTCTAGCCTGTCTCCAAAGTCCTATTCTTCCTGGTTGGCTTGTCCAGAAATAGAGCTTGAGTTATTCTTACCAAGATTCTTACCAGTACCAAAAGGGACAAAAGGAGAAATCCCAAGATTTTTGGGAAAGACCTTTGAGATCATTCTTGAAAAGCCTCATTTCATAGATATGGCAACTGAGACCTAAATATTTTCAGTGATTTAACCACAGTCTTGAACAGATTTACAGAGAATAGAATGGTTGAGTTACAGAGCAGGGAGCTTTTAGTCCAGTAAATTTTTGATTTATCATAGAAGTAATGCTTCTGAGATTAAGTAATGTTATTCCCATCTTCCTTGGATCAGTCTCTGGCCCCTTCATGAGATCAGTTATCATGTTACCTCAGGAGACAGACCTTTGGAGTGTCCAGTCCCAGCTGTACCTCTAACTGGGTGCCTTATTCAGAGTTGGGACCTCGCTAGACCAAGTTCCTGGATGTCTGAGGTCAGGGCTTCTGGTCTCCATCATTCTGCCACGTTAGCCAGTCTCTTCCCACTAGAGAAACTGGTACAATTCTATGATGTCTCCTGTGTGGCTGTGAGTAAGTCATTTCTTTTAAGTTTTGATTTCCTCACCTAGAAAATTGTTCAGTGGAAGGCACTTTTATAAACTGTGAAATGAATAGACATATGAATTATTGTTTTTCTTCTTACTGCCTCCATCTTGTAGAATAAGGAACAATTCCCACTGACAAGGGAAGAGGCATTTTTTTTCATGGCTTATCTGTCACTTTGTTCCTCCTGAGCCCAAATTCTCAAGCTGGAGTAAAAGCAACAGTTGAATATTTTTCTTTTGGTTCATGAATGAGCAGGAATGGATAGGAAATGAACATAAGTGGATGGGAAAGTAATTTGCAAGGGAGTATGGACAGTTATGTGTCATTAATATGATGAGATCCCCTTTCCTTTCCCCAGTTATGCTTTTTCAGGCAAAAATTCACCTCCCCAGATCAACTATCTTTTTCCAAAACCTATCCTTACAGGGTGCCAACACATTTAGCCTGCATTTATACTGATCTGCTGGCACCATCAGGCTCAGGTTGAAAATAATTCCTCCAATTTTCTTCTGTGTTTCCAAGGGAGCATAGTATCTCTCTCCCTGACCAATACAACCCTCAGTAATAGGTGATGAGTGTCACCACTTGGACAGGGGATCTCGGAGCCAATTAAAACTTAGCTGACCTGCTGGGTATAGAAAGAGGACTTTTAAACATAGTTTTATTTCCCAAAACTGCTCTGGGGACATTTGCATTGAAATTGTCCCTTCATTCAAAATCCATGGTGCTGACAGGGGGCTTTGTCAGAGAGGTCAGATTTCTTGTATAACTAAAATAAATAATAATATTATGTACACCCTTATAATTAGAACTTAAAGGTTTACAAAGCATATTCCTCCCAACTTATCTGAGAGGATGGGAGGAAAAGTAGTATGGTCATTTTCTTGATGGATAAACTGAGGATCAAAAGGTTGCCCAGGATCAAAAGGTAGAATTTTCTTCCCTCCTTCCCTCTTTATCATCTACATTTTAGACAAAACTAGGGATGGGCAAGGGGGGTTTTTCACCAAGATGGTGAAATTTAGAATGTATTGACAATACTTTGTAACTCAGAGACAACTGAGGTTTAGCACCTAAAAGGGAACGTGTAGTTTGTGTAGCATTAAAGATGTTGGTTCATGCCTGTATTCTACATCCAAATAAGTTTTCAATTCCATTAGATTCTACTTCTATAATCTTGCCTGCATCCCACCTGTCCTTTCCATTCTCACAGTCACTTTCTTAGTTGGTGTCCTCATTACCTCTTTCCTAGTTTTTGGAATAACCCCCTACTTCAGTTCCTACCCTTTCTAATCCATCATTTTTGTAGTCAGAGTAAACTTGTTATCACAATGATAGTAAGAGTACTGAACATTTATATAGTGCTCCCAGGTTTGTAATGTGCTTTACAAATATAATTGCACTTTGTCCTCACCAACAACCCAAGGACATAGATGTTGTTGTTACTGCCGCCATCTTATTGACGAGGAGACTGAATCAAGAAGTTAAAGTGACTTGCCCAGAGTCATAGAGTTAATAGATATTGAGACAAGATTTGAACTCAAGATTTCCTGAATCCAGGTTCAGTATCTCTATCCACTGTGCCATCTCTGATCATCTGTTATTTCTCTGCTAATGCACTGGGCCACTCTTAGTTGCCACCCTGTTCAACAAATGTGTATTGATTTCATCTTGTTTGTAGAGGACTATCCTGAATCTTAGAGAGCAATGTGAAGTTTACTTAGAATAGGGCCCCTGTTGTCATAACACTTGTAGGCTAGTAGAGGCAAAATGAGCACATTAAAATCAGTCCTAACTTTGGCATTCAAGGCCTTTCAAAATCTGGTTCCATCCTACCTTTCCACACGTATTTTGTTTTACCTTCCTGGATTTTATATTCTAGTCAAACTGGACCATTAGTTTTTCTCTCATCTCATCCTACTACTGCCTTTATAGGGAAATTTTTTGCCCCAGCTTTGTCTTCTGGAATCCTACTCCTAAAGTTCAAATGTCACCTTTTTCCTTAAACCTAAGCTGGATTTAGGACCACAGATTTAGAATTAGAGGAGACTTGAGAGGTCAAACATTTCAACACACTGATTTTACAGGTGAGGGAATTGAGATCCAGAGAACCTAAAAATGACTTGTCCGACTCACACAGCTAGTAAATATCACAGGGCTTGAAAGTCTTACACTTGGGTATAATCAACTCCGCAATGACAAAAGAAGATAGATGTTTCTAGAAGTTAATCTGAAAAGAATATCTGGAGGTTTTAGTGGAATATAAGCTTAATATGATGACAGTCAAAAACACTAATGCAATCTTTGACTGCATTAAGGCAGCTATATCATCCAGAGGATCTGCTGTAGACATAAAGATTGGTCTCACCTCCTTTGAGAGCATAGAAAGTGAAAAATCAAGGTTGAGTGCAGGGGAGACTGCTTAGTGAGCTCCATTTAAGAGAAGCTACACAGCGTTTCTGCAGATGATACAATTTAAAGTACAGAAATAATTGCTTTCCTCTCTTCAAAGTTTAAAATGTCTCCCCCAGGAATGTATTACTGAGTGCAAGATCTTTGCTAAGAAGGTTTAGACACAGAAGGAGAATGTCTGAAGTCAAAGAGTGCCTGGATAATGACTTTATTTGGTATAAAAATGATGAAACCGTAGAAAAGGTCAAGAGCACCTAGGAATATCTAAATACACTTTCAAAATTATATTCTTCATGGTCTTTCATATAATTTGAAAACTGTAAAAGGATACAGCTACTTTATGAGGTCACCAGAAGCTCCCCCTTTCTTGGAATCAGGGATCCCATCAAAGATGGGATGAGACAAAAGGGAGCATCATGACAAGAGTATTTCCCCCTCTGCCACATAAGAATAGCCCATGAGGAACTGGCCAAACAAAATGCCATCCATTCCTCCAAATGCCAGCAAAACTGAGCATTTGAATTTCCCTGAGTGTCTCCCAGGCAATCATACTCTAGAGACCCAAAAAGACCCAAAGACATACTCTAGCAATGGACTTCCCTGGAGCTCAGAACAATCACTCCATCCAGATTCACTTCTTAAGCATCTACTACGTGCTAATCACTTTTGCTGAGGATACAAAGACAAAAACGAAACTGCCCCTGCCCTCAGGAATCTAGTAAATGTTAGAGTTGTCTCCACTGAGAATCATGGTAGCTTACCTGAATATAACTCTCATTCTATGAACAATCAGTCAAAAGTCAAAATCTGATCAATTACCTATTACGAGCTACTCAATGGACATCCTTCCATGCCTTTAAAAGCCTCAGGCAAAGCTGCTGCCCCATCCTGTACCCATACCAGTCAGTCAGTAAACATTTATTAACTTCCTGCTATGTGCTACACACTGTGCTAAACCTTAGGGATGCAAAGAAAGGCAAAAGAATGTCCCTGACCTCCAGGAGCTGCTCATCCAACAGAAGTGGTGTGTATATCACCTAGTCAGTCACCATGTCTCCACAGGGTTTCTTGAATTATACTGCATACAAAGAAAAGCAGAAATAACAAATCTGCTCATTGTTTCAGTAAGAGCTCTGTCTTGATTATAACCCCTGATAAACAAAAGTACACTTGAAGCCAGACTGACCTACAGTATATAATAGCACTGTACTTGGAGTTCAGAAGATCTCAATATAAATCCTGACTCAGACACTTCCTAGCTATATGACAATAGAGAAGTCACTTGCTTTCTCTCTGTGTCAGTTTCCTTATTTCCAAAATGGTAACAGTCATACCTGTGATATACCCCAGGGGGCTGTTGTGAGGATAAAGCAAGATAATCCATGTAATGCACTTTGCAAACATTATGAAAATACCCATTTGCACTATTATTATGGACACAAGTAGATTGGCACCCTGATATCTTACCTGAATGCCAGCCTCAGTTCATATGGCCTAAACCCCTTTGACTCAGTCAGCAGCCATTGCTTAAACCAATGATTATCTTTGGGAATAAAACGGTAAGCTGAAACACTGGTTATTAATTTGTTCATTGCTCTTTCATCACAAAGGTAGTAGCCTGGATCCACTCTTTATCCAAGGAGACCATAGAGCGGTGCTTCCCTTTCCCTAAGAGATGAATAGCCAAGTCTAACGTACAGCTGGTGTATATAAATAGCTTCTAATGGCAAATCGTTATTTAAAATATTGAGGCCTAGAATGGTTCTGTGAATAATCTACTAGAGAGGCAAAGTCCATCCCCATAGATAGAAAAGAAGGAAGGAACTGATGAGAAGATGCAAAAAAATATAATTTTTCATAAGCCAGGTAAAATCTGGGAGTCAAAGTCAGCAGAAGTGAACTTGAGTCTTGGGTCCTACAATTATTAGTTGATGTAGCCTTGGTCAAATTGCTTTACCTTAGTTTTCTCACCTATGAAATGGAGATGGTACTTGTAGTATGTTCTCATGAGATTGTTGCAATCTTCTACCTGGACCTAGAAAGCAGAAAAACGAGTGATGGACAGATGTTAGAAACAGCCCCGGTGATCTCTATGGCTTGGTGACACTGGACTCTTTGCTGCTCCTTGCACAATGCATTCTATCTCCTGTCCCTTGCTGCATCACCCACCTCCCCACGCCCTCACCATGCCTTGAATGTTCTCTACTTTTCTCTGCCTTCTGACTTCCCTGGTGTCCTTATAGTCTCAGTTAAAATCCCACCATCTACAGGAAATCTCTTTGTCACTTATAATGTAAGTATTAGCCTTCCCTCTGAGATTATCTCCAATTAGTACGACATATCTTATTTTTGCATGTTTTATTATTGCCCCTTGTTTTGCAACAAAATAGATGGTTGTTTGCACCTTCTCACCTCCATAAGATTGTAAGTTCATTGACAGCAAGGACCATTTTTGCCTTTTTTTCTGTCTCCAGGGTTTACCATAATGCCTTTAAATAATAACTAACATTTATATAGCCCTTGCTGTGTGCCAGGCATTGTGTTAAGTGCTTTCCAATGATCTCATTTTATCCTTTCAATAAGTCTGGGAGTTAGGTGCTATTATCATCCACACTTTACATTTGAGGAAACTGAGGCAGACAGCAGCTAAGTGACTTGCCCAAGGTCACACAACTAGTTAGCGTCTGAGATTGGATTTGAATTTAGGTCTTTCTCATTCCAGATCCAGTGCTCTATCCACGGTACCAACAGCTGCCTTGCATAATAAGTGCTTAATCAATGCTTGAGTTGTGGTATGTGAATGTAATGGAATACTTTTGTTCTATAAGAAATGATGAGGAGGTAGACTTCAGAAAAACCTGGTAAGACTTACATGAACGGATGCAAAGTGAAGTGAGCAGAACCAGGAGAATGCTGTACATAGCAACAGCAACATTATGCAATGATTAACTTTAATAGACTTAGATCTCAACATACCCAACTCAACCCAAGACAATTCCAAAAGACTCCTGTTGGAAAATACTGTCCACATCCAGAGAGAGAGGCATGGAGCATGAGTGCAGATCAAAGCAGACCATTTTCACTTTTTATTGAATTTTTTTTTTGTTTTTTTCTTTCTCATGGTTTTTTCTGTTTTTCTTCCGATTCTTCTTTCACAATATGACTAATGTTGAAATATGTTTAACATGACTGTACATGCATAACCTATATCAAACTGCTTGCTCTCTTGGGGAGGAGAGATGGAAGGGAAGGAAGGAGAAAAAGTTGTAACTCAAAATTTTAGAAAAATGAATGTTGAAAAATATATTTACATGTATTTGGAAAAAAAATACTATTAAGGGGGAAAAGAAACATTAAAATTAAAAAAAAATGCTTGTTGACTGACTATTGAATTTAGGCTTGAGATAAGAAAAAAAATCACAATAATTAGAGCTACTTAAACATAGAAAACATTGCCCTGGAGAAGGAATGGATTCCCCTTCACTGGAGGATTTCAAGCGAAGTCTGGTTGAGGACTTCTGTGATACATCTTAAAGAGAGAATTCTCATGTAGGTAATGGGCTAGAAAAGACATTCTCTGAAGTTCCTTCCATCTCTGAGATTTGGGGATTTATGTAACCTGATATTAGCATACAAACATAGTCATAATTATCAGCCATCACAGGGCAATTATTATAGGCATCTTAATTATGGTTTTTATAAAATACTAAAAATTATTGACTTGCCAAAGTGGAAAGGGCAGGTACACATCAAGGAGCTATGATTATGTTAGGAAGTCATCAATTAAGACAAATTATTTTTATGAATAAAGATATACTGTGCATTGTGCTTTTTGACTCAGCTTCATGAGTCACTATTTCTTTTCAAGCTAAATACTGGGGATGGACTGTCATATTAATAAAACCTGTTTACTCCAAGTTATGTAGCAGACAAATAAGGTTGAATGAAAGGCTAGTCAAGTAATAGAATGACAGAGCTAGAAGGGTCCCTAGGTCTCAGAGCTAAAGGAAGAGCCCCTATCTACAATATAAAATGGTTGAACTTAGAATACAGAGGGTCAAGGCTGACATGAACTTGCCCTGTCATCTGGCCCAGCTCCTTCATTTTACGAAAGGGAAAAGAAAGAAAGATGAAAAAAAGAGAAGTAATTTGCCTAAGGTCAAACAGTGAGTCACGGCCAGAGCTGAGCCTCTCGGCTGGGCGTCCAACATTTTCTGCACTCTCTTCCCCGCATATGGTTTTATAACCCAGATCCGTCGGAATGATTATTTAACACAGTAACAATGAAATTCTTCCAGACACTTATCTGCAAAGACACTGCTATAATTAATTTTGTCTTTGCAATGACTGAAAGGTTGGACAATAATTACATGGGGAGAAGGTGAGTCATCTATATTTGGAGGAAAATTTAAAAGCCTTGCCTGCCTATGAACTCAGTATGTCGTTACTGTCCGGTCAAACAGCCTGACTTTTGATTGTTATTTACATTATAACACCTGAGATCTTCCCTCTCATGCATGGGCCCCCAGAAGAAATGCACCAGGTCTGAGGCCCTTTGTGCGTGAGCACCTATGCAAAACTATAGTTTCCAAGATCCTACCAATGTGCTTATTTCTCACAGTCAGACAGAGGACACATTAGTGGAAAATATAAGACATTTAATGAGACAGTATAACCAATAAAGGGACAAGGAAAAATCCCTTCATTCACACAAGGGGTGCATACATCACTATCCCTGCTTTACTGATGAGGAAATTGAGTCTTAAAAAGGTAAAGTGACTTAACAGAGGCCAATAAATAAAAGAGGCCCAGGCCTTAAAACCCAGGTCTAACTGCACACCCTCACCCTTTCCATTACAATATCCTCCCTCTTATTTAATTTTTTTCCTAAATGGTCACCCCTCCCCTAGGGACATGGTCATATGGACTTGATGGAATGGAAATGCTAACCCACAAGCATCATCTGAGAGTTTCCCAAGTTTCCAGGGCTTTTACCTTGAAATGAACTTGCTTCCACCAAAAAGTCATTTTGGGTGAGACATGGAGAAGTCATAGAGGAACATAGACAAGGACTGTGAGCTGGGCTGGGTCTCCCATACTTCTCTTTCAGGGAACTGGGGGGTCTGGGTACTGCCTCTTGGGAAAGTGGGGAAACAAAGAGGAGCTGAGGTCTCATGGCATAGTAGAAGAAATAGAAGAAGAAAAATAATTAGGTTAGCCACCAAGAGTAGAATAGAACATGGAAATGACCAGGAACCAGCAAGTGAGACTGCTAGAATCTATCACCTGTTGTCTCCTCTTCCACCCCCCGTTTGTTTTACCAAAGTGTTACCTGGAGAAAAGTCCTGTTTTTGACTACTTCACTTCCCAGTATGCATCTAACTCCTCAAGAGTAAACATAAAGTCAGCACTACAACCTCTAGTAGCTGCAGCTGTAAAAATGGAAGAATTTTTATTTTGGTGGGGGAAGGCAATCAGGGTTAGATGACTTGTCCACAGTCATAGTCACACAAATCCTATCTGAGGTAGAATTTGAACTCAGGTTCTCCTGGCTCCAGGGCCAGTGCTCTAGCCATTGTGTTGTCTAGCTGCACCAGAAGACTTTTTAATGATTATTTTCATTTTTATGTTTCTCGAAATTGATATTAAAGAATATATTCAACTCTGACTTATGACCAAACCTGTAAGTTAGAGATTGATAGTGGGGAAGTTAAGTCAGATTTCCTCCACTTTAGGTGAAGCAAGCATCAGCTGATTTAAGTAATGTCTGAGATGTATCTGGACACTGAGCTGCTGAAGTTGGTGTGTTGGTTTAGTTAGGCACACATCCTACACACATCACCCAGCCAAACTTCCCACCTAACTACACTGTATTTTAGTCTTTTTTCTCCCATCATGTCTTCTTAGCTGCCTTCTCAATAGCCACTAACCCTGAGCTTAGAACATGGTAGTTACTCAAGACACATCTGTCAAATGGAAATTAATTGCCCTGGCTATGATTCTATATTTTTAATGATATAGATGAGAGATATATATTGCTACATTGTAATCTTAGATTATCACAACAAATTTTCTGACAGCAGACTTGAAACATTGATTTCATCATGTCACCTATCCACTCAAAAAAAACAGAGAGTCATTCATGGAACTAAGGCTAAAGTCCAAATCCCTTGGCTTGACTTTCAAAGTCTTCCACAATCCGGTCCCATTCTACTTATCTCATATAATCTCCCTCTATTCCCATTAATACCTTCTACTACAGAGGGTAATTTAGTAAGCTTGGAAGGATACACTACCAAACTGGGAAGCCTTAGTGATAGACTGTGTATGCACATCATCCAAGGACCAGCTTAGCTAAGGGCAGACAAGCTCATCCTCAGAAGGCAATGAATTTATTCAGGTGATGAATTTATATTTTTTTTTGACTCCAAAATATAGGAAGACAACTGCTATGCTATTGGGAGATTGTAGTAAAGTTATATAGATGGAGGAAATGCTTCCACCCATGCAATCAAGTGCCATCTTTGGTGGGGTGGTGAAATCTCACACCATTGAAATATCAGTGGTCCATTCTGGGCACAGATACCTAAGAATCCTAAGGCTGAGAACCACTTACTAAACTGGTTCTTGTTAGTTTCTACTACAGGATGAATGAAGCATTGCCCTTGTCCTTCAAGAGCTAGGGAAAGGAATATGGAAGCCATAAGCTAGCATTTCTATGGTACTTTAAGTTTTGGAAAGTACTTTACAAATATGATTTCATTTATCCTCACAACAACTCTAGGAGGTAGGGGCTATTGTTATTACCATTTTACAGATGAAGAAACTGAGGCAGCAGCATACCTAAGTGACTTGCATAGGATCAGACAGCTAGGAAGTGCCTAAGACTAGATTTGAATTCAGGTCTTCCTAACTTCAGGTCCAACTGTACCACAATAGGAATGAACTTTTATATATGACCTTAAAGCTTGTAAATCACTTTACATGGATTATTTAATTTGATCCTCATGACAGCTATATAAGGTAGGGGTTATTACTATATCCCAATTTATAGATGAGTAAAGTAGTTAAAAAAAACTCTGAAGTTTCACCTTATACCCACCAGATTGACAAAGATGACAAAAAAAACAGAGTACACTTTGAAGGGCTGTGTAAGGATATTCACACTAATGTATTGTCAGAAGAGCTGTGAATGGGTTCAACCACTGGAAAGTGGGATGGAATTATGCTTTAAAAATAACAAAAATACACATATCTTCTGACTCAATGATGCTCCTGCTAGGCATATACCATAAGGAGATCAAAGGCAGAGAAGAAAGCTTCATATGTACAAAAATATTTATATCAACACTTTTTGTAATAAACGGTATATTAGAAGGGTAATGAGTGCCCGTTGCTTAGGGACTACCTGAACAAATTGCATGTGAATGTATGAATTGCACATGAATCTATACAACAAATTGGATATGAATATATGATCTAATGGAATATTATTGTGCCATGAAAAATAACGAAACGAATGTAAATTTAAATTGTATGAACTGATGCAAAGTGAAGTGTGCAGAACCAGAAGAACATTTACAGGATGACAGCAACAATGAGAGGAAAAACTACACTGAAAGACACCTGCGCTCTTATCAATGCTGTGGCCAATTGTGACTTCAGGGTGCTGTTGATGAAGCTTGTCTCTCACACTTATTGACAGAGAGATGTGGGAATGAGGTATATGTTACCAGATATGGCTGATGTGCTGCTTTCTTACTTAACTATACCTATCTGTTGCATGGCAGGGATCCACTGAGGCATTTGTTGAAAGAAAGTGTCACCGAGAAGTGATAGTCACATATATATATGTCTATTTGTGCATGTAAAAGAACATCAATAAAAAATAAAAAACCAAGATGGTGTAGGCAAGTACTTTACTGGAAGAAGATATACAAGCTATGCACACAAATAATTATGAAGTAGGGCATGGAAGTTCACTACTAAAATACGAATGTTCCCTGGAGAAAGACACTACATTAAGATAATATTAGCTATTAACACTACTGCATGAACTTGCTTCTGGGATTATCCTGAACATAGAATAGGGCTATAGGGAATATGCATTGGAAAGGGGTCAGCAAGCCAAAGGGAAACATGAGGGCCCTAAGCAAAAGTGAGAGGAAAAATGGGTCATGGGTTTCTGCTAAGGGCTGGTCTGTCTTGTCCAAGACTCATGGGATGAGGGAAGGGCATTACCAAGATATGTCTGTATTGAGGCTCCTAGCACACATTCTCCTCCCTCAGGTGGACAGCACTCATTCCCATAGGACTCCACGAAGTGGGTGGTACACCTTTTTGGCTGTGATTTTAATGCAAACTACAAATAGATCCACACCATTTTCTCCCCATTCACACTCCTTGTGAGTTCAGTTCTAAAGAACTGCCCATTTGGCAGCAAATACTGGGAAACAAATCACCATTTAAATTTTTCACTTGAGAAATCAAAAGTTTGCATTTTATGTTCAATAAAAGGAAATCCCCTGAATACATTTGACTTACATGTGTAAAGTTGTGCATTTTGCAGTTATTCTACTACCTAATTACCAGTTAAGTGTCATCATAAATCTGGCATTTTATGGGCTAAGATTATGCACATTTTGGAGAAGAGCTTCTTAAATTTTATTCCCTGACAAGAGAAAAAGTGAGAACATGCTCCCTAACTTAGTATTCAAGGCCACTTTTGCTTGGGAGTCCAACAGATACGTCCTTTCTCAGAAGTCGTGTGCATTTCCCTTTCAGTACGGTTTCTGCAGTCAATGGAAAGCTAATATTTTCTTCACTCAACCGAAAGCTGAGCTGCCTTATTTTTCCTTTGCAAAGCACAGTGGGAGATCTGCAGAGAATTCATAGCCTATATCTTCATAGTGTTGACATTTTTGGGTCCCTTCTGACTCTTGGGGGACCAGCAAAGCAGTTTCCCTCTATCTTTAGGGGTAAAACTCCCTTTTTACCTTTGACCTTGAATCATTTTTAAGAACTCAGCTACCACATGTTTTGAGTATTCTCTCCATCAGCAAAGAAGGCAATCCCTCTATTCCCCACTACAAATCCTCCATGGGTGATTCAGAAGAAGCTCCCCACTGCTTCTTTAAGTATTTCCTGGGTGCTAAGGAGACTCTTCATCTGTGAATCTGTTCTTGCAATGTGGCTGCCACACTTTATTTTCTCTAACACATGAATGTCCTTGACAAGTCTCTTGCTCAGCACCAACCATTGTCAACCATAGTCCACAACACACTCACACCTACTTCTCATCTTTCCATTGTCTTTTGTCTCACCTGCTAGTTTTTTTTTAATTTTTCTGGGAAGATCATGTTGTTGATGATTCACAGTCATGGAACATCACTGTGAAGATGGCAGTTTCGGAGAAAAAGGTGGGCTTTTAAAACAGTTGTGATCCTCCTTGTATGGACAACACAATTTCCCAAATAGGAAAAACCCAATGTGCACCTTCCATGGAAATCTAGGTCCAATTCATTGCACTTCTAAAGTGCCTGCCCAAGATACATGTCCTGATAAATTAATTCACTGACTTCCCATCCAACTGCATAGGGGTAATTTTGGCAAAAATGCTTTGTTTTCCCAAAATGACAGGTAATGCACCTGTGATTTCTTTCTTATAAGAAACTCCCTCTACCAATCTAGGTCAGCATCTTCTCTGCAAATTAAAAAATTGAAAAGTACCTAGAGCCATGGTATCAAACTCAAATAGAAATGGGGGCCCTCAATTTATATATAAGGATCCCTGCAGACCACATATTGACTCAGTTTTAAAGTTTAATCTTAATTCTTTTGTTGTATTTTTATTTTGTAAAATACTTTATTTTATAACATTTAATCTGGTTCAAAACTGATAGTGTCATAGGCAGCATCCTACATGCAGTTGACTTAGAGCACTGAGAATTCTTGCGGCCAGGTGATTTGCCCAGAGGGGTCAGTCTTCCTGGCTTTGAGACTAGCTCTCTATTCTCTTCCCTTCCCTCCCCTCCCCTCCCCTTCCCTTCCCTTCCCTCTCTTCCATTTCTCAAAACCTTAAAACTGCTATTGCACTCTGAAGATCATACATTGCCAGACACTAGGCCCCTGACTAAGTGTTCACTTCTGGACCTTCCTGGCTTAAGAGTGATTATCAGTAGTAACTGTTGCTGTTTCCCTCACACCTTGATGTAATTATTTTTCTTTGCCGCATTAATGGGGCCATCCCCTGGCTACTTCTTAAAGAGGCCTATTCACTGAATGGTCCTTACTTCACTCTAAATGAGTTCCTGAATAGAGTTTGGCCTAAAGGGATCAAGGTCTCCCACTGCATAATGGATCATTTCCAGTCATCTTGATGAATATCTGGTCACCGCATTCAGATGACTCTGGAGGAGAAGTGAGGCTGGTGACCTGCACAGCCCTCCCTCACTCAAAACAAAGTCAAATGCAAGTCATGTCATCATTTCTCTGATGCCATGGTCTTCTTCAGCAACTAAGGACAAACATAACAGCAACAACAGCATTTACCATGCGCTACCTTATTATGAGTAGCAGTGACTAGATAAATCTCTTTCAGATGACTGTGGATTTCACTGATGGACCCCTGGGGGATCCAAATGGACCCAATGTGATTGCCAAACAGGGGCATCTGGAGAAGGTCACAATCCCTGTTACTTTTGGATGCTACATGGGATTGCTTCCATGGCCCTCTTTGCCGCCTAGTTCATGGTGACCCAAGGAGTGGGGCAGCACCATCAAGTGAAGACCAAGTCACATCAACAATCTGGGTGGGTTCTTGAAGGGGCAATGCTGTTAGAGTATGAGTGGTGCCAGTTCATATTCCATCAGGCTGGTCACATTGTAGAGGTTCTTGAAAACTCATTAAATGAAGACACTTTTATCAAACTTATTAGATTGGTAGATCTGGGAAGTTCCCTAATACAATGTACCAAAATTTAGCAAAGTATTTGCTAAATATTTGTAGATGAGATAGAGAGATGTGGCTAGATGATAATGCAGACTGGTGGATTTGGAAGTGGTTGACTGCCTGAATCCAAAGAGCAGGTAGAAACAATCCAGTGACAACATGGAAGATCTCTATTTCAGTCACCCAATGATCTCTCCTTGGTCTCATGCTTTTTATTTTTAACATTTTTATCAATGACTAAAGGCATAGGTGGCAATGATTATCAATTTTTTCAAATGACAAAGTAGGAAAGGACAGGTTAAAATGTTGGATCAAATATAATAAAAATTAATATTTTAATTAAATCTAATTAATAATTAATCAATTAATTTAATGAGAATAAATATAAAATCTTACACTTGGGTTAAAAAAATAATTCCGTAAGTGCAAGACAGCAGAGGCATTCTTAGATAGTATCTTGTGTGAAAGACATCTCAGGGCTCTTGTGGACCATAAGCTCAATATGAGATATCAGCATGATGGGGCAGCCAGTAAAACTAATGTGATATAGGGTCACATTAATGGAGGCCTAATGTGCCCTCAAAAGTGAAATGACAGTGAAGTAAACTACCACCCTTTGCCCTGATCAGATAACACATGGAAAACTGTGTTCCATTCTGAAAGTCAGATTTTAGGGAATCATTGATAAATTGGAAAGCATCAGGAGAAGGGCAGCCAGGATGGTGAAAGGTATTAAGAATATTCCATAGGAAGATCAACTGAAGGAATATTTAGCCTGTGGAAAAGGGGATTCTGTAGGGGAACATGATAGGTGATTTTAAACATTCTAAGTACTTTCATGTGAGAAAGGAGTTTCTGAAACCTGGAAAGATTTACATGAACTGATGCTGAGGGAAGCAAGCAGAACCAGGAGAACACTGTACACAGTAACCACAACATTGTGTAAAGATCAGCTATGATTGACTTAGTTTTTCTCAGTAAGGCAATGATCCAAGACAATTCCAAGACTCATGATAAAAAATGTGATCCACATCCAGAGACAGAACTGATGGGTTCTGAATGCAGATTGAAGCATACACTTAAGTTTTCCACAGTTTTTTTTCCTTTTGTTCTGTTTCTTCTTTTGCAACATGACAAATATGGAAATATGTTTTACGTGATGGCACATACATAACATGTATCAAATTGCTTGCTGTCTTAGGGAGGAGGAGGTGAAGGAGAGAGGGAGAAAAATTTGAAATTCAAACTCTTAGAAGAAAACAGAAGAATATTAAAAAGGGAGTTTTTGCCTGGCACCAGAGATAATGGCTAGTGGCAATGGGTGGAAGTTTCTGTTTTATTTTGATTCAATGTAAAGAAAATCTTTTCATGTGGAGGGATGGGCTGAGCTTGCTCAGGTATAAAAAATACTAAATGAATCTTAAGTACCCTTTAGCTTACAAGATTGTGGAATTCTTTGTAAAGTTGGTACCTCTCACCTACTGTTATTGAGACTAGCCATTCAACATTCCCTATTAATTGCACCTACATAGACTCTCCTTCAATAAATAAGTCAACATCTGAGCTGAATTCCTCTTGTTCCTTTAACTTTCATTTATCTGGTCGCCTCTCCAGCTTGGTTTTCATGATGCTATCATAAGAATGACCACTCTCTAAGCAGAAGGAAAAGAAGCCAGGGCTAAGAATCAAGAAACACAAGCTGTAGTCTTGAGTCTACCAGTAGCAAAAGGATAAAAGGTGTTTGACACCACAGCTATACTCCCTAATGTCAAGAACATCCCCTCTTAAGTCTATTAACTCCCTGTTAGGAGTTCCTCTCTGTAGGAAAGGATGGCAATTCTTGTGCTATTCAACACCAACCTTCCCAACAGATGTGATGGCACTCTGGGAATTAGGAAACATTTGGCAAACATGACAAACGGCTATTAATTTTTTGTTTTATTGATGTCTTTAGTTTTATATCATATTCAACTCTGAATATATCCCCCCAAACCAGAGAGCCTTCACGTGTTCCAAAGATGGTTTGTTTTTTAGTTTAGCAAAAACCAACAGACACATCAAACGTATTTGACAAAATATGGAACACTCCATACACAGTCTCCCACCTCTTCTGTGAAGGCAAAGAGGAGCATTTTCTCAAAGCTTCTCTAGGTACAAACTTGTTTACTAAGATATTGCAAAGTACAGTTTCATTTTGTGGTTCTTTCTACTTACATTGCTGTAATCATAACATGTATTGTTTTCCTGGTTCTCCTTTCCTCAGTTTGTATCAGTTGACATATGTCTTCCCTTGTGTCTGAATTCTCCATGTTAATGTTTTCTTACAATAATGCTCCATTACCTTCATGGGCCATGATTTCTTTAGTCATTCTTCAATCAATCAATCTTTGTTTTGATTTCTTCATTACCACCAAAGAGCTGCTACAGCTATTTTGGCATAGATGGGACCTTTTTACTGCCTTCACTTTCATGATATGTATGTCCAGTAGTGATATCTCTAAGTCGGAAAGTATGTACATTTTAGTCATCTTTTTTTTGGCACAATTTTGAATTGTTTTTTGGAAAGGTTTGGCAAATTCTCAGCTCTACCAATAGCATATTCATATGATACCACCAACATTAACTATTTCCATCTTTGTTCATGTGCTAAATGTTAAGTGAAATGTCACAATTATTTTGATTTGCATTTCTTTTAATATTAGTAATTTGGAAGTATCTTTCCAACAAGTGTTAATAGAGGAGTGGTTATTAGTTATTAGTTAAAAGTTACTAGTGGTGTGTTCAACGAGTTTATGCCCAGTTGAGTCATCTAATACAATCTTTTCATTTTATAAAAGAGGAAATTGAGGCCAAACAAATGGAAGTGACTTACCCATGGTCACACAGGTAAGAAGTAATTAAACAGAATTTTCTTTTTTCAGTAACATCCTTAGCCTTATGATTGAGTTCTTTCCCTTTAATTTCCTAAAATTCTTAGAGTGGGTTGGGAACTTCAATCATGGGAACTGAGATTATGAGCAAGAAGGGACCTTAGAGATGAGCTGCTCCAGCTCCCTTGTTTAGACCAAAGCTAATAAAAATGGGTTCATGGGTTATTTCTTTCCAGTCACAATGAAATATATGAAAATTTTTCTTTCATTTACAGTGCTCATGTTTTATGTATATATGTTCATTTGTTCTTCTGGGGAATGGCGAGAAGAGGGTGGAGGAGAGACCAGGTAACAAGGCAATGAAATAATAAGTCAAAGGGAGATTCTGACTTAGACTATTTTCCCAAAAAAAGTGCTTCTCTGGAATTTTCAAAAAGAGAGAATGACTTCTTAGTGTCACTGAGAAAGGCTAGGTTTGGTCTCTCATGCAAGGGTCAAATGGAGGGTGATAGGTGGTTTACTAGAAAAAAACACCCCTTCTAAAAATATTCTACAATCAAATGTATCTTTCAAGGTCCTGGGGTTATAGTGTCATATAGTAGGAAGGATACTGGGAAGAGTGCTAGACCCAGAGTCATATAAACTTCAGTTTGAATCATAGGGCTTCCATTTAGTAGCTGTGTAACATCAGGCGAGCCTCTCCTTTTCTGAGTCTCATTGTTTTCTATAAAGAAAGAAGGTTGGACTCTGAAGGTTCTTAACCTGATCTCCATGAGTATGTTTTATTTTTTTTTAATATTTTCTTAACTCTATTCTGATATCATTGGTTTCCTTTGTAAGCAAGAAGACATGGCGGATAGAGCGTTAGATCTGGTGACAGGCAGGCCTGAGTTCAAATACAGCCTCAGATATTAAATAGCTATGTAACCCTGAGCAGGTCACTTAACTTCTTTCTGCCTCATCTTCCTCATCTATAAAATGGATATAATAATAGAATTTATCTCGTAGGGTTTTTATGAAGCTAAAATGAGATTATTCTTTCCAAAGCAAAAAGAGGTCCATAACACCAAATAAAGGTAAAGAAATCCCGGACTAAAGGACCACTAAGATCTCTTCCTGCTCTAACATCTTGATTCTCCTTAAGTGTCCTTCTTTTCCTTTCCTGACCCTTGAAAGGGATTATGATTTTACTCCCTCTAAACCTTCATAGCATTCTAGCCCTTTGTTATTCACTCACTCAATTCTGCCTTATACCTTGTTGCTCTCTGTGCCTATGTGTGATCCCCCAATTGAGCTGAGAACTCTTTTGGCCTCAGGTTAACCATTTATGGGCTCACAGATGCCTAAATTTAGAGCTAGAAGGACTCTTCAGCATTAACACTTTCATATGGTGACCCAATGCAAGTTCATTGACCTACGCAGGGTCACACAGGTAGTGTGGGGCAGAATCAGGATTTGAACCCAGGTTCCCTGTTTCCAGATTGAACTCTCCTTCCACTGCACCACACCCTCTGGTCTATTCCACCATGGTGAGGTGGTCAGACTCAAATATTATTTCTAAGTTCTCTCTCAGCTCTAATATATTATGACCTGTGCAAGTTTATCCAGGGAATCAGTACATAAGCCATCAAGTATCAGGGCCAGAAGGAATCTTAAAAACCATCTAATCTAACTGCCTCTATGCAGCACTAGACAGAGTCCAGGTTTCTGGATTCTCTGTTTAAACTTTTTTACTGTACTGTATTATCACTCCATGAATCCATGACTAACTAGAATAGACTCCCAGGATTTACCCCATCAAGTATCTAATGGTTGTCCCTGTTCCTACCCCATTGGAGACTCAAGAAGGAAATTGGGCAAGCTGCGGGGGAGTCATCCCTGGAATTAAGCCTGGGACAGGCAGTGCTCTCAGCTCTGTTTTCTCACTATGACTGAGACATTCACAGAGCTTCAAAGGTGGTCCTCACATCTTTCCAGTATATATGAGAAGACAGGATTACTGACTGAGTCATGGTGGGCAGAGAAAAGCACAGATAAGTTTGCCTGACAATCTGATGCATGCCAAATCTCAGCTCTCCAGTTGCTGCAAATCTAACCACAGTGACAAAGGGTGCCAAATTCCAGCTGAGTGAACTTCAGCCTCATCTTCTGAATTTCTTTTTCTGTGGGCTCCCGAATCCATGAAGGTCAATACGGTCTGTGAGACCCCAAGCGCAGTATCAAAAGTATCCACTATGTTCTAAGAACAATCCAAGGTCTGGAGACAAAACCAGACAGACCTCAATGGCTTGAGCCCAGCAGGAGAGGTCCAGAGGACGGTGGGAACTACTCAGCACTCCTTTCGTCGGATTTCACACTAGAAGGGAGAACCTTCGAGGACTATGGAAAGTTGAGCTATCAATCAACTTTCTCAGTAAGGCCAAATATTCCTGAGTGCAGTAAACTCACTAGAGTTGACAAAAATCTGCTCCCCTCCTCTCACTAGAAAATAATTCAGCTTTAAGGGTGAGCTCCATTTCATTTTCCTATGCCAAACTTGCTTCGTGTACCATGTGTGGTCATAGCTACTTGAGTGAGGGGAAAGTCCCTTGCTCTATATATCTACATGCTTTCGTCCATCTTTATAGTCAACCTTCAGGCCCTGCTTAAGTCTCAGTACTTCAGGAAACCTGAAGCAGAATTACCCTACTTCAGAGTAAGCTATTGAAAATGAATGCCAAGACCCTTTAACATTTACTGTTCTCTAGCATTTCCCTCTCTGGGTGTCAAGCCTCCTCCAACCACTTCATGTCTTCTTTCTCTGTCCTCCCTCCACCCCCAACTTTGCTCCTGATACTGAAGTGTTTTGGCTAAAGTATTGACCTTGGAGACATGAAGAGACTGATTGAAATCCTGCTGCTGACACAAACTAGCTGTTTCACTATAAGCAAGTCACTTAACTGCTCTGAACCTCAGTTTCTTTATCTGTAAAAATGAGGGGGTTAGATTACATGGCCTCTAGGATCCTTTCCAATTTTAAGTCTATGATCTTGAGACCCTTATTTAATCTACTCCATTTCACAGGACCTCACGCTGGACTCAGAGTAAGTAAAGACTCCTTTATATAGAGTCATAGAAGCACAGGACATGGAATGTTAACATTGGAAGGGACCTTAGAGCATAGAATATTAATACCAGCTATGGACTCGGCCTAAAATGCTATGACTGAAAAGGACCTAAGAGATCATCTAGTTTAGGGGTTCTTCATCTTTTTTGTAGCATGGACCCGTTCAGCAGCCTTAGTGGAAGCTTTAAGATGTCCTTTTATAAAATAAAATAGAATGACTAAGAAAATCAATTATGTTGAAATAAAGATGTCTTCTTCCACCCAAGTTCATAAACACCTTGAAATCTATCAATGGGCCCATGGACCCCCAAGTTAAGAATTTCTGAGCTGGTCCAACCCTATCATTTTAAAGATGGAGAAAATGAAATACAGAAAGGGTGGATAGTTCATCCATAGCCCCTTCTCATCACAATCTGTCATACACTGTGGTCATATGTGTCCTTGTCCTATCTCCTAGTGAATGTAAGTTCCTTAAGGGCAGGAATTATATCATTCCCCCATCACTCAATTCTGGGCCCTTAACACTGTCTGTATTCAATAAATGTTTCCTGAATATAATTGAATTATAATCAAGTGAGTCATTAACTCAGGAACTTAATTGTGTCAGTTCAATTGACTGACAGAAGTTGGAAGTGTTGGAGTCGAGAGATCTGGATTCTAATTCTATTTCTGTCAATGATTCCTTGAGCCACTTGGGCAAGCTACTTCTCCCACCCTCAAGTCCTCAGTTTCCTCTTCTGTAGAATAAAGATAATACTCCTTGTTCTGCTTGAATCAAAGAAGAGGTAACCTTGGGTCACACTGTGAGACTAGCCAGCCTGGTACAGGAGGGGAAATTTAGGCAACAAACTAAGAAGGTCAAGGCAAACTGAAGATCAAAGAGAAGTTGAAAGGGGTTTATCCAAGGTCACACACGGAATTCGTCATCAACTTCTCGGCTAAGCACTTTTTTTGAGATGTGAAACCCAATATACTCTTTATTCAGGTGACTCTGATGGGTGATCCTGTCTCTTTGCTGTGGGAAGAATTTATCAGTCACCATTGCAAGGTGTGATGAGGTCAATTATCACTTCTTTTCACAGCCAAAGGGAGGGAGTAGCAAGGAGGGAGGCAATCTCATTTGCATCATCGATGGTTTCTGTCTCACCAGTGGAAGGGCCTTGCTGAACAATGCCATTCATTCATTCAGCCTTCATTCAACAAGGAATATTAAATACTGTGCTGAATACCTGGGTTTGAAACCTAGGGGAGATACAAAGTAGATAGAAGACAATCTCTCCATCCTCACATAGTTTATAATCTAGCAGCAGAAGAAACACAGCTACAATACAAAATGTAAGGTGATAAGAACTTTAGAGAGGCACAAAGCACAATGTTAGGTATGATTCAATGAGGAAGCTGTTCCTGACAGGAAGCACAAGGGAAGTTTCACAGAGTAGGTATCATTTGCCTTATTTGGATGAGTAGGAATTTCACAGATTAGGAGAGAGGAGGGTGGTTATAGATACAGGAAACAGCATGAGCTTTAAAGAGTGGGTGGGCAGGGGAGGGCAGGGCTTAGGCCAATTTCTAGCAGAGGGTGACAAGTTACGATTGGAAATGCAGGGGAGAGGGAAGAGCCTAAGTCCCTGTATGTTGGGCAAAGAAATATGATTTTTTTCTCAGTAGTTAATAGAGATGACTTATGTAAGAAAGGCTATTCTGGCCTAGTATAAAGGGTAGATTGGAGATGGGAAAGTGAGGGAAGAAGATGTGCTAGTAACTCATTGTCATAATTCAGGTGATGGCGGTAAGACTTTATACCAGAATGATGGCAGATGAAACAAAGAGGAAGTACTGACATGAGAGATAGCATGAAGGCTAAAACCACAGCGTTGGCAATTGATTGAATCTAAGACATGAAAAAGAGAGGGAAGACATAGATATGATGCCACACTTATGAACATGAGAGCCTTAGCAAATGGTGGGTCCAAATGAAGAAATCAAAAGGCAGAAATGATGTAGGGGAAAAGACAAAGAGCACTGTTTCTATACATTAAGTTCCAATTGCCAGGGGAACGTTTCAATGAAGAGATCTAATAGGCAGTTGGAAATACTGTTTTGGCACTCCTAAGAGGTTATGGCTATTGATATATTGATATAAACTTGTAGGTCATCTCTATCGTTGAAATCGTGGGGATCTGTGGAGTTGCCATGAGAGAGAATGTAGGAAGAGAAGAACAGAAAGGAATTTCAAGGAATGCCCATCTCAAAGAAGTAAGATTGAGGACACCATGAGGAAAGCTGGCGGATTGATTGGATAGTAGGAGGACAGGAATACGTTGGGACTCAGAAGCAGGGGATGGGACAGAGTGGTCAGTAATGTCCAAAGCTGTGGAGAGGTGAGAGAAGGTGAGGTCCAGCTAGATCGCTGGGGACTTTAGACATGGGGGTCTTACTTTTGTGTGTTACCTGGATTCCTTCGACAGTCTGGTAAAACCTATGGATCCCTTCTCGTAATAAAGTTTTTTAAATGCATAACACAAAATATAGAGAGTTATGAAGGAAAACAATTATATCAAAATACAATTATCAATTTTTTTAGCCCAGTGCAAGGGACAAAAGTTAAGCATTCTTGGTTTAGAAGGAGCAGTTTCAGTTAAAACTGCTATCTAGTCATAAGTAGTGACTTGTAACAGCTGGCCAACAGGGTTGCGGTATAGAAATGTGAGTTATTGCTATTATTGGAAGCATCGGGTCATAGAACTAGAGTTACTAGGGACTGACCCCCTCATTTTGTAAGTAAGAAACCTGTGACTTAGAAAGGTTGAGTGATTTGCTTGAGGTTGATGCATATGCCTGACTGCAGAGGGATGAGAGAATGAAAGCATGAGACATATACAGTTAATTTAAGAATTTAGTGATGAAAGATAGCAGAGATGAAATAGAAGGCAGATGGGCTATAAAGCCCAAAGGGAAGACAGTTTATATGACTGAGGAGACCTAAGCATGTTTGCAGGCAAATGGGAAGAACACTGTGGTGAGAAAGAGAGACTGGAGATACAGAACAGGGGGGAAGATTTCTGCTAGGCTCAGGTCCCGGAAGAGACAGGAAGGGAGAGGAATCAGGAGGGCAGGTAGAGAGAGGAAGGAACCTCAGCAAGGCAAGAGGCCCCTCTTCTGTGATTGGAGGGAAGTAGGAGAGAAAGCGCCATAACGTTGAGAAGTTGAAGGAGTGGAAGGGGAGGGGGTGGCTGAGGAGGTTCCCAGCTGAAGACATTCATCTTCTCTAAGATGTAGGAGGCGCCATTATTTTCTCTAACTGTTAGGAGGCAGAAGAAAGAAAAGGTTTGAAACAATTGCTGAGGGGAATGACACAGGGAGCCAATAAGGATGGTGGAGAATTGTGAAACAGCGGTATGATAATAGCTTACATTTATACAGCACTTTAAGGTTTGCAAAGAGATTATATACATTATCTCATTTGCTTCTCAAGACAACCCTGTGCCATTATAATTCCAATTTCAAGGCAGAGCAAGGGCAGAGGAGGGAGACATGAGACTCAGAGAGGTTATGTCATTTCCACATAGTCACACAGCTAGTGTCTGGCTTCCCTGTCTCCACGTTTGGCATTTAGGCCAGTACTGGTATCTGGAGGGCCTTCTTTCAAATTCTGCTTCTGAAAGCTAACAAGCTGTGTACCTGCTGGCAAGTCATTTAACCTCCGTTTGCCTCAGTTTCCTGATCTATAAAATGGGGGGAAATAATAGCACCTACATCCAGGGATTGTTGGGAAGACCAGATGAGATAATTATAGAGTGCTTAGCTTAGTGCCTGGTCCATAGTTAGTTACTATTATTTTGTAATTTCTTCTAATGGTACTCATATCTCATTCTTTCATGAACATTTATTGAAGGTTCACTTGTAAAAGGTCCTATTTGTTCATGCATATGGGCATGTTTTTATGTTTTCATATGTGTATTGGTGTAAGTGCCCATGGATACATGCATTGACCCCAACACAGTGAGGTCATTTTGGTCCTCTGCAAGCATGAAGTACAAGAACCAGTCAACCTGTGTATGTTTGGTTTATCCACAAGTCTGTATGTACCTGTGTGTTTGCATGCATGCATGTGTAAATCTTAAAGCATGGAATTCAAGTTTCCCTGAAATCTGATCCTATGTTACTCCTCTAACCTTATCTTCTACTATATGAAAACCAGGCCAGCCTCTTCACTGTCTCTGGCATTCTCCAAGCTCATTTCTGCCTCTGGGTGTTTGCTTATATTGTCCTCCCTTTTAGAGTGCCTTCCTTTCCCCTTTGCCACCTATGGAAATCCTACCAAGCTCTGAAGACTCTGTTCCTGCATTGTCTTTTTAAGTAATCCTATGCACATTGAAATACTCCATATCATCACTTCTACTCACACAGTGTCAGCCCCAGACACCAGTATTCCATTATATTCCATCTGGTTTTTTTCCTTTCTGTTTTGTCTCCCCAGACTCAAAACTGAGAACCAGAGGGTGTCCCAAGTCCAAAAAATCAAGCATCACTCTCTAAGGATTCGGCAGCTGGGACGGATGGAAGGAGAAAATAATGACTGAAGATCAGCTCAATTCAATATACTTCATTAAGTTTTGTCTAGGTTCTAACTTTATAGTCCAACCCTGCATGAGTCCCTATGAAGGAAATAGAGAAGGAACAGAGATAGGCCTTCTGATAGCTTACAGTATGAGGAGACTTTGGAAGAGCCCCCATAATTTGCTTAAAGAGCCAGAACTCAAGCAAATCAGGCTGTCTATAAGTGAGAGAGGAATTCAGAGATGGAGTACTGGAGTGACTGGGCACTCATGATGAACTTTGATCTGAGTCTCTATAATTAAGAATCAGCTGCTGAAAGTCACCTATACTCTCTTACCGGGCCCTCAAAGGTATACTGTTAAAGGTTTAACAACTGATTCTCTAAAAAGGATGATACATTTTTTTTAAAGTTTAATATATTATTAACTTTGACTCCATCACTTTCTTCAGCCTAGGCAATCAACAAAGCAATAAAGCCCTGGATTGTAGCATATTTTGATTTCCAAAGTCTGAGCTCACACTGAAAAACAGCAGCTAGTTCTCAGGAGTCAGTATGAGCTGGCTCTGACAGACCCCCTACTGGAACTTCTTAAGACCAGTGGGATTTATGGAGAAGAGAGGAGAATAGGGGTACCCCTCTAATCAGTCTTGAAATTGTGGGGAAAATGCTGGATTTCACACCAGAGAGCCTAGATTCACACCCCAGCTCTGGTTTTCTTGGCACAGATATTTGAGTAGTTTGCCATTTCCTTCTCATTGTACAGGGGAGGAATTGAAGTAAACAGGAATAAGTGACTTGCCCAGGGCCACAAAACTATTAAGTCTCTGAGGCCAGATTTGAACCCATAAAAATAAACCCAGCTGATTTCAGGCCCAGCACACTATCCACTGTGCCACATAGTTACCCCTCTGGTGTGAAGCTTCCTACAAAATGATCAAATAAAGTCCCTTCAATTCTAGTCTACAAATATTTATTAGATCCCTACCATGTGCAAAGCACTATGGTAGCGGCAGGGATACAATAATAAATATAACTAATCCTAGCCTTCAAGGACCTTAATTGCTAGAGAAGGGGAGTTCTACTGGAGCAGCTATAACTTATACACTGACAAGTAAATGCCAAGTATTTGCAGAGTAATACGAATAACTTTAAATGGACGAGAACACCACCTATTGTGAGTGGGGATGGTAGAATCGGGAGATGTCTGATGAAGATGGTGGTAACTGCTCTATTATGCGTTGACAGAGGATAGAATTGCTGTCAGGCAAGTAGAGGGAGAGGAGGAAGGAGCGTATTCCAGACAATGGGGGACCACCTGCGCCATGACATTACCTGGCCTCTCACAATCCCCAGAACCAGGTGTTTCCCAATGCCCTCTTCCCCAGCTGTGCAAACAGGCATATACAGAGTTTGAAGGACAGAGGACATGTTTTCCTTTGGGAACCAGGAAAAGCAGTATTCATTGCTTAGCAGTACATTTCAGTCAAAGCTCGCTAATGACTTCACAAAGATGTTGACAGGAGCACAACAATTAGCCCCTGAACGTAACATCCCTGTTTCCTACAAGGTAATTTCCCTGGAGAACAGGAACGTTGATGATGAACTCTAGTAGAACTCGATAATTCATAGGACTCCTTGGAGAGAACTACCAGTTACATCTGATTGTTACAGCGGTTTCAATAAAACCTCTGCCTCCACAATCCTTATTTACACTGACGGGCAGGATGAATAGCAGACTGGTATTTATTACTGGAGTTTGCAAGGCCTGCATCTGCTCCTGCTCCCCCAATGGGTCTATAATAATACTAGCTCACATTTATATGGTGCTTTTCAGTCTACAAAGTGCTTTCCTCATAACCATCCTGTGAGGTAGGGGGTGATAATATAATAATCCCCAATTAGCAGAAAAGGAAACATAGGCTTAAAGAGGGTCACACAGATACATAGTCAATGCTAGAGCCAGGACTTGAACGTAGGTGTGACATACAGGAAAGGGCACCGGATTTGTTATCAGGAAATGATGATTCTGAGCCCTGGTTTTACCCCTTACTAGCTATGTGAGCTAACTATGAACAAATTATTTCACCTCTCTGAGCCTCAGTTTCTTTGTCTGTTAAAATTGGGATCATTTCCAATCTCTATTGGATCCAAACCCATGATTATGTCCATTTCCTACAATGTCATATCCCTACCATTCCAAAGGATCTCCAAATGAAGGAAAAAGAAGTGATTTCCCAAAGGCCACACAGCTAGCATCTGAGGCAAGATTAGAATTTGGGTCTTCCTGACTCTGGGCCCAGTGCTGTATTCACTGTACCACCTAGCTGCCCTCAGAGAGATTTATGACTAGAAAAGGCAGGTTACTCATTCTGAACCTAAAGTCAGGAAGATCTGAGTTCTAATTCAATCTCAGACACTAGCCCCATGACCCTGGGCAAGTCATATAATCTCTGTTCACATATATATGCATATCTTTGTGTGTATATATCTTTGTATGTATGTATGTATGTATGTATATGCATATATATAGTATATATAGTATATGCATATACACACAAACATATATTATATACACACACATATATGTGTACATATATATGTATATATAATTGCAGCCTTCAGTGGGGATGGAGTGAGGAAGAGAGAAATGGGAAAGAAGAACAAAGAAAAAAGTACACAGCAGAGAACAAAAGAAAACTTACGAATGGACAGCGTAATATTTACTACATGGGCTTTTCTTGAAATGGAAAGCTTGAAATGGAAACTTAATTGCTGTATGTTTTGAATTCTCTCTCACCTTCTGCTGTGCACATGAGACGCTTTTTTCTTTTCTTATTTTATATAATTTTACTTTCAGTATTTGTTTCTCTTTTCTTTCCTTATTGTGTATTTAAGTTTATATGAACAACGTTACAAAAAAAAATCTCCATTCATTTAAGCTTCCACACCTATAAAATAGAAATAATGGTAGCACCCACTATCCAAAGTTGTTGGATGATGGTAATTAAGTGCTTTGTAAATCCTAAGGTGCTAAATAATCATGAATTATTTTTACTGCTGTTGTTACTGTTGTGGTTTTTCCTTCTCTCCAATCACATACACACATCATTGCGCAAGCCGAAAAACTGCCTTAATTCTCTCCATGCTAAAATCTCCCTTTACAATGAAATCTCTTTGAGGGACTGTCTTGTTTGCTTGTATTTGGATCCCTAGTCCTTAGCACAATGTCTGGCACATAATAAGCACTTATTAAATGCTTTATCTATGTATCTATATATGTATGTATGTATGTATCATATCTATCTATCTGTCTATAAGGATATCTTACCTCTATACCCAATACAAAGAAAAGCAGCTAAAATTCGCATTGAAACTACTTTGCTGATTCAGTGGACTGCTACGACCTGCAACCCTGTTCTTATAAGAGCATCTTACAACTTGTATGTTACGGCACCTAGGTAGTGCAGCAGATAGACAGCTAGGCTTGAATTCAGGAAGTCTCTTCTTCATGAATTCAAATCTAGCCTGTGCAACTATGAGTAAGACACTTAACCCATGTTTGCTTCAGTTTCCTCTGTGAAATGAGTTGGAGAAGGAAATGAGAAACCACTTCAGTAGCTTTGCCAAGAAAATCCCAAATGGAGTCATGAGTCAGATAAAGCAACAATGAAAAATAACTTTATGTTGCTTTGCAAAGTATGGTCATCACAAAAAACCATATGAGGTAGGCAATACATGCTCTCACTTATATAATAAATCAAACTGCTATAGCATCTTAAGTTTACCAAGCATTTCCCCCAATACAGCTCTGGGAGATAGGAAATGCATGTATTATTACCCGATAAGAAAACTAGGGCTCAGAGATGTTGAATGGTTTGTCCAAAGCCACACAACTAGTCTTGCCACACAGCCTTATTTTGGACCTACCATGTCTCCTAACCACTCAGGCTTAAAATCTTAGGGCCCTCTTCAGTTCTGCCCCCTTCAGTTCTGCCTTCTTCATTTCTCATATCAATTGATTACCCAGTCTTATGGATTCTTCAACTTCAACACTCCTCCTATTCATCTCCTTTTCTCCACTTCTGTGACCACCTAGATCAGGCTCCCATGCCCTCTCATCTGAAATGTTGTAATGGTTGACTAGATTCCAATTTCCCCTCTCTCTAATCTATCCTCTGCACAGCTGCTAAAATAATATCTCTAAATTACTGATCTGATGTAATGGTAAGGGAATTTGAAGATCTTCCCTGCCCTTTAATAGGCCCATGCTTTCAGCTTTAGCCCAGCCCACAACCTGAGTCATATGGAGGTGATGGTAGGAGGACCTTGCGGAATGAGTGGAGCTGGAAGGGTGCAGTGAAAGAGATAGTCAGGTAGAGCTGAGAGACAGAGAGAGTAGGCAGAGCAGAGCAGGTAGCATGAATGAGAGAGGGAGTGATTTTTGCCTAAGAAACCTTGTTTGTGGGGAGACCTGATGGAGCGAAGGCTTGGGGATGACTGTGCTTCCCATATTGATAATTTGTATAGATTTCTTTATTACCATGATGGATTTGATTTTCTGGTGTTTAAATAAATGTCTTGGTTTTGTCTTTGAGGAAGATAGTTTATATTTTGCGAATTTACCCTGGAAATACGCATACATATCCAAAGCGACTGCTGTGGGCATCGCATTGGTGCTACATTTGGCTTACTCAGACAGTGTCTCCCTACTACTGCTTTAGAATACAATACAAACCTCTGAATTAGGTCCTTAAAGCCCTCTACAATCTGACTCCCACCTTCCCTTCCAGACATATTTTATGTTAGTCCCTTTCATATACTGTTACAACCATACAACTAGCCTGCCTGCTGCTTCCTCAACCCAGCATACTATTTCCTGTGTCCAAGCCTTTATGTAGATTGCACCATATGCTTGGAGTGTACCATTTCTCATCTCTGCTTCCTAGAATCCTTAGCTTTCTTCAAGTCTCAGTTCAGGGATCTCCTCTGATGGGAGGCCCTTCCCTGTCCCCATGTTGGCAGTGCTCTCTCCTTCCTTCAATAAGATTTGCTTATCTGCTTCCCCTACTAAAACAAAAGCCCCTCAAGGGTAGGCACTTATTTTCTGTTTTTGACTGTATCCTCAGAGTCTTGTAATATTAAGTGCTTAATATTAATATTTGATTTAATATTTTATTTATTAATATAATAATTTTTGTTGAATTAAACTGAATCAAGATGGAAGGCTAAATCATCAGACTCTTAGAACTCTTTCTTCTTCATCATACTGTCTGTCTGAATATACAACTGGGCTTAGCTTCTTTGATTTGCATTTGTTTATATGTATGTACATATACACATGGATAAGAATACACATATGGATATATATGTAACACATACGGTTATCCCTTCCACATCATGGGGGTTAGGGGCACAGTACCTCTGCAATCTGGAAAATCCACCCAAAATGTTTTAGCCCTCCCTTTGTACCAAAGAAGAAGCCTGAATTATTATGGCATTAAAAGATAAAATATGTTGATATTATGCAATACCACACATATATTTTATGTATTTCTGAGTTTCTAAATTTTTTCTCTGTCATCTGCTGGCCTTTGTGTATCATCTGAGGTTTTTGCAAAACTCCCCAAAAGTTCCTATTTAATTTTTTTATGCTACCCCTCAATGATCAAAACCACAATAGGGAAAGCCACAATGTGAAAGGTATAACTGTATATATAATATTTGGTTACATACTGCTCAGTCTTCTTCCTTCTGGACCCTCTCTCTGAAAAGAATCAGGAACCATACATCTTTTCCCTCAAAGTTGGAGGTCAGAAGACCAAGATCTCTCATCTCTCAAGCTCTCACCAGCTCTGCCTGTCACACAGGAAAGGACCATTGGGTAATCAATCTCTGCCAATGAGGAAGGTATCATGCAAATGGGCTGTGAGCCAAAGGTTTCATAGATCAATTTTTTTACTCCAAATCAATAACGTCCACTAAATTTAATTCCAAACCATTTTAGGAGCTGTCTTGCAATGTAGAAGACCATTAGATATGCTCAAAAAACTCCTTAAGTCTATGTATGGAAATGTAATTAATTCCCATTTGTCAGATATGTTCTTTAGGTTATATTATAGGGATAGATTAATACTGAGCATCACTCTTTTGCAACCAAAGACATGCATTTGTGACATGAATTTCCCTGACAAGGTTATCTCTCAGTCTACAGACAGAGTTAGGTATCAGTCTTGAGGTTGGGGTCAAGGGTCATGAGAGAGTCAAGGTTAAGGTTAAGTCTAGAACTATAGTTTGGGCCTGGTCTAGGTACAGAGTGTGGGTTTAGTCTGAGGCTAAGTTCAGTGGTGAATCTAGGGGGTGGTTTCCTGTCTCCAGGACCAGGGCTCAATCTGAGGCTATGTCAGGATTCAGTTTGGCTCTGGCTAGAATTGAGACTGTAGTCAAAGTTAAGGGTCTTTCCCTGACTTGAATTATGAGTATCCTGAGCCTGAGATTGGGAGGAAGGGGGCAAAGGGCAGGGCATCACTCTAGATGTCAGCCTGTCATCAAGCTTAAAAAGTAACTGGAGGAAGAAACTGAATTACTTCCATCTGAACTGTCTTAGAAGATTCTGAGGATCACCTGGCAGGATAAGGTACCAGACACTGAAGTCCTTGCTCAAGCTGAACTGTCAAGTATTCAAACTACGCTTCAGAGAGCACAACTCCGATGGGCTGGCCACATTGCTCAAATGCAAAATGTAAGCTTGCCAAGAAGACTATTTTATAGAGAACTCGCATGGGGCAGGCAATCACATGGTGGCCAGAAGAAATGATACAAGGACACTCTCAAGGTCTCTCTCAAGAACTTTGGATTTGACTGTGCAACATGGGAGACAATGGCACAGGACTGCTCAGAATGGCATGCCCACGTCAGAAAGGTTGCTGTGCTCTTTGAGCAAAGTAGAATTAAGACAGCATAGAGTAAACACAGGATGTGCAAATTTGGGATATCCACCCCAAATATTCACACGGACCATCTGTACCCAATCTGTGGTAGAGCATTCTGAGCTCATATTGGTCTGATCAGCCACAATTGGACTCACTGAAATTTCACTTTATCATGGTGATGTCATTTTGGTCCTCTTCAAAGACAAAGGACAGCAACCAACTGGAAGAAAAAAGACTTTTCAATGTTCAAAGTCAACAGGAAAATATGAAGCTAGAATTCATTCCTTGACCACCTTTTTGGTCAAAAAAGCTTGGACCAAGATTTGACAAGCTCCAATTGAGGTAAAAATATTCAAGGTATGAAACTGAAGCTCTGAGCTCTCCTTAGATTCTAAACCTGTGATACAGAAGACTCCAGTCTTATCTCTCTTTTTAATATTCTGTTATCTGTTGGTAAGAGATAGGTGATAGGCACCTTTAGGATTTGCTTTAAATGTCCAAGCAGCTTAGTGTCTCCTATTAGAACAGGGAAACTGTGGCTGCAAACCTGACTGGAACAAAAGGCCAGCTCAGCAAAGTCAGTCTTCAGCCACCCCCAGGTGCCCTCTCTGTGCCCTTGACTTTTTTCCTAGCTCCAGTGCAGATTTTCTACCAGGATCTCTTCTTCAGAGGGATAATGTAAGATAAACTTGCTCTCTTTGAAGTTTTAGGGACTGAATATATGCCCCCGCTCCATCTCCAGAGGTGGGGTACATTTTGACAGAGGAGGGAGTTACTCAACTCCCAATGGAATGACATTCACAGGGGGCAATTTCAGGCAGTGTAGTGGGCCGGAGGAGGAAATTTTCATAGCTTTTGTAATACTCCTTACGTGCGTCCCATTTATACACAGTAATAATAAGAAATAATGTTCAGATAGAATATTGAAGTTTGCAAAGCACTTTTCCTATAATCTCATTTGAGTCTCATAATAGCCTTGTTTTTATGGTTGTCTACATTTGACAGAAGGAGAAGTTGAGACCAAAAGAGGCTAAATGACTTGTCCAGGGCTATTTACCTAGCAAGTTCCTGAAGTAGGATTTGAACCCAGGTAGCCTCAGTTTCACTTTGTTTCATCCCTGACCTCCTCCCCCTTCTGTCTCTCCTACAGAGTTTAGTCGATGTTGGCTATTCTTTATTTTGAAAGTTGCTTTTCTTCGTTGAAGCAAGAGAAAATGCTGACAGGTGTTGCTTATGTAACTTCCATTTAATATCAGGTTTTGCTGACAAAAGACACCAATCCTGGAGAGAGGCAGTACAACTCTGACTGCGCAATGAATCTGAGGGGTCTGTGTTTCCCCTCACACTGCTAACCCAATGCGCCATCAGAGTCTGCCACATTTAATTACTGTCTCATCCAAAGGTTACTGGAAAGGACAATGTGAGTTTTGCTTATTAAAGGGGATTAATCTATCAAGGCAGGTGTATTCTAATTAAATGGGAAAACATATCTAAGTTTCAAATGGGAATTTCCCACGAGCAAAGAAAATAAATTGCACAAGATGTGCGTGTGTTTTTAAATAGATTTTGACGCATCTGAAAGATGTCTTCTGTCTTCTCTAGAAGAAATAGTTTCCCCATCCCAGAAATCTTCATCTCTTCTATCTTGTTGAGATAAACACAGCCATGTTCATGAGTCAACATATATACATTCAGCAGGCATTTTCTAGGTATACAACCTTCTACTCAACCCAGAACGGCAGAAACTACCCAGTCCCTGCTCTCAGGGAACTTTCAACTTAATAAGGGAAATCAGACTTGAACTATAATACCAGGAAGGATGAGCAACTTGTCTCAGGAAGGTGTGGAGGCAGTGTTTTGGAAGTTCAGAGGAGAGAAATACAGTTTCTAGGTAGTGGAAATCAAACATTTCATGGTGGAGCTGGCGCTAAAGTTGGGTATAGAATACAGGGAGGGCTTCAGGTGAAGTGAAAGGCATTTGTAAAGAGAGGACACATTCCATGTCGATGGACGATGAGAGGACCCTTTTGGTTAGAAGAGAAGGTTGGGGGACATAATGTCTGGAAAATGGGTGATACTTTGGGAAAGTATTGGCTTGACTCAGGTAACTATGACATTAAGAAAGATATGCTAGTTGGGAATTTTTAGAGGTCGTGCTCTATATTTAGCCCCAGTTACTGTTATTGCCCTAATATCATTAGTATTGTAATTATTCTAATCACAATAATATTAATATTTTTACTATTATTCTAGTTACCTATTACTTATGTGGCCTTGGGCAAGTCATTTAACTTCTCTAGGCCTCAATTTCCTCACCCATCAAACGCATAGTCTGGATTAAACAATTTCCTTAGTCCCTTGCAGATTGAAATCTATGATACTATCATTGCGATTTGTTGTTATAGCTAGGTGGGGTATTGGCGGCTTGGGGGGTGGTCACTAGAACAATTGCACCAATTTTTACCTCTCACTGACACTGGATTGTTTCCTTAAGTTTCTCTCCTGAGTTCATAGGCATTCTGAGGTAGGGATATTTGGAAGATGACTAAAATTACTCCCCATCCCCTACTCTTTAACCTTGACCTTTTGAATGAGGAAAATCTCCTTTTCCTTTTGAGTTTATGTCTCTTTTCTCAATCCAAATAGATCTGGACAAAAATAACTTAATAGTAGTTCCAAGTAACATAGACACACCAATAAGCTAGGATCTAAAGGAACAGGCTTCCACTTGCAGACTATAATGGCTGTATCTGGTGGAGAGGACCCCCCTACCAACCCTTTTACTCACTGATATGAAAGGAAACAAGAAGCGAGTGGTCATCAGGTCAGTGGAGGCCAGTTTCTTTGGGCAGTGTTCCAAGTAGGAAGAAGAAAAGCACTATAGGATGAATGCCTGTAGTCTCATCAACCACCAGAGCTATTTTCCACTCCAGTCTACTCTCTCAGACTGCTGATTTTGATGCTCCTCCCCATCATGCATGCTCTGTAGGATCAGTCCTCCCTCTCCTCCATCTCTGCCCATGTCTTCTCTGTACCTTAAACATAGGACTTATTCCCAAAAGGAACTTCCTTCCAAGGTCGAAAGCCCCCATAACCTTGGAGAACTCTGTGCAAAGCCTACAAGTTTGTACACAGATTCACCCCAGCAGCTCTGGCATGTCAGGGGGTGGTACAAATTATCACAATTGAACAAGCTAATGAACTTATAAAGGTGAAACTGTGAAAACTCAGACTGAAAAAACTCATCCCCAAATTTCTATAGTCTTTTTCATCTTCCTTCTGGGGCTCCTAAAATCATTACACAGTTGTGTCCATACTGGAATGCTGGCACCAAGTCACATTAACGGTTTGGAACCAGTCTGGCCAGCTTGACAAGGTCATCCTGGTGAATATTAGCAAAGTCAAGTCCTTGGTACCAGGTCCTGATCTTGTGGTTTTACAATAGACTGCTCTCTTCACTGAGTTGATAAGGGAGCTTGGGAGTCCTTGGAAGGTCATCTGTCTTAAGGTAGTGTGGCACACGTGGTCAACAGGCCATAATAATATTCCCCTATCCCACATACCCCTAGGACTTTGGCTTCTCTTCTAGAACCACGGGACATCAGAGATAAGGCAGGAAAGGGTATGAGACTTGGGATGTGAATTTCCCAGGATGAAAGAGTGAGTTGTTGTCTAGAGATTCTTCTGTTGTCCCCTCATTCAAGTGACTTCTCCTCTTTCAACCTTAGTCATGAAATCTGTAAAAGGAGGGAATAGATCAGTCTCAGCAGATTCAATTCTACAATCATTTATTAAATGTCAACTTTATTTCGTATTTTTTATAAAGTACAAGGTCTTTTGTGGATTAGAAGACAGAGAAGAATAAATACAATCCATGCCTTCAAGGAACTCACAGACTAATAGAGAGTATAATACATGAGTATGAATGATGAGAGATGAAATGTAATAATTATACAAGAAAGACTGTCAAGGTGTTGGAGAGGAGGCTTAGAGGAAGCATAGATTGCCTCTGTCTAGGGGAAATCCAGCAAGACTTCATGGAAAAGATGAGACCTGAGCCGGATCTTAGGAGGTGGAAAAAGATTTCAACACATAAAACATGAGTGATAGAGATCAACTAATGTGATTGCTGTATCCAGAATACTAAGGTCCAATCCAGTGATTTACCAAGACACTATCTCCCAGCCATTGGTTTGGGAACAATAATTAAATTGATATCAACATTACTCCTTTTCCTGACCATCCTTTTCCTTCATGTATTGCTTTCCTCTATTAGAAGGTAAGCTCATCTTGGTTTTTATTTGTATTCTCAGAACCTATCACACTACCTGACATTTAGTAAGAACTTAATAAAGGCATGTTGGCTGACTGATTAATTGGTGAGGTCCCTTTTAGACCCACACTCCCCTATATGTGTTGCCTTCACCTATAAGATGTAAGGTCATCTTGTTTTTGTATTTGTATCCCCAGTACCTATCACAGTGACTGGCATATAGTAGGCACTTAATAATTGCATGTCGATTAATTGATAAGGTCCCTTTTAGATCTACCACTCCCCTATATGCATTACCTTTATCTAGAAGATGTAAGCTCATCTCATTCTTGTATTTGCATCCCCAATACCTATCACAGTGCCTGGCATATAGTAGATACTTTTAAAAAGCACACTGATTGACTGATTAATTATCAGGTTCATTTTAGATCTAAAATTTCCATGATTCCACAATTTCATATTCAAAGCTACCCAAATGGTTTGACTTCTTTGACTAAATAAATGAATTCACTTGTCACTTGGTAACACATATAGATGTATGCGAGAAGAACCTGTTCCCTGTATTATTTCCCATCCCAATTTCTAGAGAAGCATTCATGCCCTTGTTGACATGAATATAATGGAATATTAATGTGCTCTAAGAAATGATGAATCTAAAGAAATATGAGAGGATATATGAACGGATGCAACGTAAAGTAAACAGAACCAAGAAAAGCCTGGCACAAGGACCCACCAGAGATAATATTAATTGAGCTCTCTAAGGTTTGCAAATTGTTTTGCATATATTATCTCATTTAATTTTCACAACAGTCTTATGGTGCGGATGCTCTTATTAACTCCATTTAATAGAAGCAAGAACTGAAGGTGAGAGATTAAGTGTCTTGTTCAGGGTTACTTAGCAAGTGTCTGGGGAAGAATCTGGATGCAGACCATCTTGACACTATCCATTCTATCACCTAGCTGCCTCACAAGGACTTGGCTGTTATGGAGTTATTTCAGTCATGTCTCATTCTTTATGACCCCATTTGAGGTTTTCTTAGCAAAGATAATAGAATGGTTTACCATTTTCTTCTCCAGCTCATTTTACAGATGAGGAAGCTAAAGCCTCAAGGGTTAAGTGACTTGTTCAGGGTCACACAGCTAGTAAGTGTCTGAGGTCACACATGAACTCCAGCCTTCCTGACTTCAGCCCAAGTGCCCTATCTACTGCGCCTGGTTCAAATGACTTCAACAAAGTAAATGGAAAGGAAACAACAAAATAATCACAACTGAAGCTTGCCAAATTAAAATGACCAAGCCTGATCCAAAGAAGAAATACGAGAAGACCCCTTAGATGATGAGATCCTTGAAAGCAGGGGCTGCTTTTTGTTTGTCTTCATATTTCCTTGTAGCCTTGGTGCTTAGCGTGGTGCCTAGAGCATGGTAGGTGCTTCATAAAATGCTTATGGATGAACTTCCTCCTATTTCTTTGTGGAGATGAAGGATGATCAGAACATTACATTAGTAACACGTTTCTTTCATTTGTTATTAATTTTGCAAAACTGCCCCTCCACTCTTTTTTGTTGCTGACCACCACCACCACGACCATCAATGTCTCTCTGGGAAAGGGAGTGGGGAAGGAGATAGTGTAATAAGTAGAATTTATATAGTGTTTTAAGATTTGCAAAGCACTTGACAAATATCTCATTCAAACCTCACAACAACCCTGGGAGTTAGGTACTATTTTTACATCCATTTTACAAATGTGAAAAACTGAGGCAGAAACAGGGTGAATTGATTTGACCTACAGACAGCTAGCATCTAACACAGAATTGAACTCACATCTTCCTGCCCCCAGGTTCAGTGATCTAACCATTTTGTGGATTTAAACAAAATAGCTCAATAAAGTATATTTTAAAAAATATTAGCTACTTCAACTCCACCCTTTATGCTGCAATTGCTTTCCCTCCCGAAGCTTTGAAGCAGTGTCATTCAAGGATAAAAACTAAGTTAAGTTTAATGTGGAGAAGAGAGACTTGCGGTGGGAGGTGTGATAGCTGCATTCAAGCACCTGAAGGATTGGCATGTACAAGAGGCGTTATTAGACTGGTTCTTCTCAGCCTCGGAGGACTGAACCAGGAGCAACAGGGTATAATTTGAGAAAGGTAGATTTCAGGTCTGCCTGATTAAAAGCTCCCTAACAATTACTGTTGCTGTGAAGTGGGATGAGTTGTCTCGAGGAAGGCATGAAGTCTCTGTCCCCAGAGGTCTTACAGTGCCCTTCCAACTCGGTGACCACTTCTTGGTTATGCTTTATAAAGGATCCTTTCTAAGGCTGGGTTTCTGGCTCTGAGCTTCTATGAGGCTACCAGTATGAGCCAGCTCAGGTTCATCAAAAATAAGCTATTTTTTTCTCTGCTTAAGAGAATCCAGTTTAACCTCCAAAGGACCCAGATGAGAAGACTGCTTCAGCTTGCCCCTCCCCTGACACTGAACATTAATTGCATGTTTCCCTAGAGAGTTCTGGGGTTTCCTACTGGTTGATTAACTGAGGGCTAAAAGGGCCATGTGAGCAGCCAGGATGAAGTAAGACTGCCGAACTTTGTGGTGGAAGGTTAATGAGGAACACTTCAAGCCAGTCACCACAAATCTAAGCACCTACTAATTGGACAAAAGAGATAGGGAGCTGCCTGGACCATCCAGGGAAATCCCAAGGCAGTGATCTGTTGGCTTCTTGCAGGAAAACAAGCTAAACCCAAATGGCGTAGTCTCCAAATGGGTATGGGTGGGTTGTTGTTTCTTTCCGTCCTCCTCCTGATGATTTGTATCAAAGTACTATTTACAATAATTCATTATCAAATTGGTCTCCCCTATGCAAGGAGAAGACTTAATCTGCATATGTAAATAACTTAAGCCTTAGGAATTAATGAGTTGCCCTAATTGAGTTTACCCTTTTCAATTAATCAGATTCCTAAGACTCTAGCCTATTCAGAGCTCATTAGCATCTCAAGGATGCTTGGGTGTAAGTTTCTTCTTACAGTAGGGTTTAGGATTCCTAGAGAGCTGACTTCCAAGGTCCCAAGACCACTGAATCAGGCCACACCAATAGAATAGGGAAGGGCCCAGAAGGTCTTGTGGAGGATACACATGAGCTTAGAACACTGTCCCCACTGCTCAATCTTTGGGTATGCTCTGGTCTTAAACTGGATACATGGCCCAATGAATTAGATTTTCCTAGGACATAGGGAAAGCCACCAGATAACCAGACTCCCCAAAGCTATGCTATTTTCACATGATGTGGATTTCCCAGGCTTTCGTGCTCTTCCTCTTTTCAGACCATGTAACTATAGCTCTAAAGGATTATGGTTAACCCAAAGACCAGTGCAGAGATCTGGGCTTTTCCTGTTTTAGGTAGTAGCCTCAGAGTGGCAGAGAGACTGATGTGTGGCCCTTGTGATAGTTATTAGCGGGATCTTCCAGCCTCTACTTCCCTGATTATGGTAACAAGGTTGGGATGATGCCCTTTCCACTTTACGTTGCAGAACATATAACAGGCACAACACATTGCCTTCAAACAGGAGACCACTCTCCAAGGAGTAGGCTGAGGGCTTCAAGTTCTCTAGAAAGGCTCTCCAAAAACGATGGCAAGCAGAGGATGTTTTTCTATAGTGAAATGAAGTAAAGGCTTCAGATCCTGTCTCAGACCTCTAGATATATCCTCCGTTTGGCCTCTCCCTGGTACCTAAACTTCCAAAAAGAGAGTGAGCATCTTCCCCTGTTAAAATGTAAGCTCCCTAAAAATGGGGTTATGTCTCAAGCTATACATTCTAGTCTCAACTCTACCAGTCACTAATTGGGTGGTATTAGGTGAGGCACTTTTCCACGTCAGTGGCTTTCAGTTTCCTTTCCTGGAAAATGGTGACTACACATTCTTGTCTCCCTCATAGTGTTGCTGTAAGGATCAAATGAGATTATGAGGGATGGAAAGACTGATAAATTTAGAGTCAGAGAACCTGGGTTTGAATTCCAACTTTGCTACTTGCTTCTCGTGTGACCCTGAGCAAGTCATAAGCCTCAGTTTCCTCATCTGTGAAATAAAGGGTTAGATTAAGTCACCTCTAAAAACCTTTTGCAGCTCTACATCTGTGATCCAATGATATATGATGAAAAACATTTATAAACTATAAAGTCTTACCGGTGGTAATATATTTTAAAAGGGAAAGCCCAAAGGGGTTTTCTAGGCAAAAATATTGGAGCAGATTGCCATTTCCTTCTTCAGCTCATTTTACAGACGAGGCAACTGAGGCAAATAGGGTTAAGTGTGGTCCACGGTCACATAGCTAGGAAATATCTGAGGTCATATTTGAACTCAGATCTTCCTGATTCCAGGACTACTACTCTTTATCTACCGCACCACCTAACTACCATTGTATTTTAAATACCATTAATCATACTATGCTATGTACTTATTGGGATAAAAACTGCAGCATGTGCAGAGGTCAAGGCCTAGTTGTAGAAACTAGCTTGACATCCAATGAAATGGTCAAAGTAACCATGGCGTATGAGCATATGACAAATGTTGGATGAGAAATGTAGCCCCTAGAGCGGTAGTTCTTAACCTGAGATCTGTAGGCTCTGTTTTAGGACTTTGAGGACTACATTTCAATATAACTGATTTCCTTTGTAATCCTATGTATCTTATTTTATGCATTTTTTTCTTCCCTATTTATTTGTTCTCTCATTGTTGCTTTGTTGTTACTTTTAAACTGAAACAACTAACTCTTTGGTTCATGTAGTTTTCATTTATGGTTTCTTATAATATAAGCTCTGGAGAACCAGGCTTTGATGAAGCCCATTATAATGCAAATGGAGCTACTTGACTATACTTTTGAACCTCAGTCACTCTGGCTTTCATTTATTGACCAGTAATAAGTTTCAGCCCAAGCCTGGCTTGCTCACTGTTTGGGTTTTGATGGTTCAAAGGGAGTGTCAATAGCAATTTTTTCCGTTCTGGTCAGAAACTCTAAAGGCCTTCCCTTCCCAGAGTGATTCTTTTGTGAAGGCAAACCAGGCCATCTTTAGCCTCAATTCTTATCTAGCCTTGAATCATTCAACCAGCATTGCCTCAGACAAACTGTAGCCTGGGAAAGGCCTTAGTTTAGAAAGGCCACGGTCTCCCTGCATTGGGGTCATCAACAGTAGTCTTGACCTATGCCTTGCCACTAGACTATGATGACTCTAGAGGAAAGAGTGAGGCTGCTGGCTTTACATGGCTCTGCCTCGCTTAAATCCAATTCACTTTCAAGTTAAGACATCACACACCATGTACCCCCCAGATATCACTGGTCCTCTTCTAGGACAAAGGATTAATTACAACAACAATAAAAACTTGTTCCGACAAAGGGGTCCATAGGTAGCTCCAGATGGCCAAAGGGGTCCATGACCCACAAAAGGGGAAGAACCCCTGGGAGAAAAGAAGGAGAGACCAGTGTGAGTTGGGGCAGTGAGGGGAGGCATCCTGGAGAAGTTGTAGTCAGAGCTGAGCCTTGAAGGAAGGGTAAAGCATGGGTGGGTGAAAAGAGGGATTGCAGGTTGGAGGAAAGACCATGGCAGGGGATCCCAAAAGCCCTCAAGAGAGCTACAGGATAGAGGACCCAGCACAGGCCTCCACCAATTTGTGTATCAGTTCAGCAATCAGCACATTTTAGATATGTTGATTACTGCAATCTTTGCCCCACTGTAATGAAGAGAATCTAATCTCTTCCTGATGGAGGGCACCAATCTTTCTGCGGCCTTATTACACATCTCTAGGGAACAGTGGGTACATCCATTGACTAATATCCACCATGCCCACACAGCAAGGGTGGTAAAGTCCTATTTTTATCTCAGGCCTTTGAACTCACAGATATGGGCCTGTGTTAAGTGATTAAATGAATCTTACTTCTTCAAAGATTTCTTTTTTTCCAGTCTCATTGAACTTCTAGAGTCTTGGGGAAACTTTGACGCTTCGAACTTTCTTATGCCTCAACTGCTACAAAGAACCAAATACCACTTCTGTGGAAACCCTTATTTGTTTTTGGTGGGTTTGGGGAGATTATAATCAAATAAATTGTATCCTGGATTTCATAAAAGAGAAACAACTTGGCTATTCAGAATCCTAAAGTTGGAAGGTCCACTAAAGAGCTTTCTCTCTGCTTCCCTCACTATGCTCTCATTTTTCAGACAAAAAAACTGAGACTCACGGTGGGAAATGATTTGCCTAAGGGGATACAAGGGATAGTAAATCAGGGACTTAAGTTATGTTTTCTAATTCCTAATTTCTAATTTCAGTTCCATTTTTTCACCACATTTTCTGCTACGTCATAATGCCTAATCAAGCAATCCATCATTGTGACCTGATCATATACAGTCTTTCAAGCATACCTTCCTATGCACCTAAATTCTTACTTGAAAAATTCTTCTTGGTACCAGGGGCTGTCCTGGATTTTGTAGAGACTCAACCCAATCCCCTTCACCTTCTCCATCTCCATTTTGGAGCACATTTTGGAATGATATCCCTGAGGCTTAGTGAGATCTTCAGCCAACAGGGCAAGATTCAGGTCTGCTTAATAAGCTTGCCTGTTAAAAACGAGAAAAGGAAAGATTAGGGCATTTTAGAAACGAACACGTTTAGGAATCAGGTGGACAACAAAAGATAGCTATCAACCACCCAACACCACGGGCTGGTTAATAGAAGTTTGATTGGGGAATCCGTCAGGTTCTTCGGATATGCAAGAAGAAAAGTTCCTATTACGCTTAGAAAGGAGATTAAGATATCCCTGTAGGGCTGAGGAATTTGTCTGAACTCACCAGTCCTTCTTTCTCTGATTCCCCACAGATATGACCATCATGAGTTCAAAGCTAATTATGAACAAAATTTCTAGAATTGCTAAGACTTTATAACCTCTAACAGGGAGAAAAAATGGATTGACAAAAATCCATATTCACCTGCTTTCCTCCTCCATCTTTTTAATTAAAACATAAAATTAATCTTTAGGGAATTAAAAACCAGACTGTTGTCTCTCCCTGCCATGGTTCTGTCGACAGAGAATGCTCCATATCGCCTAGTTTTATGCTAAGTGCTAATACCTTTTTTCCGGTCCGCTGCCTCTCGATTTTAATTAAAAGATTTTCAAAAGAGCAAGAGATTTGTTCATTGTTCAACAAACTGTTCCACTATCTGGCCAAATCTCGGGAGGGAACACACACTCAGAAGATATCCTTGCAATACTCTCTGGCAGATCACAGGGAATGCAGGGAGCCGACCTGATAGCTTTGGGCACCTTGTTTTTTTCTAGATAATGTATTCTAGGCAGTGTTCATTATCCAGAACAAAGAGAATCAAGGTACCTAGAGAAATTAGAGCTCCATCTTCCGTGTCAGAGATAAGCTCTTTCTTTTTCAGTTAGACTGAGTTCCCATGAGGAAGACATGTTGTGATGCCCTCTCAGAGGGTGACAAAACCAGGAATGGCCAGGACCAGAGAAGAGACAGACCCCTGAGAGCAGGGGCATAGACCTGAAAAGGTCCTGGCCATGGGGACTAGGAGGTGTTAGGGTACTAGGGACAATGCAAAGCTTAGATGTTATTATCGAGAGTTCCCATGCTATGTGTTCACATACCAGGGGCAGCTAAGTGGGGCAGTGGATAGATCACCAGTGCAGGAGTCAGGAGGACCTGAGTTCAAATCTCACCTCACACACTTGACACTCACTAGCTGTGTGACCTAGCGCAAGACATTTAGCCCCAACTGCCTCATGCTGGGTCATCTCCAGGCATCCTGATGAATAGCTGGTCACTGGATTCAGATGGCTGTGGAGGAGAAGTGAGGCTGATGACCTGCACAGCCCTCCCTCACTCAAAACAAAGTCAAGTACAAGACATGTCATCATTTCTCTGATGGTAAGGTCTTCTTCGGCAACAAAGGATGAACACACACACACACACACACACACACACACACACACACACTAAGTGTCAGGGAAGGAGAGTGGAGGTGCTGGAGCATCACAAGCCACGGACTAGGAATGAACATAAATACCACTGAACACTTTCACTTACCACCATGATGACCCAAGAGGGAAAGGCCTAAAGTCTAATATCATAGGCATGGCACCCAGTGAATGCTTAGTGCCTTAGTTGTCTCTGTCTCTGTCTCTCTCTCCATCTTCCTCTTCATTCTCTCCCCTCTCTCTCTTCATCTCTTCCCTCCTCCATCTCTCTCTGTCTCTCTCTGTTTCTCCATCTCTGTCTCTCCCTCTCTCTTTCATATTCTCTCTCTGTCTCTCTATCTCTGTGTCTCTCTATGTATCTGTCTCTGTCTCTGTCTCTCTTTCTCTTCCCCTCCTACCTGACTCAACATGACCAACAGAGTGCTCATTATTTTCCTTCCAACCCACACCCCCCCTTCCAAATTGCCCTATTACTGTTGAAAGCACCATTAGCCTCCTGGATACCCAAACCTACAAACTCAGTGTCATACTCAACTCCTTATTCTCCCTCACCCAACATATTCAAACTGTATTTCTACTTTCACCAGAATTCTCCTGTGTCCCTTTCCACTTACACAACCATGACTCCAGTTCAGGCTCTTATCAACTCTCAACTAGACTACTATGATAGCGTTCTAATGGGTGTCCCTGCCTCAATCTCCTTATCTGTAATATGAGGAAGATGATTCCTATCTCACTTATGAAGAGCCAATGAAATTACATACTGGGACAGAGAACAGGTAAGGAAGTTTCAGTACAGTGGAGCGGGAACGCTGGATTTTGAGTCAGATTTTTTTTTTACTGATTTTTCAGTAGCTTGAAACTCTGGATCTGACACTGTAAGACAAGCCACCATGAGATGGGGACTTCATCTTACATATATCTTTGTATCATGTATTGTGGGACTTCAAGTCAGGCAGGTCTGGGTTCAAATTCAGCCTCTAACAATAGTTGTGTGACCACAAGCAAGTCACTTAACTTCTCTGAGCTTCCTTTTCCTCATCTATTTAAATGAGGATGATAGCAATACTTGTTTTACCCACCTCACAAGATTTTTGTGAATCATAAATGAAACCATATACATTAATTACCTTGCAAACTTTAATGTATGTTTTAATTATTATGCTAATTTTCTGTGGCTCATTCTCTCAGAGCTAGACAGGCTATATCTCCCCTCAGAGTACCAGGAAGTAACTCTGTGGAATTGTAACATCTCTCTTTTCTACTGTCTTTGGCTCAAACTCCAAACCCCAAATGGTCATGTTCCCCTCATTGTTATAGATACATGGCTAGCATCCCAGGTCCATTTAACCACTCAGAGTTGGATAGCTTTTACAACGAGATATTCACTTAGGAGCTATGATTTGATCCAACCATTCTGGAGAACAATTTGGAGCTATGCCCAAAAGGCTATAAAAATACACATACCCTTTGACCCAGCAATATCGCTTTTAGGGCTGCATCCCAAAGAGATCATAAAAATGGGAAAAGGACCCACATGTACAAAAATATTTATAGTAGTTCTTTTTGTGATGGCCAAGAACTGGAAATCAAAGGGATGTCCATCAATTGGGGAATGGCTGAACAAGTTGTGGTATACAAATGTAATGGAATACTACTGTGCTATAAGAAATGACAAACAGATAGACTTCAAAAAAACCTAGAAAGACTTATATGAACTGATGCTAAGTGAAATGAGCAGAACCAGGACAACATTATACACAGTAACAGCCACAGTGTGTAAGGACTGTTTCTGATAGACTTAACCCTTCACAGCAATGCAAGGACTGAAAGCATTTCCAAAGGACTCAATGCAAAATGCCATCCACCTTGAGAGAAAGAACTATAGAATGAGAACACAGAATGAAGCTGACTTATTTCTCTTTTGTTATGTTTTGGTTTGGTTTGGTTTTTATCATGATTTCTCCCATTCATTTGAATTCTTCTGTGCAACATGACTAATGTGAAAATGTGTTTAATAAGACTATATGGATAGAACCCATGGAAGATTGCATACTGTCTTGGGGAGTGAGGGGGAAATTTAGAACATACGAAAGTGATTGTTGAAAACTGAAAATAAATAAATTAATAAAAAGGAAGGTAAAAAAGAGATATTAATTTAGAATGTATAGCAAGAACAAAATACAAACATTTCTTCCCAATACTTTAGGGGACAGAATCTTCTCTATACTACCTCGGCTGGAGAAAGGAGTACAATGGGAGGGTTAGGCTCATAACCTTATGTAGCAATTGTCTCACCAAGTTCATGTCCAAATGTGGCCTGATTACTGAGGGAATCTTTTTACTGGGCTGGGGTTCTAAAGTTTATCCCCCAAAGGTTGCTCCTTATTCCTCAGGGAATTGATGCTGTGTTGGCTGCAAAACCCAACCTGGATCCCAATTTTGGATTCTTGTAGCTTGCTCTTCCGACCTTTGAAGTTGGAGACTCCAATCCCTTCACCTAGATCGGAAAAGGACAAATGAAAATGCCAAGGACCAAGGCTTGTCGGGCCTTAGAGAGCACTCAGAGTTCTCACGTCACACATGGTGAATGATGGAGTCACCAAGTAAAGTCAAAGGAGTGAATGATGCAGAGGAACCCAAAGCTGGCGGCTGTTTTGAATGCCTCCAAAATCGATCAGAGAGGCTTTCCTTCTCCATGTGTTCGGTCTACCAGAACCATTTATGAAATGTCTACACAGGCTCCACAGTCTCTCCAAGGTCTGAACTATTTCCCTTACACATCATCACTGTTGTCCGAGAAGTATCTTCCACACAGAGAAATTACATCAGCCAGGCAGACTGATGGAAGCTGAGCATGTGGCAGTTCCCTGCTAGGATAGTATTCACTTTTATGCCCTACACTTTGAAGGCCATGCTTTCCACTGAGTAGGTATTTGATCTCGATCTGCTAACTGACAACCATGATTCTTCAGTGCCCTGCCCTCCCCCATCATACTCCTCAACCTCCCCCCTTAAGCACACAGTAGGTGTTCAACAAATGTTTACCAGTTCGATTGAATGATCTGACAACATGAAATTTTTACTCCTTTTCTTCCTTTTGGTTTGGTGAGGTTTGATGTAAAAGGAAGACAGAGATGGGGGCTGGGGTGACCATTCCTATCAATCGTATGGGCTTTTTTTTTTTTTTTACCATAATGTCACTGGCTTCTTTTATAAAGACTGATCCAGACACATTTTGCAGAATATTAATAACTTATATTTGCATATCTCATCCAAACCTTACCCATGATGCAAGGATTCATTATCTTCTTTTTTACAAAAGAGAAACAAGCTCAGAAGAAATCAGGTCACTTGCCAGGGGTCACCCAACTAGTAAGGATTTGGGGTGGGATGTGACCCCAGGTCTTGCTACTTCTGGGTTCAGAGATCTAAGCACATTATGTGACACTATTTGTCAGAAAGCCATTACCAAGGAGGACATGCCTGATGAACTGTCTGTGAGAGGCAAAGGAGCAGGAAAGGACTGGGACTTTCAGAGGCTTCAATACTCAAGCTCCTGGTTTTTCCACAGAAATTCTAGAGACACAAGTAACATCAACAATTTAGCTCAATTGAATTAAATGTGGGAGGCCCTTGTTTTGTTTCGTGGGCCCAGGGATCTTCTCCACTGGGGCACTTCTCTGTCTGAGTTTCCAGGGTAGTTTCAAGTTCACATTTGGAGGCAACTGGCTCCTTGAAGCCAAATATTCCATTTTAGGATCAGTCTTTAGTCATAACAGACTGACTCCATGGTTTGTGTTTGGGTGAAAACAGATTAAGAATTTAGCTCACTCAGCCCTGACCTTCTCCTTCCCAAGCCCTGAAAGGCAGCAGAGAGCTGAGGAGACTTATGGGAAGATCTTATCTGTTTCTAGATGCCCCCTAGGGGCCCAGATAATATGGACCTACTCTAGAGTCTGAAATAGAGTGTAGGATCAGAAGCTCAAAGGGAACAGACTGGCAGTTTCTTTGAATATCACCTTGTCATTAGAGGGGTAACATGGTACAGTGGAAAACACAAGGAGATCCAGAGCCCAGAGATGAGACCCTAGACCCAGGTCCATCACCAAGTCCCCATGGGACCTTGGGTAAGTCAAACTTCAGCTCTTCTGGGCTTCTCTATAAAATATGGGGGAAAGTAGACAATCTCAAATACTTTCTAGCTCTACATTTCATGTTCTGAGGAAAGTTCAGACATCCTCTGAGCCTAAGGAAGACCCAGACCTAACCTAACCTCTCTCTCCTCTCTCTGTCTTTCTGTCTCTCTGCCTCTGTCTCTCTGTCTGTCTGTCTGTCTGTCTGTCTCTCTCTCTCTCTCTCTCTCTATATATATATATATATATAGATAGATAGATAGATAGATAGATAGATATAGATATCTGTCTCTCTATCTCTCTCTCCACCTCTGTCTCTTTTTCTGTGTGTCTCTCTGTCTCTGACCATCTCTATCTATCTCTCTGGCTCTGTCTGTCTGTCTCTCTCTCTCTCTGTCTCCTTGTCTCTCTCTCCCTCCTCTCTTTCACATAACCTGTTCCCTGCTGGTCTATCTTGATGAATCCTCCTATTTGTAACCAAGTGAATCCTGTTGCTAGAGCTTTTGCCTTTAAGGCCTGATGGATCAGTTCAGACTCTGCTATCAAAATTCCTCCTCACTGCTAAGAGGAAATCCCTCTTTTACTTATACATGGGAAGGAAAAAATACATTCTACAATGCTGGCTCTTTGTTGAACAATGCTATCCTACAGGCCCACTGTAGTTAAATGTCCAGAAACCAGAGATCAGTTTAGAGATTCTTTCCCCCTCCTGCAATTCCAGCTTCACTCACGAGCTTCACTTTTGTGCACTTTGACTTTGACTTAGCTTTTAACAAAGCGTGATTGCTGAGGGATTCTGAACCTCTCTTCTCTCCAAGTATGTTCCCAATCCCAGTGCCCAGAGTGCCTGAAGTTTACATTGTTAGAGATTCATTTCTGTCTTCAACACATTTACTGAGCACCCTCTACGATGCATAAGACCTGTATTAGGTTCAGCTAAGGAGAAGACAGAGATGACTAGGCCTGGCCCCTGCCCTCGGCTTTCTCACTCCAATGGCACGGTCCAATAGAAACAGTCCTGATTGTGAAGTCAAAAAACCTAGGTTCAAATGCTGTGTCTGATGCTCATTAACTCTATAACCTAGGTAAGTCACTTCATTTTCCTTACTTGGTTTCAGTTTCCTCCATTGTAAAATGAAAGAATTGTACTAAATGACCTTAAAGGTGTCTTCAGCTCTAGATCAATGATTCTAAATTGGAGGATTACACATGGACACACAATATTAATCAAGCACTTCTAAGGTGAAGAATAAATTATCATTCTAGAATTTTGAGATTTAGCATTTTACCTACTCAATCCTCATATAAATATTACCACAAATCTGTCTTGGTTTGGGATATGTCCAAGGGCATGGGTTGGGGGTGGGGAGGGGGAGGGGGGGAGTATACCATGTTGGACAGTTCTCTCCCTAGACTAGAAATGCTTGGATTTACAACAATGTTAATGTAATACAGTTGACTCTGGCCCCACTCTTTCAGCACCAAACCCAGGGCTATTATATTTTATACCTCCATAAGCTTCTCTGACACCCTGTGAGACTGGGAAATCACATTTCACTGTCACAGGCTATGCCCTCTTTAGTTGTATACCTCCCCATTTTAGAGGCCCGGTGGCTAGTACTTACCATCAATTTCACCATTTAACATCAGGTTAGCGTTTACAAAAGGATGTTTACTTCAAAGTTATAATAAGTACAAATATATGAAGAGAGAAAGACATATACAAATATATACTATACAAATATATACAAAGTAATAAAAATGTATATATTATATATAAATATATATGCATGTATGTATATATGTATCTGTATTTATATAATATTTCCTCCACCCCTCAGAGGCATTGTCTGAGAAGATGATGTTTACATCTTAGCTCAGTTTCTATGTAGTATTAGCCCAGCTGAGTTCAAGTCCAAAGCTGTCAGTGACAGCTTCTAGAAAACTGAATTCTTCTGAGGGTGTTGTAACTGGGCTGACTACAATCTAGAACCTGGATTCCAGGACTCCTAGATCTCAGCGACCTAGAATAGAAAGGGATTGAAGAAAGGGCCAAAAGCCCAGGCTTATTTCCCTGGGACATATGACCTAAAGGCTAATGGAGGAGGGGGAGGAAGAGGTGTCTCTCAGGCTCTTCTGCCTTACCACCAGTGCTATATGGGCTTACAGGAATGCAGCAAAGCTGCCCATTTTTTTTTTTCTGAGTTCTGACTTTTCACTCAATGAAAAAAGGTTTCTGTGGTAGGCCAATGCATGATGTTCACCTGTGCTCCAGGCCTTCCTTTCTTGAATGAAGTTCAAAGAAAGACAGAATCTACAAGGAGGTCGCATTCTAATGAGGGAGACAGCATGCAACAGCCAGATATGTATGAGATACAAGGAAAAAGCATCACGAATCTTTGGTCTGATTCTAATTCTATTAATACAAAAGCCACTTTCCCTTTCTAATCCTCAGGTTCTTTATCTATCAAATGGGAATAATTTTACCTGTATTACCTCTCTCAAAGTGTTGTGAGAATGAAATGAGACAATTGGATGACAGAGTACTTTAGAAAAGTTACTGCATAAGGAAGCATGGATATTATTGTGAGACCGTGAAACTCCTTGTCAGTTCTCTCTCTCTCTTTTAGTGGTCTCTCCTTGAAATTGATTTGTATTGCCCTGCGTGTGTGTGTGTGTGTGTGTTTATATGTGTGTGTGTATGTATGTGTGTTCACCCTTTGTTGCTGAAGAAGACCATACCATCAGAGAAATAATGACATGACTTTCACTTGACTTTGTTGTTTTTGAGTGAGGGAGGGCTGTGCAGGTCACCAGTCTCACGTCTCCTCCAGAGCCATCTGAATCCAGTGACCAACTACTCATCAGGATGCCTGGAGATGACCCAGGATGAGGAAATTGGGGTTAAATGTCTTGCGCAAGGTCACACAGCTAGTGAGTGTCAAGTGTCTGAGGTGATATTTGAACTCAGGTCCTCCTGACTCCTGCACTAATGCTCTATCCACTGTACCACCTAGCTGCCCCACATATATGTATGTGCATGTATGTATGTATGTATGTATGTATAAATAAATTCAATTCAATAAACATTTATTAAGCACCTGCTATATGCCAGGCCCTGTACTAAACACCAGGGATACAAAGTAGCTAAAGACAGTCACTGCCACCAAGGAGTTGGTAATCTAATGGAGCAGACAACATGCAAACAAATATATATATATATATATATATATATATATATATATATATAGATATATAGATATATAGATATATAGATATATATGGTAAACTATACTCAGAATAAATAGGAAGTATTGAAAGAGGGAAAGCACTGGAATTAAGAGGGAAGGATTCCTGTAGAAGATGGGATTTTAGTTGGAACCTAAAGGAAACCAAGGAGGTCAGTAGTCAGAGCAGAGAAGGAAGAGCATTCCTGGTATGTCTGTGTGTGTGTGTGTGTGTGTATGTATGTATGTATATATATGTATATGTGTGTATATGTATATGTATGTATCTCTGTGTAGATAAATAGGTATAGATACATGTGCATGCATATACACAAATATATACATATGCATATATATAAATACACATAAAGTACATATGTAAATATATGTATTACCTTTACATTTATTCTCAGTGGACACGTTTATCTTCCCAATAACAATAAGGTCCTTAAAAATATGAGATGTTCTGTTTCCATTTTTACCCCCTTAACATCTAGCACTGGGTAGCTAGTTGTCACAGTGGATACAGCACCAGGTTTGGAGTCAGGAAGACTCATCTTCCTGAGTTCAAATCTGGCCTCAGATACTTATTAGCTGTATGACCCTGAATGAGTCACTTAACCCAGTCTGCCTCAGTTTCTTCATCTGTAAAATGACCTGGAGAAGGAAATAGCAGACTACTCCAGTATCTCTGACAAAAAAACCCCAAATGAAGTCACAGAAAATCAGATGTGACTTAAAGGACTCAACAACCACCACAGCAACATGAGTACAACACTTCACTGGCATCTGCATCAGATACTCAGCATTCCCTTACCCACTAAATCAAGGATAAACATTTGTCAGTGAACTTGGAAACTGTTTATCCTCTCCTGACTAGCTAGACTCATCTTGGCTTTTGGATTATTTGGTGTTTTGACCTTTGTGTGGATAACAGAAAGTTGATTATCTAGAATGCTGGTTATTTATTTCATTTACTCAGTTAATGTGGCTTTATTACATATGGCATGAAACTTCCATCCCACTTCATAAATCGCACTCATTTCTCACCTCTCTGCCTTTGCTTAGCTGGTTCCTTGTATCCTCCTTACCTGCACCTCACAGAATTCTTAGCTTTCTTCAAATCACAGCTCAGGGGCTGAGGATGGAGACAGAGAGTGGCAGACAGAGGCAATGGTGACTCTCTAAGAAAAAGACATTGGTCCTAGTCCTTTGGAAGAGTTAATTCTCCCCTATAGATAGCACCCTATATGAGGGGAGATTTTCACTTTTTTTCTTGCCATTCCTTTGAGGAATGAGCCCATATTCTTTTACAAGTACCATTTTGGAGCCCTTTCACCATCAGAGCTAAATTAGCCTTTCCCCACTCCCCCTGGTCTGCTGGTCCATCTTCAGCCTCTCAGTTGGATAGGATTACAAAGTGAATTGCTCATCTGGGCACTGAAGTTATCTTCTTCCCACACAAGCCTGGAGTTATCTCCTACTTTATGACTGGAAATTGTTGATATCAACCACGGTGGATAAAAGTGAGGAGGAGAAGGAATCTTATATTCCTTAAATAACCTAACTGATTGTGAGCTTTCTCCTTCACGTGTTGTGTGTCTGTTTGAGGTAGGTCAGCATGCAATCCCTGACAAGGCAATTCAGTTAAAAAAGCATTTATTAAGCACCTACTCTGTGACAGCCCCTCTTCTAGGTGCTAGGAATGCTAAGACAAAAGCAATCGAGTCCCTGCCTTCTAGAAGCTTTCTGTGGCTTCCTTGTTCCAGTCCCTTGGGGGTGGGGGGGTGGGGTGGCAGGTGCCGGCATCCATTATTCTGTTTTGTGGCTAAGCACTGATTCAGTGGAGCTCATTTTGTGAAATCAAGAGCAAATGAAAAATAGAATCACTTTTATTTTCAACCAGGAGGCAATATGTAATGTATTTAATGTCAAAGTCCTCTAATAACTGGTTTGGAAAAAGAAACTCTTAAAAGCAAGAAATGACTTCTACCTACACACTGAATGATCACTTGTCAAGGATATTTTATTTTATCTTATTCTTGATCCATTATTTTATTTATCTGTTTGTTTGTTTGTTTATTCATTTATTTTTAATTTATGGAATAAGAAACATTTCCATAATCATAATATAATTAAAAAGATGATTGTGCATGAAATTGCAAATGTAATATGTACAACTTAGTATTCCTTTTAAATTCATAATAAAATTATCATGTAAATTTCTTTTTTTCCCCTTTTTTCCCTTCTCTCCCCACCCCCCACCTCCAGGGATGGTATCAAGGAGATTCAGATTTCAGGTAAGCATAGGCTAAGTGGGTAGGTGAGCTTCCTTCCAATGCTGACATTCTGGGGTTCCACCTGACCTGCTGGAAAGGTCTCACAGACTGTTAGAGGCTAGTTGATCCATTCTCTTATGATCCAGATTGTGGCTGGATCATTTGTCCTCTGTTCTCAAACAAACCAATGACATCAGGAAGGTGATGTCTTAACTTGAAAGTGAATTGGATTTAAGTGAGGCAGGGCTGGGCAGAGTCACTAGCCTCACTTTCTTCCAGGACAGATGAGGAAGTTGAGGACCAGAGAGAGGACCAAGGTCACCTAGCAAGGCATTGGCAGAAGTAAGACTAGAACCCTGAGCCTCCCAAGCCCTGGCCAAGGCATTTGCCTCTTCTTTACAGATTGTAATATCAGCACATTGCATCCCCTCACCAAAACAAGATGTACGAAAAGTAGTTTGAAAGAGTAAAAATGGGTATACACATGTCCAGCACTGTTCTTTGTGGAGGGAATCTTTGAACTGTAGTTGATCTGTTGCAAATTTTTTCTTTAAGTTAATTGCCAATTAGCAACTACTCTGCTTTATTTTCTTGTATCTCACACCATCTCTGTTTCCCCTACCTTCATCAGCGGCCTGCAGCTCAAGAACCTTTGAAAGTCAGGTACTTCAGGGACATGGGAATTGAGGGGGTAGGAGAATTTGGGTTCTGTGTCAGCATCAGAAGCAAAATCTTCTGATATTTCCCCTGACCTTATTTAAAACAAAACAAAAAAGTTCAGGTTATTACACAATACCCAAATGACCCCTGGGATCTTCCTGCTCTGTTGTTACAATCCAGATGCTGGTTTGATCTCACACCAGTCTCATGCTTTCCATGTTACCCAATGCCTTTACATCCATAACGCTCAAACGCAAGCTCTCTGAGCTAAAGGAGAGCAGGGACCATAGTCGTGGAATCTCAGATCTATAAATTACCTTGATGAATTTCAAGACCCTCACTTAACAAATATGGAAACTGAGGCCTAGAGAGAAGTAACATCCTATATCACATGCCACGTTAGTGGCAAAGCTGAGATTTGAACTCAGATCAGCTGATTCCCAGGCTCCTGCCTTCTGAAATTGTGTCCCAATTACACAATTCAAAACTGTCCCTGAGTTATTTCCTTGCTTGCAAGGTGAGAGATAATCCTGGAAAACAAAATTCTTTTCTCTAGCTTCATCCACTAGCATATGTGGGAGAGAGGTCAAAGTTTAGACCTGAGTAGAGAAAGACATTGGGAAATGAAGAGTGGACCATGACATCATGGGAGGTGCTCTTCCCTATTTCTCAAATCCTAGCCATCTTCAAGGCTCAAATTCCACCTCTTTAAAATCTTCTGTAGCTATAAGTAAGGGGTCTTCCCTTCTTCTGAACTCAAATGGCATTTAATGTCTAAACCTGAGCATTCAGCACTTACTACACAGTGCCTTGTGACATCTTTTGTGTTTTTTTTAAAATTGCTTTTCATTTAAAAAATATTTCTCTTTATTTTGTTACATTTTTCTGAATTACATTTATATATATATATATGTATATATTTAAATTTTATTTTTAATTTATGAAATAAAACAAGCTCTTTCATAATATAGTACAATAAAAAGACAATTATACATGAAACTGCAAATCTACTATGCACAACTTAATATTCCTTTCAAACATACAATATTATCATGTAAATTTTCCCCTTTTTTCTTCCCTCCCCCCATAGATGGTACCATTAGACACACAGATATGTGTGTATGCAGATATACACACATATATTTGTATATATGCACACATATATGTATGTGCATATGCATGTATATATGTATATATGCATATATGTAAAATTATTCTCTACATACTTCTATTTATCAGTTATTTCCCAATGCAGTTAGTGTTTTTCTTCATACGTCCTTTATAGTTAGTTTGGGTATTTATAAGAGATAAAATAACTTATTCATTCAAAGTCATTCATAAAACCACATTGTTGTTACTGTACACAATTTTCTCTGGGTTCTGCTCATTTTGCGCTTTGTTATTTTGTTCAAATCTTTCCATGTTTTTCTAAAATCATTGAACTCATCATTTCTTATTACATAGTAACATTTTGTCATAATCATACATCACAACTTGTTCAATCATTCCCCAAATTATGAGCAACCCTGCAACTTCCAGTTCTTTGTCACCACAAAGACAGCTGCTATAAACATTTTAAAACATATAAGTTCTTTTTCTTTTTCTCTAATTATCTTTGGAAATAGATCCACAGTGGTATTGCTGGGTCAAAGGATATAGATAGTTTATATTTAACATTTTTAAACATTTATTTTTTTTAATTTTGAGTTCCAAATTCTCTTCCTCTCTCCCATACCTTCTCCACCTCTTGAGAAGGCAAGCAGTATGTTATCAATTATACACATGCCATCATGCAAAGGATATTTCCTTAAATTGCTTTTCATATCTTGCTTATTTCTTTCTCTTTTTTCCTTCCTTCCTCCTTCTCTCCCTCCCTCCTTCCCTCCCTTCCTTCCTTCCTTCTTTCCTTTCTTCCTTTCCTTCTTTCTTTTTTATTTCTTTCTTTCATTCTGGAGGCAATCAGGTTAAGTGATTTGCCCAGGGTCAAACAGCAAGTAAATGTCTGAAGTCAGATTTTATATCACTCTTCACAAACAGATCTTTCATCTTTTCCCTTCTTCCAGATCTGTGAGTTTCCAGATCACCCCAGCTCTCTCTGTCCCCACCTCTCCTTAGGCTTAAAGCACAAGATCTTGTCCTTGGCAAGTACTCAATAAACATTTGTTGATTGACTAATTGGGCCAGCCTGGAAAGGAATTAGAAGAACAAGATTTGAATTTGAGGAACTGGGGAAGACTTGCTTGAGTTAAAGCCAGATAAAGTAACCAGAGCCAGAAAACAATATCATATGCAAAAATGGAAATGAATGGAATATTGCAATGAATTCCATCATTGAGTAGTTATAATATCCAATATTTGTCATGAAAAGAAGATAAAAGAATGCACTTCCCTCTTCTCCTTGGACAAGGGGAGGACTATGGATGCAAAATGCCGTGTATACTGTCAGATACTATCTCTGTGTTGGTTGGGTTGGTCTAACTGTTTTCTTTGTTACAGGGGAATGTTGGATAGATAAAGAAAGCAAAGTGATACATATATGAGAATCAACCAATCAATAAGCATTTATTAAGCACCTCCTATGTGAAAGGTACTGTGCTAATAGCTAGGAATACAAAGATAGTAACAGAAGTCCATGTCCTCAAGTCTCTTATGTTTTAGTGGATAACAAGTACATGGATGGGTATTTAAAGAATATTAGTAAATCCAAAACCATTTGGGGAGGAGGTGGCCCTCCGGCTGGTGACTCCAGGAAAGGCTTCATGAATAAGGAGCAACACAGACTGAAGAGAACCAAGGTGGAGGAAAAGAGACAGTTCATTCCCCATGGGAGGGATGATCAAAGAAAGGAGACAGAGTTCCAGGTATGCAGAACAGAAAATAGTCTAGTATGGCTAGAAAGCAGAGGGAGAGAAGGGAAAGGAAGTATAAAGAAGACTGGAAAGCAGGGGAAGAAGCCAGGTTGGAAATGTAATACAAAGACAAAAGTCATCGATAAATCTTTTGAAAAGAAAAGGTAAAATTCAAAGCCATGGGCTTGGAGATTGTGCAAAAGTATGGAAAAGCTACAGAAAATCTTTGGGAGAAAAATGTGCGTGTGTATGTATATATGTATATATGTATGTGTTTGTGTGTATGTGTGAGTGTAAGGGTATATATAAATAGAAATGAGAAACACACACACACACACACACACCTTTGCTCTTTTCTTAAATTTGTGGAATAAAACAAACATTTCTATAACATAGTACAAAAAAAAAGATGATTGTTCTTGAGGTGTAATTCCTGAGACCAAAGAGAATGGAATTCAAGTTTCTAAAAGGTACAGGTTCTAAGGAGAAAATCCCACTAACAACAGACGTTGGTCTGGATGGAACAGAATTCTCAAATTCACCATGCCTAAGAATAAACCCTTCATCTTTCTGCGAAAACCTGCTCTTCCTTACCTCTCTGTTGTTATTGCTGTGTACCTCCCTATTCCTGGTGATCACAGTCACCCAGACTGAAAACTCAGTCTTCTACTGACCCTTCACTCTCCTTCTACTGCCAATCACTCACCGAGTTCAGTGACTCCTTCCTTAGAGATACCTACCTTTCCATTCTTGCTGCTGCCATGCTGGCTTAGGACATCATTATTTGCTGCTCAGACTATTATAATAATCTTCTAATTGGTCTCCTTGATCCCAGTCTCTCTGTCATGGATCTTTACTCCACATCCTGCACACGTGATGTTATTATCACTTCTCTGTACAGAACCCAAGAATGACTTCATGTAGCCAAGCAAATAATGGCCAAGCTTCTTTATCTGGCATTTAAGGACATCTGCGATCTGTCATGCCTCTTCCTTACCTCCCCAAGACACATGTACACACACACACACACACACACACACATCCTTTGTCAGTTTGTTTCATACTATTACCCATAACATCTGCCACATTCCAACAAAAATAGATTGCTTCACATCTGTTGTACATTTCCCATACTTTCTTTCTCACCTCTATATCTTTGCTGATGCAGTTCCCCATTCCTGAAACATCTTCTCTTCTATCTCTCTACTGAAATTCAATGTATCCTCTAAGGCCAAAATTAAAATACCCTTCCTTTAGAAAGCTACCCCTTATTCTTATCATGTCATTTTCTTTTCATATTTATTTAACAGAGATCATTCTGTGCGTGGGGGAAGAGAGGTATTTGTGTGGTTGGGGGATATTTCACATATGTTCTGTTTTAATATAGTTATTTATTTATGTGTCATATCCTCATTACCTAACTATATACCCCATAAGGAAAGGGACTATGCCTGCTGTATAGAGAGTAGATAATAAATGATGGTTGACTTTGAGTAGAGTTAAATGGAAGGCTATAAAAGTATTTAACTAGTTTAGTGAAGTTTTTTTACCTGAATCTTCTGGTCTAATCATTCCTGTAGATTAGTCTGACCAAATTACTGGAAAATTGTCCTCTTTTCTTCAGTTAGGCTATGTGTCCATACACAAACTAGTAGTAAAGGGAAATAAGAGGTTTTAAATTCAAACAACCTATTAGTAAATGGCTCCTAATTCTTTCATGGTCCATTTCCATAAGTCTTTTATTTGCCCACCAAAAGAGCAGTAGAAAGAGCCTGGAGCTGAGATGAGAAGACACAGGTTTGAATTATAGTTCTCCGTGACCTTAGGCAATGCCCTTAATCTCTTTGTTATTCAGTTTCCTCACATACATATATACGTGGAAATATACACATGGCTATGTACATATATAGACATTAATATGTGTGTTCATATATGTGTGTATGTCTGTGTATATGTTTATGTGCATGTATGTGCGTGTGTACATGCGCATGTATATAATATGCATACATGCATATACATACATATACACACACAGATATGTCTGGTCCAATCCCTTCATCTTTTATAGATACAGAGATAGATGTATAAATATAAAAATATTGATGACTTACATTTAGCTTAATCCTCAATTCAAGCAATTCTTAAAACAAGTACTATAAAATCTATCTGACCCTACAGGAAAATAGAAGGGAAGGAAATAAGAGAAGGGGGAGGGTGTGATAGAAGGTAGGGCAGACTGGGAGAAGAGGTGATCAGAATGCACACCATCTTGGGACTGGGGGAGGGGAGAGATGGGGAGAAAATTTGGAGCTCAAAATCTTGTGGAAGTGAATGTTAAAAAGTAAAAATTAATTACTAATAAAATTTACTATATATGTGTGTATACATATATACATATTTTCTCCCTCTGTATATATGTGTATGTGTGTGTGTATGTGTGCATGTGTGTGTGTGTATGGAAGAATATCTGAGAAAAAACTCTCTGACTTTGGGAAGGTCACCATTGAATTCACAGTAGTTTAAAGCCAGAGGGCATCTTGGAGATTATTTAGTCCAATCTCCTCAATTACATATATGTACATACATAGATAGGCCGCTAGGTGGCACCATAGCGCACAGAGCCTGGATTCTGGGCCTGAAGTCAGGAAGACTCATCTTTCTTAGTTCAAATCTTACCTCAGATACTTACCAGCTATGTGACCTTGGGCAAATCACTTAACCATGTTTGTCTTCAGTTTCCTCAGCTATAAAATGAGCTGGAGAAGGAAATGGCAAATCACTCCAGTATCTTTGCCAAGAAAACTCTAAATGGGTCACAAAGACCCAGGACTGAAAAATGATTGACAATATCAACAATATATATAAGCATGTATATGCATGTGCACACATATGTATTTGCATGTGCATTCATGTGTTTATACATGTAGAAAAAGAGGGGAAATGTGTGTGCATACCTCTATACATGCACACATGTATTTTAAATGACAGGGTTGGAGTAAATGTTTTCCAAGATTTCTTCTAGTTTTAAATCCTGTGAACTCAATTACGACCTTCCCATATCAGAGCCTCTTGTCAGAAACCCCTTCCCCCATCCTTATTCCAGCATAGGACCAAGGACATGATTGACGTTCAAGGTACTCAGGGTTTAATTGGATAAACTCTAAGGTCTTCTCCAGGTGTAGAGTCTGTGGCTTTATGGGATGATGAAACCAAATTGGTTGAAACAGATGGTGCAGATTGGAAAATCATTGGAGATAAGACTGGAAGGTTAGAATAACCAGATCACAAAGGGCCTAAATGCCAGACTATGGAGTTTACCAAACTCAGTGCAGTGGGCAACAGGGGAGCTTCTGGGGGAGGGAGGGTCCATGGTCCAAACTGGGCTTTAGGAAGATTAGTCTGGCAATACTTGCAGGAGGGATTGAAGCATGGAGAGGAGCCCAGGAGGCTAGCGAGGGATGGCTGTAACCAGTCTTTCACAAAGAGAAGGCAGAATGGGGGTAAGGGGTGGAAAGAGCTTGGGATCAGGCCGGATTCTCAGCTCCACCCCCACCTTGAATTGTCACCTGAGTCACTCCTCCCTCCTGGACCTCAGCTCTCTCCTCCTTAAAAATGAGGAGGTTGAACCATATGGTCTCTAGCATCCCTTTCTAGCTCTTTCTGTTTTCTGTGATTCAATAAATACATCTTCATTCATAGATTATGTTCAAAATAAGCATTTGTTTGACTAAATTCAACCCTGGTTTCTTTCCAAACTGGCTTGTTCATGTAGACACAGCCTTGGTGAGAGGCAGTAAAGGGGAAGATAAATTACATTTAAGTAGGAATCAAAAGTCCTGAGTTCACATTCTGACTCTACTATTTATTTATTTATTTATTATTTATTATTTAAGTCACCACAGGCAATTCAATTCATCTCTCTGGGCCTCAGTTTCTCCACCCGTAAAATGAGGGAATTGGACTAGGTGGTCTCTAAGGTTCCCTCTAGCTCAGAATCTTATGCAGATACCACTACAAACTAATATATGAGGAACAAGGAATGTTGAGCATGGAAGGGACAATCCAGGGTCAGTCATTCTGTCTATTTACCCCTTGCTCTCCCAGAAACCCTCATTCAGAGTGCTATGGGCTGATGGGCAGATACTTGGCTCTCTCCATCTCCAGGCAGGCCTTGTGGGATGTGGCTGTTTATCTGTGTTCTGCTCCTGCCAGAAGGGCTGAGCCACTGCTGCAGATGGGACAGCTGGCATTCATTCCCAGACAAAGCCTGTTTCTCTGCAAAATGCTACAAAGTGAGGAATTTCTCTTTGAGATTACATCTCCCCTTAGACTTGCAGGGAGAGACAGAGTTTGACCACCATCAAAGTCCACAAATAAACAATAACAATTCATATTTATAATATGACTTGGATATTCTTTTTAATCACTTTGCTCCCAAGTGCCCTGTGAAGTACGGAATGCAAATGTGATAGATAATGAGCATTTTCTTGGTGAGAAAATTAAGACTCAGATGCACAGAGAAGTGGCATATTTTGTCTAGTATCACATAGCTAGTTACCATCTCCTATCCCATTCTTCATCTCTTGTGACTCCTTTAAACAATATGCCTTGACTCAACTGCTTTTATCCCACCTCCCTTCATGTTGGGATCCAAAAGAAGATACGTTGAACACGTGCTCATGCTAAAGGCCAATAGATTAGAATTTATTAAGTACCTCCTAAGTGCTAAACTTTGGTGATACAAACATAAAAGTGAAACAGGTCCTGCCCTCAAGGATCTTCTATTCTAATGGAAGAGGAAACATACATATATATATATAGGCAAGATATATACAGATCAAAAAGGAGGTCACTTTGGAGAGAAAAGCACTAGCCTCTAAGGAGACCAGGAAAGATCTTCTGTGGTAGGTATTTGAGTCCTAAAAGAAACCAGGGCCTCCAGGAAGCAACAGTAGGTTGTAAAAACACTTTGATGGAAAGGATAACCACAAGCATGATAAAAATGGTGTTTAAGGGTCATCACAAACTGTCGTTGTTCCTTTCCTTACCTCATATCACTTCCCTTCCCATACTTTATACTTCTTCTAAAGGACTAAGCTTTGTCATCAACATGGGGTCTCCAACCCCATGGCTTTGCTTGTACAGCTCCCAAAGCTTATCTGATGTTGTTACCTTTTCTTAAATTTTTACCTGTCTTTTAACATTCTACTCGAGTGCCAGTTCCTCAAAGAAGTTGTCTCCAGTTCCTCCAGTTAGTAACGATCTCACCTCTCAGGCTTCACTGGGCACTTTGGTGTGTGCTACTCATTAAGGAAGCAAGGCAGAGTAGAAGAGCACTGGATTTGAAACTGGAGGAGCTGGGTTCAAATTCTGGTTCTGCTACCGACTATTTATGTGACCTTGGGCAAGCTAACCTCTCTTTCTGGACTTCATTTTCCCATGTGTGAAATAAAGGGGTTGTGTAAGATAACCTAACACTCCTTCCAATGCTAAGTCTAGATCCCAGTGCAAAGGGATCATTGATGCAATTCTGAAACAGTTCATGTAGGCATAGCCTTAGTGTTGTACCATGTTCCCTTCCCAGAATGGAAATCCCATTAGAACAGGGACTGTGTCTTATCTAAATTTTCTCATTCTCTCAGGGTTTAATACAAAGCTTAAGGAGTGTTTGAGGAAGGAAGGAAGGAAGGAAGGAAGGAAGGAAGGAAGGAAAGGAGGGAGGGAGGGAGAGAGGAAAGAGGAGAGGAGAGGAGAGGAGAGGAAAGGAAAGGAAAGGTGGGAAGGATGAAGAAAGGAAGGAAAAATGGTGGGAAGGAACAAAGGAAGATAAAGAGGGAAGGATGGAAGGGAAAAAGGAAGAAAGGAAAGGAGAGAGAAAGAGACAAAGAAGGAAGGACTTATGGCCCTGCATGTAGTATTAGAGTGTCATTTTCACTGAGATTATAGCAAGATTTGAAATGTGATGTCATAAACAAGCACTGATTTGGAGTTTTAAGAGGTGACTTTCAATTACACCTCTACCTTTGACTACTTATGAGACAGCAGGCATAGCTCCTCATTGATCTGGGGCTCAGCTTCATATCACAGCTCATATTGTAGAACACTGATCATCAGCCACAGACCTTGAAAGTTATCTAATAAAATCCTTTCATTTTACAGATAAGAAAACTGAGGTCCAGAGAAATAAAGTAGCTTATCCAGGGTCACCCAGATATCAAGTAACAGAAGAGATTTGAATGCAAGTTCCTTGACTCCAAATCCAGCACTGTTCCACTGTACCTCATCTATAAAATAAATTCTCTGACCTCACGTAGTGAGCACTGCATTTACTCAAGCGTAGGGCATACATAGAATCAGAGATTCATAGAATATAAGAGCTGTAAAGGACCTTAGCAATCTTTTAATCCACACCCATCATTTTACCAATGGTGAAGCTGAGCCTCAGAGAAGGGAAAGGATTGGCCAAGGACACACAGCAAGTTAGTTGAAAAGCTAAGACTAAAACCCAGGTTGCTTGACTCCCAGGCCAACACATTCTTCCACTGTACCAAAGTGCCAAGAGTTAAGTTACAAGTGGTCTAATTTACTTGGGAAAAATTGTCCCCCTTGCTTAAGGGTTGAAAAATGGTTTTCAAGCATGGGGAAAGAGAAGGATTAAAAAAATCTAGCTTCATAGCAGGACTTCACATAAAGGGACAAGATCTCTGTTACCACAAATGGCCAATCACAATAGGGTCTGAAAGCTCCTGTATTTATTCCAAATAGCCAATACTTGTCACATCTTAGGAACTTAGGAACTGCTGAACTTTGGAAATGGCCTCAGCTTGATTTTTTATGGAGAAAGTGACATAAAAGTGGGGCCATTTTATCAGCATATACGGAGTGGTACTTTGCTTACTGGGTGCCTAATATATACATGCCCTTGTTAAAAGCAAATTCATCAGCAGAGCTTAAAGATAAATTCTAATCCAATTGAAAGGGCCAGAAGGCAGAAGTGTGAAGGGTTAGGAAGGTAACTGAGGGCTGCCTGGTGAGCAGAGGCTGCGGCAATTACTGGTGTGAAATTCTGGGAATGATGCAGCTCCCCAAGGTTCCTACCATGCCCAGGGGAGGCAAAAGCCTTGTCAGCAAAGAGATGAAGATAGAACTTCCCAAGCAGCATCAAGAAACTCTTTCCATTCTTAGGAAGAAAATTGGAGAGCTTTCACTACCATCTTGCCCATTTGTCCTTTGAAGTACTAGGGCTCTCATCACCAAAATGATTATCACATCACAATAAAGGATTATAGATATTGAGCAGAAAGGCACCCCAGAGGCCACCAAGTTCAAGACTCTCATTTTATTGATGAGGAAACTGAGGTCCAGAGAAATAAATTAACTTAATCAAATTGATTGTCTGGCAGAGACAGAGTAGCGCCCAAACCTTCTTACTCCAAATTCCAACTTCTTATCACCATTACGTTCAATGGTGTGAGACAAAGAATTCTGGAATGGCTTTTGAAGTAGAGACCTCACCACTATAACTATATATCCAAGAAATCACAGAAAGAGGGCAAAGATCTACATAGAGAGAATTTCTAACAGCTCTCTTCATTGAAGTCAAAAACTGAAAACTAAAGATCTATCTTACCATTGGGAAATGGCTAATCAAATTGTGGTATGGGAATGGAATGGAATATTTTGCTATAAGAAATGATGAAATGGGCTATTTCAGAAGAAATTGGGGAGATCTCTAGGAGTTGATGCATAAGGAAGTAAGCAAAATGAGAACTTACACAATGATAACATGAAAGAGAAACTTCTAAAGACTTTAGAACTCAGATCAATATAATGATGATCCATGAGTTTGAAAGAATAAAGGTGAAACAGGCTACTTGACTCCTTATAGAGAGATGACAAACTTAAAATGCAGAAAGAAACCTACATTTCCCAAAATAATCAATATGGGAATTTGTTTTGTCAGACTATGCAGCTATATATTGAGGGCTTTTTGAAAAAAAAAATGGTTCAACAGGAATAGGTATTAGAAGAGACAGATTAATTAAAGAACAAAAACCAAAGAGAGGAGGGAGAAGGGGGTTGAGAAGCAGTCGTAGCCCTAGCTCTCTACTAACTTACAGTATGACCTTAGGTACTAAGCCATATCCTCTCTTTGAACCTTAATTTCCCCACTGATAGAAGGAGGAGTTTGGACTAGACCATCAGTAAGGACCCCATCAGCTCCACAATTCTATTGTCTGAGGTCCCTTCTATCCCTGAAACTCTGATTCAAACCTTCAGTTCTTTCATCAATGACCAGGATTCATCTATCACTATCTAGTGGGAAGCATGAACCATGAAACAGTGGGGGAGGTTGATAGGAGGGAAGGAAGGGAACCATATGGGAAGGCATTAGTTGACTGAGAAAAACATAATTTGGGGGTCATGAGGCAGAGGCTCTGGTTCCTCATGGGCTTCATTCCTTCATCCCCCAGACAGACCTGATCCATAGTCTTGACAGATGGTTCTCATTCAAAGGACACTTGGGCAAAGTGGGCTCAGCTCCAACAGAGAGAAGGCATGATTTTTAAAAGGAGTCTTTGACAGATCTAAATGAACAGCTTTATAAGCAGAGTTCTTTAGATGTTTATCCTCAGTTCCCCAAGGCAGAAAGAGTGTCTTTTATTTCTAGACAACTTGAGATATTTAGTTCAAAGAAGAAAATAAATTTGGAAGTGACATCATAATGATGATCATCCTAGTAGGAATCATGGACTCGGGTATATAATGCTTTCAAATTTGTCAAGCTCATTTGTATATGCTCTCTTTTATTCAATCTCAAAACAATCCTGTGGAGGATATGTTCCAGTTCTAATTGTCCCTATTTCACAAATGACGCTCAGAGAGGATCATTGAATTACACACAGTTAGTAAATGTCAGAGGCAGGATATGAACTGACGCCTCAATGGTGTGGGACCTGGAGTCAAGAAGACCTGAGTTCAAATATGTAATAAATATATGTATACAAATTTATATAAATAAATAAATATATAAAACCATGCAGAAGCGTAATTTCTAACATAGCATCTCACTTTACATTTTTAAACTGTATTATTTTTAATTTTTTTAAACATTCTTTTCTTTTTAATTTGAGTTCCAAATTCTTTTCTGCTCTCCCAACTCTGCCCCACCCCTTGAGAACACAAGTTAATTATGTCAATTAAACATGTGAAATAGTGCAAAACATATTTCCATATTAGCCACATCCCAAAAAAAGCAAAAAACAAAAAACAAAACGAGAAACTCATACTTCCGTTTGCCCTCAGAGTTCATCAGTTCTGTATCTCTCTCTGAAGGTAGCATTTTTTCATCATGAGACTTTGGAACTGTCTTGGATCATTGTGTTGTTCAGAATAACTAAGTCTTTCATAGTTCATCAATGCAGCATTGCTGTTACTGTGCACGATTCCCTTGATTTATCTCATTTCACTTTGCATCAATTCAAATAGGTTTTCCTTTTTTTATTTCCTGAAACCACTACTCCTAGTCATTTCTTATAGCACGGTGGTATTTCAGTACGATCACATGCCACAACTGGTTCAACCATTCCTCAGTGGATGGGCATCCCCTCAGTTTCAATTCTTTGCCCCCACAAGAAAGGAGCTATTATAAATATTTTTGTACAGATAGGTCTTTGCTTTTAATTGTTTTCACCTTGTTGTCTTCTGAAATTTTACAATAATCTTCTCCGCCACCATAGTAGCTTTGGGTGTTAAAGTTCTTTCTGTGGTTGTTCATTTTCCCAGCCCATTTATGTGAGCTTTAAGTTAAAGTTAGGTTCTGATTACCTGGGGGTGAGGAGGCAGTGGGTCATGTTTCAGGTTTTATAATGCTGCTACTTTCAGAGCTATATTTGAGGGTCTGCAAGTTTTCAGTGATTCTAAGGTGGTGTTATCTTGGGAGAGGTATGGTTGCTGCTCTCCTTGTCTGCATTCTGCTCTTTACCCAGGAAGGACCCCTGCTCCTCTGCAACCACAAGTACTAGGGTTCTTCTTGGCCCTGGAACTGTGACCAGGGACCCTGCTCCCTTAGGACCAATCACAAAGACTTTTTTTCCACCCTGAAACTGTGACCCAGAACTTATTAGGGACAATAATATTGCCAATCAGCACCAATTGCACCAAGTGCCAGCAAAGGGTTCCCTATAATCTCTTTCCAACTAGTTATCTGATTCCTTTACTACCTCTGGGCTGAGAGCTCCCAAAGGTGCTACTGCCACCATGGCTGTGATGCTATCCAGGGTGTACCATTCAGGGCTGCTGCCACGCTTCTGGCTGGTTCCCATCTCTGTGTAGCTGCCAACCTTCTATGTTGTCTTAGGCTAGAAAAATATCTCACTCTGACCTTTTTTTGGCTCTGCCACTCCAAAATTTGATTTGAGAAGTTAGTTTAAAGTACTTTGGAGGGGAATGCTGGGAGAGTTCAGCTAAGTTGCTATCTGTACTCCACCATCTTGGCTCCACCCCAGAATCTGACTTAAAACATTGGAAGTGGTCTATCCCACTAGGCTCCTCTCCACTCCATTCCCATCTCTTTCTACAAGAAAGGCAGAGCAATTGATTTGTAGGGCAGGATGGCCACAGCTGTTACCTATATCACTGACAAGTGTATTATTCTGTCTCGTACCTGTGAGTCATCTATAAAAGCAGAGTTATCCAGAGAAAATTAAGCCTTCCTTATTTTTTTGGGTATGCCCACTTTCAAGATAAAGAGACCTTGATTTCTTTCCATACCCTGACCTTGAATGCAGAATGCAGTAATATTTTCCTATTCAATTCAATATATATTTCCCCATTTTTTCACAAGGATGACAGAGAAGGCAAAAAATGCTGTTTTATTTTCTAAGATTGTTAAAAACTGAATGCCTCCATCAATAGAGACATATTCTCTTTCTAAGAATCTCCTAGGCAGTAAGATATCCTTTCCCCAGTGCTCATTAAAGAGTGGAAAGCTCTATCCACCATGTCCCCATCTCTTACTCACCCCAGCACCAACAAAAAAGTCTGGACCCTTGATTGAGAGTAGAAGCAAACTGGGTCTCAGAAAGTCGCTGGTGAGCTGCAGAAACTTGGGAAGAAATATGGAGAATATGTAAATTCTGCTCTAGGAGGAAGGAAATGATGTTTGAGAAGGAAGAAATGAGATCGAGGAGAGACCCAGAAGAGGAAGAATCCAAGCTGGTGTCACAGGAGTACAGTTGTAGAGCTGAAATCTCAGTTACCATCTAATCCAATTCCTTTGTTTTATTTATTTATTTTCCTTTAAACAGTAGAGAGTATTGTGAAATGTGGAATAGATAAGTTAGATCACATTAATTTGAAAAGCTTTTGAACAAATAAACCCCATACAATTAAGATTAGAAGGAAAGCAGAAAGCTGGGAAACAATCTTTTCAGCAAGTGATAAAGAACTCATTTTTCAAATACACATTCAGAAGGAACCCATGGTAGGATTCTTTAAAGTAATGTGATGGATTTTCTCTGTGGTGAATATGTTGTGCTTGGAATCCCAAAGATGTGGATTCCATGACAGAGAATAGCTCTGTGACCATGGGCAAGTCACTTTACTACTCAGCAAAATAGAAATGACAGTAGTCATAGTGCCTAATTGTGGATTGTGAAGGAGTGAATGGAAGGATTGTGAAGCTTGTATAAGATAATGTACATTAAGTGCTTTCAGATGTTAAAGAGATAGGGCCTTTGGTTTCATTAGCAGAGGAAATATTTCCACCAATGAAGGGTGGCACCTTTCTGAAACTTAGAGTCCTAGTTGCCAAGAGCAATGAGATGTTACATGATTTGCTCAAGGTCCCACACCTAGCATAAGTCAGAGGCAAGATTTGAACCCAGGTTTTCCAGATTTTGAAGTCAGTTCTCTCTACCCACTATGTATATTTCCTCTCCTTGCTCTGCTATAAACTCCATAAAATATTAGGGAAGGTAACCTGATATATATATATATATATATATATCATTAGATTTTGCTTAGAGCTAATAATTATATTAGGATGTGAATGATTAATACTTCAGTATCTATTTGAAAAAGCAGGGAGAGGGGTGGGCCCCGGGGAAACCTGAGACAGCAGCAGGCAGAACCAGCAGAACAGCAACCCAGGTGAGAAACCAGCAGAGTTGAGTGACAGCCGCTGAGCCCCAGATATCAGCCACAGCAGCTCATGAGACTTTTAGCCCGCAGATTAAATGTCTGTTAGGTCACCTACTCAAACTTCTGGGAGCCAGTATGGCAGAGTGATCAGTAAATGCTCTCTTCTCCCCACTTGATGACCTCGAAAGAACCATAAAATATTTCCCGAGAAAAATCCTGGATTGGTGAGAACATCAGAGGGAGAAAATAGTCTCATAACACCTGAGGCTAGGAAAATAGCTAAGGGGGATTCCTCCTATGGTGGCAGAGGCAAACCAGAAGGAGAAGGGACCCCAGGGTGGTAGAAACTGTCCCTAGGACCCAGGCGAGCCTCAATACTAGGAGAGGAGCTCCAGGGGAGGTGGAAACTCACACTAGGATCTAGGTGTACCTCAGCACTCCAGGGGAAAAGGGAGAACAATAGGGCAGCTGGGACCACTATCCCCTGAGCTTGCCTATGCCTCAGTTCAGCCAAGGAGATCTCCGGTGACCAGACCACCCTTCCCCCACACTTAACAAGCTAACCCCAAGGCTGATAGGGGAAACACAAAACAAAAAGGTAAAAAACAACACCTGCTCTTAGCTTTTTCACACAAGTAAGCTCAACAGCAAGTACTACAGAGTCTAACTGAAAGAACCAGAAGCCACAACACACAATCACCATCATGAACAAGAAAAAGCAAAACAAGAGTGAAAAAACCATAGAATGTTTCTATGGGAACAAAGACCAAAACACTAATACTGAAGAAGTCAGTAGTGAGGCTGTACTTCCATCTGAAACTTCAGAAGGGATTATGAACTGCTTGCATACACAAACAGGTCTCATGGAACAGCTGAAGGAGGAAATAGAAAAACTGGCCAATGATTTTAAAAATATGAAAAAGAATTCATGGATGAGAACACCTCTCTAAAAAGGAAAATTGAACAAATGGAAAAGGAAACACAAAAATTAACTGGAGAAAATAACTCCTTAAAAGGAACAATTGGACAGATGGAAAAGGAGATGCAAAAGTTAACTGAAGAAAACAATTTGATAAAAATTAGAATTGGTCAAGTAGAAACTAATGACTCTATGAGACATCAAGAATCAGTCAAACAATATCTGAAGAATGAAAAGACAGAAGAAAATGTAAACTATCTAACTGGAAAAACAACTGACCTGGAAAATAAATCCAGGAGAGAAAATTTAAGAATTATTGGCCTGCCAGAAAGCCACAATTGAAAAAAGAGTCTGGACAATATCTTCCAGGAAATCATCAAGGAAAACTGCCCAGAAGTGCTAGATCCAGAGGGCGAAATAGTTATAGAAAGAATCCACTGTTCACCTCCCAATAGGGATCCCAAACTCAAAACCCCAAGAAATATCATTGCCAAATTCTGGAACTATCAAGTGAAGGAGAAAATACTACAGGCAGCCAGAAAGAAACCATTCAAATATTGAGGAGCTAGAGTCAGGATCACACAGGACCTTGCAGCTTCTACATTAAAAGATCAAAGGAATTGGAATCCAATATTCCATAAGGCAAGGGAGTTGGGACTACAACCAAGAATCAACTACCCAGCAAAGTTAAGCATAATATTTCAGGCAAGGAGACAGTCATTCAACAAAGTAAGGGATTTCCAGACCTTACTGACAAAAACACCAGAACTTAATAGAAAATTTGATCTTCAAATGCAGGTCTCAAGAGAGGCATAAAAAGGTAAACAAGGGGGAAAAGAAACAAAAAAAAAACTTGTTATGCAATTTGGGAAAACTGTTTACCTCCCTATAAGGGAAGATGATATCTGTTAATCTTGAAAATTGTACATCTATTATGAAATATAAAAGGGATATACATAGAGGGAATGGGTATAAAGTAAATGATGTCATGTTAAAAATAAGATTTAAGCATGCAAAGGGATTGTAACAGGAGGTGTGAAAAGGAGGAAACAGAAAATGGTAAATTACATCACAGGAAGAAATACAAAATTCTAATAGAGGGAAAGAGGGGAGGGAGATGAGCATTGTATGAGAGGTACTCTCATCTGATTTGGTTCAAGGAGGGAACAATAAACTTAAGTATATAATTCTAATTAGCTCTATAGGAAGTAGGAAGGGAAAGGGGAAGAAAGGGGAGGGGAAGTTAAAAGGGAGGGAAGAAGCAGTAAGGGTAAAGGGGAGTAAATAGGAGGGGGGTTAAAAGAAGGAAGGGAAGGCTGCAGGAGGTGATTGTGAAAGGTGAAAACTATTGAGAAGGGGAAGGGAGATGGGAGAGCTAAAAGCACAAATGGTGGGAAAGAGGATAGAGGGAAATACACAGATTGTAATCATAACTGTGAATGTGAATGGAATGAACTCTCCCATAAAACAGAGACAGATAGCATAATGGATTAAAAGCCATAATCCAACAATATGTTATTTACAAGAAACACATTTGAAACAGGGGGATACACACAGGGTAAAGGTAAAAGGTTGGAGCAGAATATATTGTGTTTCAGTTGATGTAAGAAAAGCAGGAGTAGCAAGCCTAATCTCAGACAAAGCAAAAGCAGAAATAGATCTAATCAAAGAGATAATGAAGGAAACTATATTCTACTAAAAGGCACCATAGAAAATGAAGCCACATCATTACTAAACATGCATGTTCCAAGTGGTATAGCATCCAGATTCTTAGAGGAAAAGTTGGGGGAGTTGAAGGAAGAAATTGAAAGCAAAACTATACTAGTGAGGGACCTCACCTCCTCCTGTCTGAACTTGATAAATCTAACCTCAAAATAAACAAGAAAGAGGTTAAAGAGGTAAATAAAACTCTGGATAAGGTAGATATGATAGATCTCTGGAGAAAACTGAATGGGAATAGAAAGGAATATACCATTTTCTCAGCAGTACATGGCATGTGCTATGACATAAAAACCTCACAATCCAGTGAAGAAAGGAAGAGATAATCAATGCATCCTTCTCAGATCATAATGCAATAAAAATTATATGTATAAAACATCATGGAAAGATAAACCAAAAATAATTTGGAAACTAAATCATCTAATCACAACAAATCATAGAAATAATCAACAACTTAGTTCAAGAGAATAACAATAATGAGACAACATATCAAATCTTATGGGATACTACAAAAGCAGTTCTTAGGGGAAACTTTATATCTTTGAAGGCCTAGATGAATAAAATAGAGAAAGAGGAGATCAATGACTTGGGTATGCAGCTGAAAAAGCTAGAAAAAGAACAGATTGAAAGTCCCCAAGTAAATACCAAATTAGAAATACTGAAAACTAAAGGAGAGATTAATAAAATTGAAATTAAGAAAACTATTGAATTAATAAATAAAACCAATAGTTGGTTTTATGAAAAAACTAATAAAATTGATAAACCTTTGGTCAATTTGATTAAAAAAAAGAAAAAAGAAAATCAAATTACTAATATCAAAAATGAAAGGAGTGAACTCACCTCCAATGAGGAGGAAGTTAAAACAATAATTAGAAATTACTTTGCCCAACTTTATGCCCACAAATTCAGCAATCTAAATGAGGCAGATGAGTATTTTACAAAATACAAATTGCCCAGATTTAACAGAAGAGGAAGTTAAATACTTCAACGACATCATCTCAGAAAAAGAAATTGAATAAGCCATCAATGAACTCCCTAGGAAAAAATCTCCAGGGCCAGATGGATTCACAAGTGAATTCTATCAAACATTTAAAGAACAGTTAATTCCAATACTATATAGATTATTTTTGAAAATTGGGGAAGAAGAAGTCCTCTCAAATTCTTTTTATGATATGAATATGGTTTTGATACCTAAACCAGGAAGAGACAAAACAGATAAAGAAAATTATAGACCAATTTCTCTAATGAACATAGATGCAAAAATTTTAAATAAGATTTTAGCAAAACGAATACAGCATCTTATCACAAGAATAATACATTATGATCAGGTAGGATTCATACCACGAATGCAGGACTGGTTCAATATTAGGAAAACTATTAGCATTATTGATCATATCAACAACAAAACTAACAAAAACACGTTTATCTCAATAGATACAGAAAAAACTTTCAACAAAATACAATGCCCATTCCTTTTAAAAACACTGGAGAACATAGGAATAAAGGGAACTTTCAATAAAATAATAAGCAGTATTGACCTAAAACCTTCAGTAAGCATTATATGCAATGGAGATAAGCTAGATGCATTTCCAATTAAGATCAGGGGTGAAACAAGTTTGTCCATTATCACTACTGTTATTCAATATGGTACTAGAATTTTAGCTGTACCAATTAGACCAGATAAAGAAATTGAAGGAATAAAAATAGGCAAAGAAGAAAGTAAACTAGCACTCTTTGCAGATGATGTGATGATATACTTAGAGAATCCCAGAGATTCAAGGAAAAAGCTACTTGAAATAATAAACAACTTTGGCAAAGTTGCAGGTTACAAAATAAACCCAACAAATCCTCTGCATTCCTATATATTAGCAACAAAATCCAACAGCAAGAGATAGAAAGAGAAATCCCATTTAAAGCTACAGTAGACACTATAAAATACTTGAGAGTTTACCTGCTAAAACAAACCCAGGGACTATATGAACACAATTTACAAGACACTTTTTGCACAAATAAAGTCAGATCCAAGTAAGTGGAAAAACATCAATTGCTCATGGGTAGGCCGAGCCAATATAATAAAAATGATAATTTTACCTAAATTAATTCACCTATTTAGTGCCATACCAATTAAACTATCAGATGATTATTTTCTAGAGCTGAATAAAATAATATCAAAATTCATCTGGAAGAATAAAAGTCCAGAATATCAAAAGGAGTAATGAAAAGAAATGCAAGGGAAGGTGGCCTAGTGCTACCAGATCCCAAATTGTATTATAAAGCAGCAATTATCAAAACCACTTGGTACTGGCGAAGAAACAGAAGGGTAGAAAAGTGGATTACGATAGGTACTCAAGACACAGTAGGCAAGGAATATGGCAACCTTCTGTTTGATAAACCCAAGGATCTCAGCTTGTGGGATAAGAATTCATTGTTCAACAAAAATTGATGGGAAAACTAGATAATAGTGTGGCGGAAACTAGGCATAGACCCATGCCTGATACCGTACACAAGAATAAAGTCCAAATGGGTACATGATCTAGGTATAAAGATTGATACCATGGACAAACTGAAGGAGCAAGGAATAGTGTACTTATCAGATTTATGGAGGAGAGAAGAATTTTTGACTAAGAAAGCATTATGAAGTATAAGATGGATAATTTTGATTACATTAAACTGAAAAGTTTTTTCACAACCAAACCCAATGCAACCAAAATTCAGAGGGAGGTAGTAAATTGGGAAAGAATTTTTACAGCTAATCTTGGGGATAAAGGCCTCATTTCTAGAATATATAGAGAACTGAGTCAAATGTACAGCAATACAAGTCATTCTCCAATTGATAAATGGTCAAAGGAGGTGAAAATGCAATTTTCAGAGGAAGAAATTAAAAATATCTAT
>CM053769.1:39129570-39222840 GCA_028658325.1 Potorous gilbertii | reverse complement strand
GTTTTTCAGGGCTCTCTGCAATGGAAATCTCCTTCACTGTGTTTCTGCGTGGCTTCCACTGTTCCAGAATTTGTCAAGAGTTCTTTTTAGAGGAAATCCATGGGCTGTGGGTTCGGAGCTAGCAAATGTGAGTCTTTCTACACCGCCCTCTTGGCTCCACCCCTGTCAATTTGTCTATTGCAATTTCCACCCAATGTTCAGATCTGCCTTATAGACCCTATATCACCTTCCATGTGATAATTTGCCCCACACTTATAGTACACATGTGCACACATGCACACACCCACAACACTCTTCCCCTAAATAGGTAAACTGATCTTTACATGGAACAAACCATTCAGATTTCTCTACTATTTATAAGTTTCCTTAAATACTCAATAGAATACTCCAAATTTTTATCAGGGCAGGATACAGCAGAACTAGCACCTTCCTAGTCCTGAATATGATTCATTATGGAATACAGATCAAGATGGTCTTAAATTTCTTGTCTTGAGCTTTTTCAAATGTTCTTCTCTCCAGTTAGGTCTTACTCATCTTATACTGATGAAGCTGATTTTTTTTAATCCAAGTAGTGAATCTCAGGGAATAGTTAGATGGCCCAGTGAATAGAGCACCACTCTGGAGTCAGGAAGATGTATTTTCTTGAGTAAAAATCTGGCCTCAGACACTTACTAACTGTGTGACTCTGGGCAAGACACTTAAACCTATTTGCTCAGTTCCTCATCTGTAAAATGAGCTGGAGAAGGAAATGGTAAACCATTCCAGTATCTTTTCCAAGAAAATCACAAATGGGGAATGGAGCCAATATGGTGGAGTAGAAAGACACACATACTCTAGCTCTTCCCTCACAGGCCCATAAAATACTTGTAAAGAATGATTCTCAACGAATTCTAGAGCAGCAGAAGCCACAGAACAATGGAGTGAAAGAGATTTACAGCTCAGGGTGACCTAGAAGGCCAACAGGAAAGTTCTGTCACATCAGATGTGGAGCAGAGTGCAGCTCAGCCTTAGCCATGTGTCACTGGGAGGAGCCGGACTGGAGCAGGTCTCAGAGGCAGAATTCCCAGCAGCAGCTGAGGTTCACACATCTCTCAACCCACAGGTGCCAAAGACAACTTCAAAGGTCAGTGAGAGGGCTTTGTCAACTGGAAGAGAAGGGAGCAGGATATCCCCTAGCCCTGGCCCCAGGCAGTGGCTGCAGAGGCAGCAGTAGAAGCAGTGGGCAGCTGAAGTTTCTGCTGCATGGACCAGCCAGTTTCCATTGTTGGAGCCCTCAGCTTAAAGCCCTGAGGGGAATTGAGCAACTGATCTTAATCTCAGCCCTGACCACAGCCCTGGGGTAAAGAGGAGTGCTGGTGAGGTGAACCTGGAGGCTGTTGTGGAGAAGGAATTGTACTACTCACAGATTCTGGGCAGAAAAGTTTCTGATGGCTCCCAGGCCTGACTGCAGGCCAGGATTGAGCTGTCTTGGAGGAACTGACATTTTACAGGCCCCCAGAGTATTCCCTACTCTTGACAAAGGATCCAAAAGTCAAGTAACACTGGTTGGGAAATGCTCAAAAAAGGAAAAAAATAAGACCATACAAGGTTACTTTCTTGATGAAAAGGTATTTTCTCTCATCCGTTCAGATGAGGATAAACAAGACTTATAATCAGAGGAAGACATAAAAGTCAAGACTTATGCATCCCAAACATCCAAAATAAATATGCGACGGTTTTAGGCCAAGAAAGGCCTCAAAAAGGATTTTGAATATCTAGTAAGAGAGGTGGTGGGAAAATTGGGAAAAAAAATGAGAGTAATGCAAGAAAATCATGAAAAGTGAGTCAACAGTTTGCTAAAGAAGACCTAAAAAATTCTGATGAAAATAACACCTTTAAAAAATAGGATAACTCAACTGGCAAAAGAGGTTCAAAAAGTCAATGAGGAGAAGAAGGCTTTAAAAAGCAAAATCAGCCAAGTGGAAAAGGAGATCCAAAAGCTCACTGAAGAAAACAATAGTTCTTTAAAAATGAGAGTGGAGCTGAGGGAAGATAATGACTATATGATAAACCAAGAAATTACAAAACAAAACCAAAAAAATGAAAAAATAGAAGATAATGTGAAATATCTCATTGGAAAAACAATTGACCTGGAAAATAGATCCAGAAGAGATCATTTAAAAATTATGGGACTACCTGAAAGCCATGATAAAAAAAAAAGCTTAGACATTATCTTTCATGAAATTATCAAGGAAAACTGTGCTGATATTCTAGAATCAGAGGGCAAAATAAATATTGAAAGAATCCACTGATCACCTCCTGAAAGAGATAAAAAAAGAAACTCCTAGGAATATTATAGCCAGATTCCAGAGTTCCCAGGTCAAGGAGAAAATATAGCAAGCAGCTAGAAAGAAACAGTTCAAGTATTGTGGAAATACAATCAGGAAAACACAGGATCTGGCAGCTTCTACATTAAGGGATTGAAGGGCTTGGAATAGGATGGTCCAGAAGTCAAAGGAACTAGAATTAAAACCAAGAATCACCTACCCAGGAAAATTGAGTATAATACAGTAGGGGAAAAAATGGTCTTTCAATGAAATAGAGGACTTTCAAGCATTCTTGATGAAAAGATCAGAGCTGAAAAGAAAATTTGACTGTCAAACACAAGAATCAAGAGAAGCATGAAAAGATCAACAGGAAAGAGAAATCATAAGGGACTTACTAAAGTTGAACTATTTACATTCCTACATGGAAAGATAATATTTGTAACTCATGAAACTTTTCTCAGTATCTGCTCAGTTGGAGGGTTTATACACATACACACATGTGATGTGTATATGTATATATAGAGAGAGACAGAGACAGAGAAAGAGAGCATAGAGTAAGTTGAATAGGAAGGGATCATATCTAAAAAAATAAAATTAAGGGATGAGAAAGGAATATAGTGGGAGGTGAAAAGGAAAAATGGAATGGGGCAAATTATCATAAAAGAGGCAAGAAAAAGCTTTTTTGAAGGAGAGGGAAAGGGGGGAGATGAGAGGGAAAAGGTGAAGTTTACTCTCCTCACATTTGGCTCAAGGAAGGAATAACATGCACACTCAATTTGACATGAAAACCTATCTTACACTACAGGAAAGTAGGGGAGAAGGAGACAAATGGGATGAGGGGGATGATAGGAGGAAGGGAAATTGGGATGAGGGAGTAACTAGAAAGAAACACTTTTGGGAAGGGACAAGGTCAAATGAGAGAATAGAATAAAGGGGAGACAGGATAGGATGGAGGGAAATGTAGTTAGTCTTATGCAACATGACTATTATGGAAATCTTTTGCAAAACAACACATATATAGTCTGTATTGAATTGCTTACCTTCTCAATGGGGATGGCTGGGGAGGGAGGGAGAGAAGTTGGAATTCAAAGTATTAGAAGTGAATGTTGAAAATTGTTTTTGCATACAACTGGGAAATAAGAAATACAGATAATTGGTTATAGAAATTTATCTTGCCCTTCAGGACAAGGGAGAAGATAGGGATAAGGGAAGTGAGGGGTGTTAGAAGGGAGGGCAGATTGGTGGAAGGTGTTATCAGAATGCTCAGAATTTTGGGGTGGGGGGAGGGGAAGAAGGGGAGAAAATTTGAAACTCAAAATTTTTTGGAAACGAATGTTGAAAACTCAAAATAAAGAAAAAATAGAAAAAAAAGAAAATCAGAAATGGGGTCACAAAAAGTTGGACATAACTGGAAAATGAGTGAACAAAGAAAATTTCTATTCAACTACGTCTTATTAGATTTAGCCCAATGCTCTAGGCAGCCCAAGTCTCTATGACTTTTTTCTATCAGTGTGTGAAGTATCTCTCCCAGGTTTTTAATCCAATGTGAACTTGATAAAGGTATCATTTATGACTTTATCAAAGTTAAATAAAAAAAATTAAACAACACTCTTTGGAATATCAAAGAAAGAAGAAAAGGCCATATACATACATACATACATACATACATACGTACATACATGCAAACATATATATATGTATATATACATATATATATATGAATGATAGCTCTTTATACAGCAATAAAGATTTGGAAACCAGTGGACCCATCAATGGGGGAATGGCTGAATAAGTTGGTCCTTCATTTTTGAAGAGGACAACTGATATCACAGGAAATGTCTTGACTGGTGCATGAATTGGATTTAAATCAGGCCAAGGTGCACAAAGTCAGCAAGTTGTGGTTTATAAATATGATAGAACACAATTGTGCTCTAAGAAACGATGAAGGGAGTAGGTTCAGAGAAAACCAGGAAAACTTGTCTGAACTGACTCAGAGTGAAGCGAACAGAACTTGAAATACAGTTTATATGATAATAGCAACATTGCAAGAGCAAGTAATGTTTTGGGATGATCTGGGAACTCTGAGCAACGTACTACCTGTACTACTTGATTTTTACTTGTTGTTCATTTGTTTCAGTCATTTCCAATGCTTTATGATCCCATTTTGGGTTTTCTTGGCAGAGGTACAGAAGTAGTTTTCCATTTCCTTGTCCAGTTCATTTTACCCATGAGGAAACTGGGGAAAACAAGGTTAAATGACTTTCTCAGGGTCACACAGCTGGAAAGTATCTGAGGCCAGATTTGAACTCAGGGAGAGGAGTCTTCCTAACTCTAAGCCTGACACTCTATCCACTGAGCCACCTAGTTGCCCCATCATCTCCTGATATAAGTGAGGTCACACAGTCAAGTGTAAAATGAGACTTCTTTTTAAACATGGCCCATGTATGATTTTGTTTTTCTTGAGTACACATATTTGCAACAGGGTTTTTGTTTTTCTTACTTTTTCCCTGAGCTTGACATAGGGGTGGGGAGGAGAGATAGGAGGAGAGTATTCTAATCTGAAAATAAAATTTAATTGCTAATTTTGGTTCCATCCATTTAACAAGTTCCAAATCCATCTAATTATACTTTCAACTAGTCCATATCTCCCCATCTTCTTCATTAGAATAGCAATTTTTTGCATGTGATAAAATCTGGGCGAACAGTATAGTCAACAGTATTTCCCTGACCTAACATGTTAACACTGTTCCAAGAAATAAAGTTATTCTGCTATCCCTTTATCTTGATGAGGTCATGTTCATCAAGCATGAGGTTGTGAGTTTTTCTTCCTTTTCTAAATGTTTATTAATAAGCCCTTCAATAGTGTGTTCCAGAACAGTGTCTAGGAAAAAAACGTGAAATTGACTGACCTGTAGTTTGAAGATTATTCGCTTCCTTTCCTTGTTTTCATTTTCTTTCCTTTCATGAATAAAATCTATAACCCTCTGTGATCCCTACCATTCCAGGATTTATTTACAAATAATCTCTTATATCTTAAATCTTAAAACTTGAGTGAGAAACTAATGGATGCAGAAGTTGTTAACAAGGTGTTTTTCTAACCTGTAAGGAGAGCATCAGGAAAGGTAGCTTTGGGCTTCCCTTACATTGCCCTTTGGTTCTCTGATTTCCTGACTCTGTCCAGGGTGGCTGGTTGTCTGTCAAGTGGATCTGTACATACCTTAAGGATTTTCAAATTGGAATTTTCAACCAAATTTGGCTTTGTGTCAGGCAGCCAACATTTTCAAGTGTTTATTGTGTGCTGTTGAAGTTAGGTAGCTAAGAATGTATACTACTTGAGAGCAAGAAGACTGGATTTGCAGTCACAAGACTCATTTCTCTGAGCTTTGTTTCATCATAAGAAGCAGCAAAGTGGATAGAACACAGCTTTGGAGGTCAAGTACCTGGGTTCTAATCCAGATCCTGCTCCTTCTGTCTATGTGACTTGAGACAAGGACTCTGACCTTCATTCCTTCTTCAAAATGAATGGGAATTGGATGATAAAGTCACTACATCTAGAATCATAGGGTCCTGTGATGTATAAAAGGAGAGGTTGGACCACGTGACCTCTAAGGCCCCTTCCATTCCTAATTTTATGAATCTATGCTTTCCCAGAGCCCACAGAAGCAGTATTGCCTGGTAGATACAGTACTGGTCTTAGATTCAGGAAATTCTGAGTATATTTCTAATACTATTCATTGTTTTTAATAATTACTAATTTGTTACTCATTAAATTACCTTGAGTATATCCTAAATTCTTTTTAAATCAAGTACCATCTTAGGGATTATTTATAAAACCATAGATAGATTGTGATTTGTATTGATGGAGGGAGTTTTCACACTTGGAATTCCCCTCTGTGATAAATAGTACCTTACATATAATTGGCAATCAGCCAGGGCTTACTCTTAAGAATTAAGTCAATATTCAGATGTAGCCAGGGATTTGTGTATCTGTAGTTTTTGAGGAAGGGGTTGTGCAGGAGAGTGGTTTTCATATCTCTTTTTCTTTCAAGAACAGTGGCTCTACCTCTAACTGGTTTACCAAAGCTTTGGATTAGATTGTTATTTTAGTGACTCACAGAGGGCCTGGCTTTCCCCACATGCATACAAAGCATAACTATAAAAATTATGCTACTGCTTTTTTTAAAGAAGAAATATGACCCCAAAACCAGCTATCTTGCAAATTAGATTCTACTCAATCTCATAGATTTGGTCACTGTTTGCAGGAGATAAACTATATTCCAGCCATATGGGTCCTGGGTAGAAGGGATAATGGGGATGAGCTTGCTATGCTGATGTTCTCAGGGGATGGGGGTGGAGGATTTGATGAGCTTATTTGGGTTTTTCCAAATAAAGCTTTTGTTCTCAGTCCTAACACTGACCTCTGGGCTTTGTGGATCGATGGTTCAGGGGTCCTTTGCTATGTCCTATTTTCTTGGTCTCCAAAAGAAATCCCTGAGCCCAGAGGGCTTGAGAACAGAATCACAAGGTCCTCATGTCCACCCACATACTGGCCTTGACTTCGGTTTCCGTGGAGACATCCCTAGCAGCCCACGTGCTTGGCCACTTGCTATCCCTTCCATGGAATGACATGCAGCCTGAGACATAAATCGGAATGCTGTGCATAGAGCCTGGGGCATGGAGGGGTTGTGGGGGGAGAATTATCTAACTGTGCTCCTGTCTTTTTTGGTATTTTCAAAGACCAGCCCTTGGGACAGTGGCACTGGGCAACATCTCATTCCTTCCTGTCATCCAGGGCTCAGAAGAGGAGAGCAGATCCTAAATCCTTGATTCTAAATCCTCGTCAGAGAGTTAGATTTGGAATGGACCATCTAGTCCAAATCCTTCATTTTATACAGAGCTATCACTACAGTGGAGCAATCTGGACTTTGTTCCAGGGTACTGAATAGAAAGAATGCTAATGGTGCTGAAATCTCTCAGCAGTTTAGAAACCACAGAATTGAGCACCTAGTTATCTAAACAGGAAACTGTCAGATTGGCAGTGACAGGGTGGTCCTAGTGTGAACTCTTCTCCATGGCCTCCCTCACAATGGCCTTGGTCCCATGTCTTTCCACCATTTTTCCCCACTTATCTTCATGCCACTTACCCTGGGTATCATTTATGGTATTTGCCCTGGGTTCAAGAATTCTTAGTCATGGCCCTGATGTTACAGAAGAGGAAATGAGGTTCAGAGAGGTGACTTACCTTGTCTAGGAATATGAAATTCCAGAGCTGGGAATCAAATCCAAATTGGATTTCCTACTTAAAATCTAATCTTTCTTCCCATTATTCTATACTTCCTCTTTAACCATATACATGGGGATATCACTTGAATCACATGATCTTAAAAAGATAAAACTGGAAGGGACCTCAGTGGAAGTCTGGAGTAAATCTCTCATTCTACACATGGGGAAACTGAGGCCCTCAAGAAGATATTTGCTCAAGTTCATACAGAATAGTTAGTAGGAGGACAGGTATTAGAACCTAAGTCTTATTAGCTCCAAGGCTAGAGCTCCATTCTCCATGAGGGCAGAGATTCTCTTACTTCTCTCTAGTTTCTCCTAGGAGTCACATTAACAATTCTCATCAGCAATATTGAAATCCTTGAAAGCTAGGACTTGTCTTTTTTTCATTTGTATCTTCAGTGCTTAGCAGAGTACTTGGCATCTGCTAAGGCCTTACTAACTGCTTTTTCATGCATTCATTTATGGTCAATCCTCAACTTTCATGGGAGTAATAATCCTAGAAAATGGCACGGAAACAAAAAGCATGAATGCTGATACATCGAACCTATGGGAAATAGGGGGTTAAGTTCCTACAACCACCTAAAACTGTAATCTTTCGTTAGAGATTGTTGAGAATACACTTTTCTGCATATAATTCTTTATAACACAACATCAATTCTGATAGTATGTATTTTTCCTAGCACAATAACCATAAAAAATTCATAAAATGCAGGTAGGAGGACAGGCAACCCTGGATGGATCAGGGAAGGACAGTGTTGACAGCAGAAGAACTACAGGTAAAAAAGGAAAGGAGAACCTACCATCTCTAATCTCCCTTTTGGTTCCATTGTTGAACTGCTCCCCAATGGAAAGCACATGCCTCAGGGTGAGTCCTGGCTGTCTGGGAAACTAGGAAGCTTGGTGGCATGGGCAGCTGGGGCTCTAGGGAGAGGGAGAAAGGAGCTTCTTTTTTTTTCTCTTTTGGCATAACCCTGAATGTGCAGGGTCACCAACTCAAAAGTGAAAATGAGGTTACTAATATCGATTGTATTTACGAAGGCTTCCTTCCTACCTCTACCACTTTTCTTTCATAATGAACTTTCACCTTAGACATCAGATAGCATTTTCCTTTGTAACTCTTTAATGTAGATGCCATGCAGTTAAAATTGCATGCATGAGTTGACATTGTCTTTGTGCCATTCCTGCCATTCCCCTACTGCATTGGAATTTCTACAAGGATAAAGATCATGTCTTAGTTAAGATTTATACCTTCCTGGAGTACCTAGAATAGTACCCTATACCAGAGGTGTCAAGCAATGAAATATTTAATAAGATGGATGAAAATACAATTAGACATAGATGATGTTAATTTGTAGTTTTCTAAGTATGTATTCACAATTTTGTTTCTATTTGAGTTTGATCCTACTACTCTGCACACAGTATGATGATTGCTTTGATTGAATCATTGAACTGAACTGAATCCTGGATCTTTGCATCACTGGCACACTTGAGCATCTTGGTTTTCATAGTGCAAAGAATTCTTCTCCATGTTTGTTGAATTGTTATTAAGTTGAATTATCTGAACTGAATGACTCATTAAGTTGGCTTCCATGGAGCTGAAAAATGTCTTGAGAGAATATGGCTGTAGAAAAATGTTTCCTGAAATTCTTTAGCCTCTCACTCTCCACCCCTTAAGTCTACTAGTGCTCTGGGTAAAGAATTCAGAAACTATGGGGCTGTTAATTTGCTATATGACCATGAATGATTCATTTTTCCCTCTCAAATCCTTCTTGAATTCATCATATGTCAGAATAGAAGGCTTGGTCAGATCTCAAACGTCTAAGGATTATTTCAGTTCTAACATAACCCTTATCAATCTTAATTACCACTCCTCCTTCCCACTCCCCCCACACCTCACATAACCTATGCTCCAACAAACTAAATGACTCTTCATCTTCTTCTACACAAGCCCTACACTTTTTTGCTCACTCATTTCCCTATGCCAGAAATGCCTTCCTTTATCTTTGGAATCCCTTCACAACTTTAAAGTCCAGCTCAAATGCTGACTTCTCCATGAATTTTTCCTTAATTCCTTCGTGTTTCCTTCAGATTTCTTATCATGCTTGGTCCTATTTGTTTCAAGAGATGTCAATAGATTCATGATACTGTTAATGTAGTTATGCTCTCCAAAGGGCAGATAGGAACTTAATCATGCCTTCTCATCCCATGTGATTTCTCTCATGCCTATGTCTTTCGTAGAGGATCTACATTTCCTTCAAGATCCAGTTCAACACTCAATTCAGCATAAGATCTTTCCCCATCTGCCTAGCTGCTAGTGCTTTCCTGCATGAGATTACTTCTCATCTATTCTGTATATACCTAATGATGTACCTAGTGATGCATATATTGTCTCCCCCACTAAAAAATAAGCTACTAGAGGACAGGAACTATTTTTGCCCTTTCCCTTTTATTCCCACCACCTAGCACAGTTCTTGGAACATAGAAATCACTCAATAAGTGGTTGTTGACTGACTGACTATTTAACAAGTTGACCTTCTCATGCATGTGCCATGTAATACTGTGTGTTATACTTAGGTATAAACATCTCACCATTTTACTATTAGAAGCTCCTTGATGAAAGAAATCATGCAAGGTCATAAAATCACAGATTCACAATTATAAGGAGTTTTAGAAATTACCTGGTCCAATCCTTCTCATTTGACTGATGAGAAGAATGTGGTGCAAAGAAGCAAGTAATTTGTCCCAAGGTCATCCAATAAGTAGCAGAGATGAGGTTTGAACCCAATGCTTCCAACTCCAAATTGAGGGCTGTTCCCAATGCAGTATACTGTGTAACACAGAGCTGTAACCAGGACAAAGTAACCAGGACTTCACCACAATGTACCCACATGGGAAATACAACATATCCCCATGGAGGATGCATTTCCTTACAGTGTGCCAAGACCGTCATCACATCACCAAAGATCATGTCTCAATGTCCTTTGCTGGTCAGTATCACCTAGTGCATCCTCAAGTCACCACTCCCAGGGTCTCTTTGTTCTACTTGCCTCTTTCTTGACCCGCCTTTCCCCTAACCCCTACAGGGTCTTAGATCAGACATTCCTCTCCACTTACATAGCTATATTCACAGTCAAATTATCATCTGTGTTGTCTCTCTTCCCCTCTCCCATATCATACTGACCTCTCTGCCCTACTGCTCTCCCCTTTTCTAACTGTCCTTTGTGCTACTATTTCCAACTGTTTTCACACTCCCAGATAATAAATAAATATATATGTATATATATATATATATGTGTGTGTGTGTGTGTGTGTGTACACACATATATATGTGTCTTTGGTGTCTTATCTAAATATCAAATCTCCAATTTCCTAGCACTGTGCTCTGTGTGCAGTTGACATGCAATAAATGTTTATTTCTATTATAGCAGGTACTCAGTGAAAGTATACTGATCAACAGAAGGAAATTGAAGTCCATCAGTAAACAAGCATTTATTAAGCACCTACTATGGGCACTGAGCTGGGCACTGGGGATATAAAGACAAAATATGAAACAATTCTTCCTTTCAAGGAACCAAGTTCTGGAAGCATTGGTCCTCCATTTTAGAAGAATTAATCCCTGATCTCAATCCAGTCCCAGTCAGATCCCCTTGCACGGGGACAGTGATGAATCATCCAGGGCTTCTTAGTATCTTTAATTAATTTGTGCCTGTGACATTTTCAATCCCCATCGAGTTCACACAATCCCTCGTCTCCTGATTGTCCAGGATTCCTGCCAGGGTCTTCGCTTACTCTCTTACTCTCCATAGTCCCTTCAGCTCCTGACAAATAATGAAGACTTTATCAGGAAAAGGAGAGGCTGACTGCTTGTTGTAGTTAAAAGAACATCCTCAGTAGCACAAGATTCTCTGTGATCAGCCTTTAAAGAGATATGATAGAATCTGAGGGCCCTTTAAGTGGTTTGCCTTGAGAGACAGGTGTTTGAAGCCTAGAAACTGCCCAAGGGCAAAAGACTTAGCCAGGAAGGGGTTTGGTGCAGCATTTCAGAACTGACAAATCCACTGTGCCCAGCTTCATAATCTAAATGAACTCTATCCCTTTGGTTAGCTTCCCTCTCTAATGATGCTTAATAATTAGGATTTATTTAGCATACATTCTTCAGGAGTTCTGAAAATCTGGTGTCTTTCAACTTTTAAAATATGTTTTGATAACTATACTTCAATATGGTTCATTTCCTTTATATTTCTATGTATTTTATTTTATTCATTTAAAAACATTATTCCGACAAGGAGCCTATAAACTTCATCAGATTGCCATGGGGGTCTATGACACAAAAAAAGGTTAAAATCTCTTAGACTAGATGATCTTAGCTATTTCTCTGTTACTGAGGAAGAAACTACCTTGACAAACAATAGAAGGACCAGAATTTAAGAACACTTCAATAGAGCAACCTGTATCAGTTGACATGGTACATTATATTTTTATCTGTAAGGCAAAGAGAATAGAAATAGAAAGATGAATTTTTCATTCCAAAGTAATATTATGATGATAATTTAATTAATTAAATAAATTTAATTAAATAAAATTAAATATCTATAATTATTTGTAGTTGATGTGCATTTTTAAAGATAGAAGAAAATGTAGTATATTAGGGTAAAATCTTTTAAAAATGTTTTGTATCAATTGACTCGTCTGGTCCTTCTAGTGTCAATGGATAGCCTATATGGCATTCACGTAGCATTTTAAGATTTGCAAAACCATTGTAGAACTCTTATGTCATTTGAGACTTGCAAAAACTATTACCCACATTTTACATTTGAAGAAACTGAGACTAAAAGGTTAAACGATTTGCTCAGGACCACACAACCAGGTAATTTGTGCATGAGGTAGGATTTGAATTCAGAGCTTTCTAACTCTAGCTCCATCTCTCTAACCACAATGTATCTTTAAATCCATAATTTCTTTTGATTCTCACTACATTCCTGTAAGGTAGGCAGAGGGAGCATTTTCACTCCCATTTAATATATAGGGCTGTCAGAATAAGCACTCATTTAATAGACAGAGTTAAGTGGTTTCAGTTGTATCGGTTTCTGTGACTGACTGCATTTGGGTTTTCTTGGCAGAGATACTGGAGTGGTTTGCCATTTCCTTCTTCATTTTATCTTACAGATGAGAATACTGAGGCAGACAGGGTTAAATGACTTGCACAAAGTCACACAGCTAGGAAGTGTCCAAGGCCATATTTGAAGTAGGTTTTCCTGACTCTGGGCCCTGTGCTGTATCCACTGAGCTACCTAGCTGTCCCTTCAGATAGAGTACAACATCCTAAAGTGGTTTTTAATGTACCAGCTATTTTATAATTATTATTGTTAAGACTACTGCTGCTATTAACACAACTATTGTTGCCACTACTACTATTAGGTGGTTCAATGGATAAAGAGCTGGGTCTGGAGTCAAGAAGACCTGAATTCAAATCCAGCCTCAGACACTTAATAGCTATACAACCTTGGAAAAGTCATTTTTCCTCTTTTCTGCCTCAGTTTACTTAATTGTAAAATGAAGACATTATATCAAACATCTCCCAGTATTCCCAAAAAAGGGGAAAAAATAAGACTATAGAAAGTTACTTTCTTGGTGAACAAATATTTTCTTCCATCCTTTCAGACGAAGAAGAACTAAGCATACCACCAGAGGAAGGCAAAGCTTCTGTATCCAAAAACTCCAAAATAAATATGTAATGGTCTCAGGCCATGGAAAAGCTCAAAAAGGATTTTCAAAATCAAGTAAGAGAGGTAGAGGAAAATTGGGAAGGGAAATGAGAGTGATGCAAGAAAAACATGAAAAGTGAGTCAACAGCTTACAAAGGAGATCCAAAAAAATGCTGAATAAATAACAACTTCAAAAACAGGCAAACTCAACTGGCAAAGCCATGATCAAAAAAGAGCTTAGACATCATCTTTCATGAAATTATCTATGAAATGATCAATAAAAGCTGCCCTGATTTTCTAGAACCAGATGGCAAAATAAATATTGAAAGAATCCACTAATCACCTCCTGAAAGAGATTTGAAAAAGAGAAACTCCTAGAAATATTGCAGCCAAATTCTAGAGTTCCTAGGTCAAGGAGAAAATATTGCAAGCAACTAGAAAGAAACAATTCGAGTGTTGTGGAAATACGATCAGGATAACATAAGGTCTAGCAGCTTCTACATTAAGGATTGAAGGGCTTGGAATATGATATTCCAGAAGTCAAAGGAACAAGGATTATAACCAAGAATCACCTACCCAACAAAACTGAGTATAATACTTCAAGGGAAAAAATGGTAATTCAATAAAATAGAGGATTTTCAAGCATCCTGGTTGAAAAGATCAAAATTGAAAAGAAAATTTGACTTTCAAACACAAGAATCAAGAAGAAAAGGTAAACAGGAAAGAAAAATCATAAGAAACTTTCTAAAGTTGAACTGTTTACATTCCTACATGGAAAGATAATATTTGTAGCTCTTGAGACTTTTCTCAGTATTTGGGTAGTTAGAGGGATTTTATACACACACATGCATAGACAGACAGATAGATAGATAGATAGATGATAGCATACTGTGAGTTAAATAGGAAAGAAGGATAATACCTAAAAAATAAAATTAAGGGGTAAGAGAGGAATATACTGGTAGGAGAAAGGGGGAAATGGAATGGGACAAATTATCTCTCATAAAAGAGGCAAGGAAAAGCTTTTTCAATGGAAGAGAAAAGGGAGTAAGTGAGAGGGAAAAAGTGAAGCTTACTCTCTCCACATTTGGCTTAAGGAGGGAATAATATACTCAATTTGGTATGAAAATTTATCTTACACTATAGGAAAGTAAGGGAGAAGGGGACAAGTGGAATGGGGGGGATGATAGAAGGGAGGATAAATGGGAAGATGAAGTACTTAGAAGTAAACACTTTTGGGGAGGGACAAGGTCAAAAGAGAGAGTAGAATAAATGGAGGGCAGGATAGGATGGAGGGAAATATAGTTAGTCTTATACAACATGGCTATTATGGAAGTCTTTTGCAAAACTACCCATAAATAGCCTATATTGAATTTCTTGCCTTCTCAATGGGGATGATTGGGGAGGGAGGAAAGGAGAGAAGTTGGAACTCAAAGTTTTAGGAACAAACGTTGAGAATTGCTTTTGCATACAACTGGGAAATAAGAAATACAGGTAATGGGGTATAGAAATCTATCTTGATCTACAAGAAAAGAGTGAAGATGGGGATAAGGGAAGGGAGTGGTGTGTTAAAAGGGAAGGCATATTGAGGGAAAGGGTAATGAGAATGCAAGGCATTATGGGGGAACAGGAGTGATGGGGAGAAAATTAAGAACTCAAAATTTTGTGGAAATGAATGTTGAAAACTAAAAATAAATAAATAAAGATTAAAAAAAAAGAAAAATGTTGGAAAATGGTTTGCCATTTCCTCCTCCAGCTTATTTTACAAAGGAAATTGAGGCCAATAAGCTTAAGTGATTTATCCAAGATCACATAGTTATTAAGCGACTGGGGCCAGATTTGAACTCAGAAATAGAAGTTTTCCTGACTCCATGCCCTGCACTCTATCCACTGAGCCACCTAGCTACCCCAAAGAAATGCTACAATGAGGTTAGTACATTGAAATTATGTTCCACAAGGCAATTAATTGGCATATTGGCATAGTGGATAGTGAATGTATGCATTGTGAACACTAGACACAGAATTAGGAAGACTTGAATTAAAAGTCCCCCTCCGTTATTTACTAGCTGTGTGACCATAGCCAAATTACTTAGCCTCTCTGAGACTTAGTTTTCCCATTTGTAAGATGGAAATAATAACAGAACCTACCTCATCAGGTTGTTGTAATCACAAATAAAATAACATAGGTAAAGCATTTCATGAACCCTAAAGTGCTATTTAAATGTTAACTACTATCATTATTAAATCCTAATGCACTCGGTAAATGTAGCCATTATTATTTCTAGAGACAAAAGTAAATAATGCTTTGAAGAATCTAGGGCTGGCCTCAGATTTAAAAAAATTTGGGCTCAAGTTTTACTTTGGCTACATACAGCTTATATGACCCTGAGCAAGTCACTTAACTTCTTCAGGCCTCCAGGCATTCTCTAATGGTATAAGGCAAAAAGGAAATTCCTCATTGAAAGGAAAAATCAGAAGTCAACATATTATGTGGGTGATCTTGGGCAAGTCAAAGATGCCAATCTGTTCTGGTAGAGTAAATTCTCTTTTCCAGAGGTGCCTTATATCAATGAAATTACAGACTCAGTCCCTATTTTGATCCCCTATGTACAATGGCATGAGGGCAAAATCCTAATGAGGGCAGAGAGATCAGAGTTTTTCACCAAGATGTCAGAATTTAAAAGCTATAGATAGCATATGTAGTCTATAAACTGGTAGAAACAACTGAGTTTAGAACCAAATTAGAATGAATAATTCATTTTAAAAGGGAAGGCCAGGTACTTTTTTCCCATCATGGTTACATCCCTAGTAAGTTCCTCTTGCACTAAACCAGATTTTTGCCCCATGGTAGGCAGCCTTCCCATCAGCAGCCTCACAACATCCTGTGGTCTCTCCCTATCTCCTTTCGTAATGTTTGCCTCTGGAGCAAAAATTGCTAACTTACAATTCTGTTGTAGGCTACAAAAATTTCTAACATTGCCATGAAGTAGGTTAAAATCTATTAGAGAGGGTATAGCACATACACTAGTAGAATAAAATGTGAAGAGTGCAAAAGAGAGACCTGGGAAAAGAGTACTGAGAATATTTGAGGGGGAAGAACTCACTTTCTATCTTGGAGGCTACAGGCTGGGGACAGAGCAGAGAAAGAAGTTTTGTGGAGGAAGAGACATAGAACATGAGCCTTAAAGGTAGAAGAGAACTTCAGGTGACAGAGATGAGAAGGAAATGCATAGTAGATATGAAAGACAGGCTGGACAAATGCACATGAACAGAAAATGTCAGGTCAAGGTAGGTAAAATGCAAGCCAAGAGCTCTTCCTACTCTTGCACACTTTAATCAACTATGAATGAGGGATGCAGGCAATGCCACAGGAATCTAAAGGCCAGATCCCTGGAAGTTTGAATGGGTGGGTGGGTCTTGGAGGACAGATTAGAGGAGCACAGGCAAAGAAGAAGACAATTTATTCCAAATGGGAAGACAATATAACTGATAAACATGAGGAATATGGTATATGGAACATATATATGTATATGTATATATACGTATATATGTATATATACACATATGTGTTTATGTGTTTTCTATATACGCACGTGTGTTGTGTATGTATGTGTGTATAAGTGTGTGTGTGTGCATATATATATACATACACATATACACATTTATATGCATATATGTATGTATATGTATATATATATATACACATATACACATAGGACATACAAATTTTGACTGACTTGGCAGAAGCCTCTCCATACCTCCCAGAGAAGGAATGTGTGGAGAGTGCAAGATGTGAAATCTCAAAGAATTGGCCTCGAGTCCTAGCTAGGAGGTTTTCTAGCTATATAACCATGGCCGAGTCCCCCGACTTCATTAAGCCTCAGTTTTCTTATATGTAAAATGGGAGTGATGACAGCGATAGTACTAACCTGAGAGTTGTTGTGAAGATAAAAGGAAATAATGTATGTAAAATGATCTGCAAGACTTTAGACACTGTCAATCTGTTAGCTATTAGTATTATTACAAAATTCAAACCCAGACAGGGGAGGTAACTGGATGGCGCAAGGTCATACAATCTGTTAGGGGCTGAGTCAAGATTAAAGCCCCAGCTTCCTGACTTTCAGGCCAAGGCTTTCTCCATCATATTAATTTCTTTTAAATTCTTTCACCACTTTCATATTGCCCAAGAAGAGAACTGGGCATTTGGATGGGGGAGGGGGAATACCCTTGACTTTGCTTTTCAAATCCTGGCAACCCACTGTGCTGACGTCAGGAGACAGAGAAAGCTTTGAAGCCTCACAGAGCCAGGCTCTGTGGAAGCCCTGCTGCTGCCCAGAGACTGGTCACCACACATAATTAACTCCAGAAATTAAAAAGCAAACACAGTGATGGAGAAGAGATGTTCTCCTCTTGTATTCCTCTTTGAATAAGAGTTATAAGGATCTATTGGAGTTCCCTGCTGGCCTGAACACTGGCTATTACCTAGCCTTCCCAGGTCCCCTCAGGGGTGGGAGGGGGGACTTTGGGCTCTGGGCTTTGATTTAAATGTCAACTTGAATGTATTAATTACTTGTGACTCAGGAGGGCTTCTCTCACCCTTATCTTCTCAAACACATTTTCCACTATTATATAGTACTGACAGGCAACCCCCACCCCATCCAAGGTGGGATAAACCTCTTGAATTTGGCTAGGCTGGTCCTTGGACAGCAAACCTGAATTGCTGAATCCCTATTTGAAGGCTTTCAAGGTGAGAGAAAATGCCAGGGTAGGGTCCAGAGTCACTTCTCTGGTGGGAGGGAGGAGAGGGTATCAAAGAGGTCTTTGGTCAAGCGTTGATAAAACTGTTGTGCATATGTACCACCTCCCCCCCCTACAACATTCTTTCCCCACACACACACCCCTAGCCTTCAGGCTGACTTTTGGTCCAAAGCAAATAACTCCTGACATGACCTATATATCCACAATACCAACTCACCCATGGCTTCACAGAGTTGAAAGGAGGTAATCTGCTTATCATAGGGGTTTCCCCTATAGCATCCCTGGTTAATGACCATCAACCCTTTGTCAACCAACAGATTGGTCAGTTTCTGTGACTATGTGTCCCTGACCTTCATGTTCTCTTGAAAGAACTGAGGAAAATGCCTTGAAGGTTCACCCTACTCTGATCCCAGGCATCCTCCCGACCTTAGCTCTTTCATTTGTTCCCAGCATGAGCTTTCCTCATTAACCAGATTAGTCTCCTTTCTGACCCCAAAACTATGCTCATACCTACTTCTTTGTCACTGATTTTGGGCTTCTCCAATGCTACTTTGCCTATGCAGCATCTGGCACTGTGACTCTATGTTGTCAACAAAAGCTTGACTTCCGTCTGAATTTTGTTTTCTATCATAGCCACCCTTGAAACAAACTGTAAGGGAGGTGTCATTGAAAGTAAAAGCAATACTGATGCTTCAAGAATCTGTAGCATTATTTTCAGCCAGTATTACATTTGGGTTCTCAAAGCCTGTTTGGGTTCTGCATCTACTCAGAACAACTGCTTGCAAATTCTTATATCCTCTGGCTCTCCTGATGGCAGCCAGGATTTAGTCATGTAACATCACAGGAAGACCCAAGGACTTTACTTGAAATAGAATGGAAGAAAAATGACAAAGGGTCAACTCCAGAAAAAAAAAGAAACATTCTCTTCACTCATTTCCCAAAATTCCATTCTCCAATGCCTCTAGTCTCAAAGGGTTTTGAATCCCCGAGATTCTCTGCTGGTCCATCAGTACAGCACTGTGATAAAGGGCACAGAAAAGGAGGAAAGACTTGCTCAGTGGGTGCACACTAGATTCTCAATACCTGGAAGAAAATGTTGTCTCTTTGCATTAGATCATTCAATCCTAAGAGGTCTGCAAGTCACTGCTTCATCAATGCCCAAAAATTGGACTTAAAAGGAGGGGAAACTGAGGTAAGGACCGGATCATGAATCTTTCTACTGGAATTGACAAGAGTTGAGAATAATAAACACCTTAACTTCATGTCCATTTTTTCCCTTCCCCTCCTCTGTCTCTCTTTGGTTCTCTCTTCCATGTTTTCCAATCAAATCTTTACATATCCCATCTATTATGAGAGCTCTATTCAGATTTCTACAGGGTTGCAATCACCTATCTCCTAGCCAGAGTCAGTAGTGGGGCAAATGCATCACCTAACATGCTCCATGTAGGTTGTTGGACAATGAAGTCCCTCTTCTATTTCTCATCTGAACATAGATTACAATTTTTATAGTTCATTGGATAATAGATTTTGATTGTTAGGGATCTTGGATGTCCTCTTGTCCATCCCCTTCATTTATAAAGCTGGAGTCTAGAAAAATGAAGTGATTTGCCCAAGGTTTTATAGTAGTAAGGGACAGAGGCAGGACTTGAACCCTGACCCTCTAGATCTAGTGCTTTTTCCAACACACGAATGATTCCTCATCTCAGTAATGTTGGTAGGGTATTTATCTTATTCCCCTACAATCATTCCCTCCTCTCGAATCTTCCATCTTTCCCTATCTGGCTCCTTCCTTACTGCCTATAAACATACCAAGTCTTCCCCATTCTTAAAAAAAAACCCTCACTAGATACTTTCATTCCCTCAAGCCATATATTCCCTTCCCTCAGGAGTCAAATTCCTAGAAAAAGACATCCAAATACATTGCTTCTCCTCTCATTTCTTAATTGTCTGTAGTCTCACTTCCAAACTCATTGATCAACTGAAATGGTTCCCTTCCAGTTTACCAATGATTTCTAAAGTAGCTTGACTTTTCTTAGTCTTTACCCTCCTTCATGCCTCTGTGCTGGACGATGTTGACCACCCTTTTCTCCCACATACTCATCTCCATCTATGTCCTCATGACATGGTTCTCTCCTTGTTCTACCACACATCTGAGCACTTACTCCTCTGTCTACTTTGCTGCATCTCCATCCGCATCCTGTGTACTAACTGTAAATAGATGCTCCTCACTGTTCTATCTCAGACATTCATCTTACCTTCTTTGTCTACAGTCTCACAGTTGGTGAATTCATCCCATGGATTGAATTATAATCTCTCTGCCAACAGATCCCAGATCTATATTTCCAGTTCTAATATGTCCTGAGCTCCAATAATGCATCTCCAACTGCCCATGGGACCTTCCAAATTGCTATTTCTCTTCGCCATCACAAACATACCATGTCAAAACAGAACTCATTATCTTGTCCCCAAAACCTATTCCCTCTTCTGAATTTCTGTTTCTCCCAAGAGAACCAGTGTGGTCCCAGTCACTCTGTCATAGCCTTGGCATTACTCTCAACACCTCTCTCTCCATGCCATGTCCATTCAGTTGCCATTTATTTTTGTTTCTATCTTTACCACATTTCTCAGAAGAGAACATCCTGTTCTCTTTACTTACACAACTACTATCCTACTTCAGGCCCTCATCACCTCTTGCCTAGATATGGCAAGAGTCTTCTAATTGGTCTCCTTGCTTTAAGTCTTATCACACTAATCCACCTTTTACTCAGCTGCTAATGGGATTTTCCCAAAGTGCACATATGACCCTGTTACTTCCCTACTGGATGTTAATGTCAGCAGCTTCCCATTACTTTAGAATTAAACATCATTTCTTCTGTTTTCTATTGAAAGCTTTTCACAACCTGGATCCCACCTTCACAAGCTAACTTCCCAACATTATTATATAGTACTCCCCTTCCTACATTCTGTAGTTCAGCCAGACTGGTCTTTCACATATAATCTCCAAATCCCACCTCCTTGCCTTGGCCCTGGATGTCCCCCATGCTTGGAATGTACTCCCTCCTCACTTCTGCCTTAGAATTAGCTAACATGCCACTTTCTACATGAAAGTTTTCTGCAGTGCCCCCATTTTTTTCTTGTATTTGTTTTTGGCAAATTTTACACACTTATATAGGAGTAGGCAACATGGTATGGTGGAAAGAGAGTTGTCCTGGGAGCTGGGTAGATCTGAGTTCAAGCCCTGCCTCATATACATTCTGGCTGTGTAACTCTTGAAAAGTTACTTTACTTCTTCATGCTCCAGGCAACTCTTAGACTGTTACTTGTAGAGAAGGAGCTGATCTGCATTAGTAAAGAGAGTTTCTTCATTAGGGAATTCATATGCCAATGAAATCACAAGTTAAGTCTTTTTCTTATACTTATATGTATACAGGTTTCCACCAACAGAATCTGAACTCCTTGAGGGGAGGGACAGGTTGTATTTGGGTGTGTGTGTGTGTGTGTGTGTGTGTGTGTGTGTGTGTGTGTGTTTCCTAGTGCCAAACACAATGCTTGGCACATATTAGGAGCTTAATAAATTTTTGTTGATGATTGATTTTTGTAGGGGGGGGAAGATAATTGAGGCTTGGAGAGATTAATGACTTCCCCATAATTAGTCAGTTACTAAGTGTCAGATCTGTAGTGAACGCAGATCCTCTAACTCTAAGTTCATTTCTCTAGTCTATTATAATGTGTTATATTTATTCAATCCATCCATAAGAATTTATTAATTACCCACTATGTTCCAGGCATTGCTCAGTCATCAGCTACAGTCTACTCTCTGCAAGGCCCTGGGATAGGCACAATTCAATTCAATGAGATATATGAAGCCTTACTCTAGGGAGATACCAGTTCCATCCTTCAAAGCCCTCACAGTCTATGTGGGGAAGCCAGATGTACTTGCATCTGAAACCCATATGCATCAATTTCAGGCAATTTGTGTTAAGGGCCAAATGAGCATTACAGATGTCCATGCTGCAGGAGTCAAAGGAGGGAGTGCTCTCACAGGAAAGGCTCCACAAAGCTGAGAGTGGAAGGACTGATAGTATTGAAATAAGCAGTGAGTAAATTTCCAGGTGGGAAAAAGACAGCAAACAAGGGGTTGGTATGGTGTGTTCAGGGTCAACATGGGGACTAGATATGCACATATTTTCTCTCTGACTAGATTATAAGATCTTCAAAGGACAGGGAATGTTTTCCCTTTGCTTTTCTGTCCCTAGCAGCAGACAATGCCTTAATACATTAAGAAGGCACTTAATAGACCTTTTCTGATTTACATGAATGTGGACTGCTGGGATCAAGGAATTTCAAGCTAGAAGGGCCTTTAAAATCATCTCTTTCAACCTCCTAAAATTTTACTGATTGGGAAACTGAGACCTAGTGAAGTGACTTCACATAGGTAGTGATTAAGAAGGTTAAAATTGAATCCAAGACCTCTGATTCCAAACCCAAGGCATATCCTAATATACTACATTCCCTTCTTATTGTAGATCTACCAGGAAGTCAAGTCTACAAGGCTACCAGGGTCATTTCCAAGGTTAGGGACCAGGAGAGGAGCAGCAGAGGATCACTAAGGCTTTGAGAATTGTGTGGATTAGCAAATTAATGCTAATATGGCATTCTCTGCTGTGCACTGGCCAGCATCACAACATTCATCCCAAGCCAGTTACAAACAGCTTTGTTGCCTGCTGGTTTACAGAAGGGATGGCCCCAAAAGAGATATTAATGAATGTCTCAAGGTCATTCCAAGACTCATCATAGTTGAATAAGGACTCGATGTCCTCACACCCAGTATCTTACTAGATCCTGGTTGTGGAGTCTATTCTATGTAGTTATCTTCATAGAAATGAAATTCTTTAAAATGAGAAAAATCTCATCCTGCTGACTGAGTCTGGGAAGGTTTCAGCATGCAAGGAGGACAGAAAGAGATTGAACTCTATGATATCTTGTGTCCAGTTCTAGGCATCTTTCTTTGAGAGGAACTTTGAGAAGACAGAGCATATCCAGAGAAGGATCAAAAGGATGATGAGGAAATTCAAAACCAGCTCTTAGGAGAATCAAGATCTCATAGATCATCTATTCTGAACCTACACTGGTGCTTGAGGGAGGGATGTCCCCTACATAATCCCCCAAATACTTTGGGAACTAAAAAGGTTTAGCATGAGGAATACAGTTAGTTAGAAGTGTTCACAATATTTAAAAAAATGTAGGACTTTTCTTGGGAAAGAGAGATTGTCTTACTCTTCTTGGCACCAGAAGACAGAGTCAATTCACTGATGCTACAGGAGGACAAGTGTCCAAAGGTAGAATGAATGACCTTAGGAGGTATAGAGTTCTCCATTGCCGAAGTTGCTCAAATCAAGCAACTATACCTGCTTTTGAAAACATCAGAGATGAAATTTGTGCTTCCAATAAAGGTTAGCCTCAAGGACCTAGGAAGTCGTGAACCTTATATAATATAGTTTCCAGTCTCCCCACCATTCCATTTGCCCTCCTCTGAATGTGCTCCATCTTGGCAAACTCCCCCCAAAAGATCTCATTTTACCATTTATGAAACTTGCAGGTTAAGGATTATTTAGTCACTAAATAATTCAAGGTGTTGACATTATGGCCAGGGGTAGCAACAAAGTGGGTATCAGTATGTTGGGTTAGAAATCCTAAATGCCAAGCTACTTGAACCTGAATTGTGTTGTGCCAATATCATGAATGGTTAGAAGCATAAGGAGGAAGAGAAAAACTTACTGGATAGCAGTAAACCAATCACTGTGGTGATCTTGAAGCATATTAAGCAGAGTGATTCAGGTGATCCTACAGATTATCCTACAAGGTTGGGGAAGAGTGTTTGAACTGCTCAGGAACTTTCTCTGATGTGGGCATCATTTCTCTGGGTGTCTTTCTCAGAATGCTGACCCTTGGAAGTTGATTTGGTAAGGAACCTGTGGCATCTATCTTTGCTCTCCCCAAGTTGTCTTTGGTTCTGTCACCTTTTCCCAGCTCCCAAATTTCTTGACATGTCTGCTTTTGTCACTAACGATCACCCTCTCTTTCTGGACCCTCTCCCCTCTGGGTCTTCTTCATACAGCACTTTCTTGGTTCTCCTTGCCTGAGAACTCCCGACATCCTGTTCCCTAATTATAGACATACCACAAAATCTCTCTGAGCCCTCTTCTCTTGATACAACCAGTGACCTCATCAGCTTTCATGAGTTTAATTGCCTGGCATACACTTTCTCCTTGCCTCTGCCTTTCAGAACTGGTAGATCTTTTTAAAGCTCAGTTCAAGTATCACCTGTGCATGAGGTCTTCACTGATTCCTCTGGTCTTTACTGGTTCCTTTTCCCCTACACTCTCTTATATTTATTTTGCATGTATTTATTTATGTAAACACCCCTAAACACCCTTGTGACCATAAAGATTAGTTCATTTTTCTCTTTCTTTGTATCCCTACTAAATGACCAGAATGTAGTAGGCATTTAATAAATACTTGATGATTAACTATTACCAGGACAAAGGAGGGAAAGTGAGATTAAAAAAGAGAGGGTATTCACCTGCTACAGTTCAGTCTGTGGTGAGCTTTCTGAAATAATAGATCTTTCTGAAATAATAAAAGCTGCATCTGTGATATGGCAACCTTCTGAGACTCTTGCCCCATTCTCAGCATCTTTTTGAGAGCCACCAGCATCATTTAAGGAACCAGAGCAACCCTTTGCCTTCAAAGAAGCCAACAATCCCTATTCTCTCCTCTCACCACACACCATTCTTTAACGCACACCAGGAAACAGCTTTGTTTTTCCCTCACCCATTTCTCTATGTGGAGCATCAAATATGAACTGTTCCTTGCCATTGGGAGAACTAGTTCCCTTCCTTCTCTCCACACATTACTACCCACCTGGGAGGGATAAGACCTCTTCCTTTGCTGACTATCTCCTTTTGTTACAAAATAGAGTATCAAAACTGGAAATGGCCTTTGATATCATCTTGGTAAAACTCTCAATTTAACAGATATGAAAACTGAGGACCACAGAGAGGAAAGGTCACAGCATAACTAGTATTTTAAAGTTTTCAAAGCATGTTAAATATGTTCTCTCTGTAGTCCTCACTTGGACAGCACCCCTCTTCTCCTACCCTCCTCCATTCCCCCACCTCCAGTGCTCATTTTTTTGCCCTGTATCCTTCCTGAGGCACCAGCAAGGTAGGAAGTGTGGGGTTGAGAAGCCTTAGGTGGTTATGGTAAATGGAGCAAAAGAAGTCACACTAAAAAGTATGAGATGGTGAGCCTTTTAAGAGAGAAAGCATCACTACATATCTCTCCTTGTCTGGAATACAGTGTCTCTGGCTCTTCTGGGGATTCAGTATGTCCTTGGCCAGTTTTGGTTTGACTGTGACCCCCTAACACACACACACACACACACACACACACACACACACACACACACACACTACCCTAGAACTCTGTTGGTGATAACAGGAGAAGACAGCTAAATCCCCAATTAGCCCCTGTAGGCATGGAGCAGCATCCTCTCCTAGCAAGTGGCTAAAAGTAGATTGTGACAGAAGCAGCAGGTAGTGGGAAGTGAATGGAATAAGTCCAAGTGTTCTCTGAGCTTTTGACCTTAGAGTCCTAAGGAAATGTAGGGGGATGATTCCCTATCACTGTAATCTTTGGGTGTGCTTGTTTCTGTCAGCAGTGAGAGGCAAAGCTAAAGGAAGAAAGTAGAGGACGTATAGAGTATAGTTGAGGATAATCCCACCTCCCTGGATCATCTTTTAAAAAAGTGAATCCTGTTATTTTCTATTTGTTTCAGTAAATGAATATAACCTATTTGTCAATGAAATCATCTAACTAGGTCATGCTGAAGGATGGAAAAGAGATTAGAATCTTGTGGGAGGAGAACAAACATAAGCCAAGTTAGTTATGATTTATTATGGGAATTAATCAGTCTAAAGACAGAAATGTTGGAAGGCACTAAAAGAAAAAGCCTGGAGAGATGTGAGGAGTTGGTAGGTGCCATCTATATAAGGAAGAAGGAATTAAAAGAGCTTAGGACTGGTAGATTCTACCATACCAATGCATGAACAGTTACTTGAACTCTTAATTCAAAACTTAGAATTCCATTTCATGAGTTACTCTGCCAGCTACTGAGATGCCCCATGCTTCAGCATAAAATATGTCTGCCTGTGTGTAGGAAACTCCTTTACATCTTACTTGAGATCCACAACCATCCTATGAGATAGAAATTACTGTCACTATTTACAAAAGAGAAACTGAGACTCAAGAACTGAAGTTCAAGGACTTGCTCATGGTAAACTAGTCAATAAATATTTAAGTGCCTACCATGCCAAGCTCTAGGAAGACAAAACACAATTTCAAGGTAATTCCCACTCTCCAGAAGTTTACAATTTGATAAAGACAACACAGAAAAGGATACAAAAGCAGAGAGGAGGATGGTAAAGAGTGGGGGTAAAGAGTGCAGCCAAGTGGGAAACAGAGATGGCTGACCAGAGCACCCTCCATAAATGGAGGTTCTAGGAGGAACTCTTCAATTCTACCCTCTCCAAAGAGAGAAATGTATCCCTAGGGGTAGAGGGAACTGACGAATTATGAGTTCTAGTGTTGAAGTGATCTGGTAATCTTCCTGGGAAATGATGGGGAAATCCTGAAGAGTATCCACTACGATGATAAATGAAATGGCCACACAGACAGTAATTATCAGAGGCAGTATTTGAACTCATGTTTTCCAGTATTCTATAACTATGATACACTGCCTCTGCCTCAGTAAGTCAGCAAAAGAACCAGGATCAGAACCCATCTGTCCTGACTCTACCCGCCTGCTATACTGAAAAGACTGAAACCACCACTCTAGAATCCATTAAGTTGCCTTTCAGGGTAGGGACTGTCTTTTGTCTCTTTTTGTATCTTCACTGCTTAGCATATTACTTGACAAGCATTAGATGCTTAATACATTTTAAATGGTTGATTGATTGATTAATTGATTGATTGAAAGTCTTTTCCCCACACCCAACCCTTGCCTTCAGCCTACCTCCTCAAGCCGACTCCATCAAAGTGAAATCATTTCTTTGCATGTACTGGCTGTTTTCAACACTGCTGGCCAAATTTCATTCATCACCCCAAAGCTAAAAGAGCTCTTCAAAGCCGCAACAATGTCAGAGCAAAGTTCTCTTTATGAGTTTGGAGAAAATCTGACTGTGAATAACTTCCCAAAAGTTGTTTCCAAGTGCTGTTCTGAAGCCCCAGCCCTGATATCCCCCACTCCCTTCCTGCACCTTGGGGCCAACCGAATCATAAATCCTGTAGCACTGTTGGTGCGGGGAGGAGACCTCTCATACCCCAGGGGAGAAACTGAAAAGCAAAACATGATCCAGTCAACCTCAAGCAGAAGGAAAACAAATCTGTTGTTTCCAAAAAAATAGCAACTCTCCAGGCTCAAAGTCGCCCCAAAAAAAGGAAACTAGCAAGGGCAATAGTAATCACTCAAGCACTCACTGATGGATCACTCCCTTGGTCAGTGATATTCAATAGTCCCCCTTTGACCAGCCCCACATTCTCAGGTTGGGCTTTAAAGCCCCTTCTCCCATCTGGTCCTAATTTACATACATTTCCAAGATTTTCTCACCTTAATTCCCATACCATATTTGTAGCCCCAGTCCCAAAGCATTTGTTTGTCTGCTAACAATTTTTGTAGGAAAGAAAAGTGTCCCATAAAAATGAGCTTTGGACCTAGGGGCACATTTTCCATAAGCCACCAAAATTGATACACTTAACCGAACCCAGAACAAACCTCATACTTCCTATCACACTGGTGCTTCAGCTGCCTGAAATTCCTACTCTTTCCCCAATTTCAACCTCCAAAAACATCATCTCTCAAGTGAAAGAAAAAGGAAAAGAAGTCATATGTACAAAAACATTTTCTGTGGTGGCAAAGAATGGGAACTAAAGGGCTGCTCGTTAATTGGGGGGATGGCTGAACAGCACATGGTATATACATATGAGCTGTGAGAAATGATGGGAGGGATGGTTTTAGAGAAATCTGGGAAGACTTGTATGAACTGGGACATAATGAAGTAAGCAGAACCAGGAGAGCCATTTATACAACAACTCCATTGTGAAAAACAACAGCCAGAGTGTGGGAGGACTGTTTCTGATAGACTAAGCCCTTCACAGCAACACAAGAACCTAAAACATTCCCAAAGGACTCGAGGCAAAATGCCATCCACATCCAGAGAAAGAACTATGGAATCAGAATTCAGAATGAAGCAGACTTTTTTCTCTTGTGTTGTATTTTGTTTTGGTTTGGTTTCTCCCATTCATTTTAATTCTTCTATGCAACATGACTAATGTGAAAATGTTTTTAATAAGAATGTTTGAATAGAACCTATATGAGATTGGATGCCATCTTGGGGAAATGGGGTGAAGGAAGGGAAAGATAATTTGAGACATAGAAGTAATTATTGAAAATTGAAAACAAATTAATTAAATTTTTTAAAAAAATAGTCTTTTAAGGCTTAAAACCCCTGCACTACTATGATCAATTACGATTCCATAGGACAGATGATGAAAACTACTACCTACCTCCCGGCAGAGAAACAATAAATTGACTCAAGATTCAGAATGAGACAAACATTTTTGGACATGGCCAATGTGGGGAGTTGTCTTGCTTGACTACGCATAATTATTACAAAGGTTTTATATTTCTTTTTAAAACGATAATAACTTGCATTTATATGACACCTATTATGTGCTAGGTACTTTACAAACATTAGCTCAGTTGATCCTCAGCACTCCTATGTGGGTCGGAGCTGTTATTATGCCCATTTTGTAGTTGAAGAATGTACGGTAAAAAGACTTTTTCAGACTTACGGTCACATCGTTAGTTAATATCTGAGTGTCTGAGGCCAAATCTGAATTTGAGTCTTACTGGCTCAGGGTCAGGCACATCATTTTAACTTAATAGTTATAGACAGTGATTAGAAAGGAGGAAGAGGGGAAAGAAAATAAATATTTGTTAAATGAAAATAATAAAATTAATTTTAAAAAAAACTTTCATTTCTCCACTTTTTCCTACCTATCCTTCAAGGACTAATTCAGAAGTTATCTGTTCCCCAAAAGCCTTCCCTAAAACACTCCCACCCCCAAGTAGAAGAGATCTCTCCCTTCCCTGCAGTGACAGAGTGACTGTAGTCACACTATATCTTTCTCCTTGTCATGCTCTGACATATTATGAGGACAGGGATTAAGATCTGTTCATTTCTACCTCTCTAATAATGTGCTCGACCACAGGATCCTGCACATAGTAGAACTTCAGTAACCATAAATGAATAAATGAAATTCAACAAATATTTATTATGTACCTATTATGTGCACTGCATAGTGCTAAGCTCTGGAAATACAAAGACAGACGTGAAAAAAGTTTACATTCAAGATACAAACAGGTATGTAAATATGGATAATTGGGTGAGGGAGAGGACATTTACAAATAAGGAATCAGAGAAGGATCCCCATAGGGCAAGGTATCCCCATTGAATATTAAAGAAAGCAAAAAATTCTCGGAAGTGGAGCTAATATAACCATAAAAATAGTTCACCTCTATGTAGCACTTTTAGGTGAGCAAAGGGCTATACCCACATTACCTCATTTGATCAATACTACAACCTTGTGAGGGGCACCTAAGTGGTCCAATGAATGAAGTGCCAGACCTGAAATCTAGAAGACTCATTTTCTTGAGTTCAAATCTGACCTTAGATATTTACTAGCTCTATGACCCTGGGCAAGTCACTTAACCCTGTTTGCTTTAGTTCCTTATTTGTGAAATGAACTAGAGAAGGAAATAACAAACCATTCTAAAATCTTTACCAAGAAAACCCCAAATGGGGTCATGAAGAGTTAGACACAACTAAAACAACTGAAAAATAGCAACTACCTTGTGAACTAAATGGTACAATTATCATGATTTTTAAAATGAGGAAACTGAAGCTTAAGGAGGGTCACTGACTTGCCCAGGGTCACACAGCTCGTATGTATCTGACATGGAATTCAAACCTAGGTTTTTCTGCTTCTAGGCCTACTTCATGTTACAGTGAGTACATTCAAGGTGTGAAGTATAGCCTGGGCAAAGACATGAAGGTGGAAAATAGAATGCTGAGTCTGGAGAACAGCAAACGGGTCAGTTTGTAAAGAGCATGTAGAGAGGAATAATCAAATAAGTCAAAAAAGGTGGGATCAAGCTAGCTTGTGAAGATTTTTTAATGGCAAGACTCAGTTTCTATCTTAGAGGCAATGGGGAGCTGCTAAAGCATCCTGAACAACACAGTAATATGGCCAGATGCATTTTACAGTAGTTACTTTGGCAGTTGAGTAGAGGAGAGTTGAGGAGAGTGCCTGAAAGTCATCAGTTCACCCAGGAGTCTATTGCAATAGTGAAGGAGACAAGAGATACAGGCTTAAAGTAGGGTCATAGTAATGTGAGTGGAAAGGAAGGGGAGGCTAGAACAGATGCTGTGGCATCAAGTCCAGACAACCGACTGGATAGAGAGAGAAATAAAGATGATTGGATATTGAATATAGAGGGAGAAGAAAGAATCGATGTTACTCCGAGGTCGTAAAGTCACGAACCTGGGTCACAAACCTGGGTTTACCTTTGGCAAAACATGAAAATTTGGAAGAGGGTTAGATTTAAGGGGCTAAGACAGTAAGTTCTGTTTTCTGTCTGTATCACATCCCTTCTCAAGACATTTCAGTAAGTCTTCTTTGCCTCCAGGATAAAATACACATTCCCAGTTTGGGTATTAAAAGCCCTGCTCATGTCTTCTTTTCCAGACATTTCAGATGAATCCACTTCACATGCAACATGAAGGAAGAGAAGGTTTAGGGACCTAAGATCACAAATTCTGTTTTGGACACATTGAGTTTGACATGGCTGTGAGACATCTAGCGGGGTATGACCAACAGGAAGGTGAGAATTTGGTTCACAAATGAGAAGAGGTGAGGTTTGGGTATATAAGTATGAGAGACATCTGTGCAGTCAATAATCAATGCATTAATACTTGGTGTTATACTTTATGATTTCAAAGCATCCATGACTTCACGTGATCCTCACAGAACTCCCAGAAGGGCACCAATCAGTGAGTCAATATGCCTTTATTAAGTGCTTACTATATACCAGGAAGTATGCAAAGTAGTGTGGACACAAAGAAGTGGGGAGACAATTTCTGTCCTCAAGGAATGAGTGGGAGAGACAACAGGTAGGTGACTAGATACATACTAGACATATACAGAGTAGATGAAGGAAATCTGAGAAAGGAGCTGTGGGAAAGAGGGGACACTAAGAAAGGCCTCCTATAGAAGGAGGGATTTGAATTGAGTCTCAAAGGAAGTCAGGGAAAGAAATGGTGAGAAACAGGGAGGGGGCAGAGCATAAGGGGGATGTCTGGTAGAAAAAATGGCAGGCAAGTATGATTATCCCCATTTTACAGAGAAGAAAAGTGCCCAGAGTAAGGGCACACAGCTGTGAAACAGCAGAACTGAGACTATAACCTGTCAACTCATAAAGGAGGATATGCTTTCAAATTTGAGAAACACAAGGATAGAGATGAGAAGGGGAATTCTGAGGGCAGCCAATAAACACAGTGGAGAAGGATGATATGCTCTGCCTACCCCAAGGGTGTCCCAGGCCAGCCTGACTGGAAATGAGGAGGAACTGGCAAAGTCACATGATTATGACCCAACAGTAGGGGGCTTGGAATTTGTGAGGCATAGGACATGAGCATCATGGGGGCCTGAAAATGAGCATCCTTCCTCTAAAGCTTCAAGCCTGTCCTGATCAGCAGCAGCATCTGGGAAAGTCTACAACTCTTGCATGGGCTCTAGTCAGATTTTGTATTTATCTCACGTTGCAAGGGCTCTACTTTCATTGTGAGGAAGCGTAAGTCATTCAAATGTTATTTTCAAAAGCATTTATGAGCAGACTGGGCTGCTCAGCATTTATGGCCCTCTCCATCATCCTTGCCTCTGCAAAATGTTAACCAGCTCATCCCTTGCCAATTCTCTGTTCCTGTCAACTAACCCCAGGGCCTTCCCCCAGGTGGACTCGCTAGCTAGTCCCTGGATTGGTCATTCAGTTAATGGACTGGTCGGTGTATGTGTGGTTGGTGTAGCACAATGGGTTAGCAACCAGTCTAAAATCAACATATATAAGTCCTTGGACCATCAAAACAATGGGAGCAGTGATCTGTCTTGATGATTTTTATGGTCTTTCCAGCTCTGATATTCCATCATTTTGGAGGGGGAGTCAGGAGACCTGGGTTCCAATGTGACTCACTCTCTGTGTGACATTGAACAGTCTGTTTTTTCATCTGCAAAATGAAGGTGAGGAGATAGTAATCCCTGCCCAGCCTCCTGAACACAGCAGTTGTAAGGCTTAGGTGAAGTAGTGAACATGAATCCGTCAAAGCCTTGTATAAATATGAAGCAGTTTTATCATTTTAAAGTCTGGGAAGAGGCACTATTTTATGTGTTAAAATTATAGAAGGTTAACACTGTTGATGGAGAAATGTGTGTAGTGGGGGTGGGGTATGAATGAAGGCTTTCATACATCGCTCCAACAAACATTTACTTAGTGACTACAGTGTTCAGGACACTGTTTATTGTTCTTTGTGGAGGTAGATACAAAGTTTAGCCAAGACATATCTCCTTCTCTTAAGAAACTTCCAATCATGGTAGGGCTCAGTGATGTGGAGAGTGTAGGCTCCAGGAATCCCATCAATCACTCAGTCAGTCATGAAGCTTTTATGGAGCTCTCATACATGTGTAACCTTGATGCCTGCGCATGACATAAAGGTAGAGAAAGCTTCACCAGCAGAAGGAGGTGGTAGGTCATTTGAACTCGTCAGCTGAGATTCTATCAAGTTAGAAAATGGGGCATATTGGTTAGATGCACTGTTAGTGACATCAGGAGCTCAGCTAGCCCCTGAGGTTCATGTTGGTGGTAGGGATTCCTGAGTCCTCATCTGTCAAATGAGGGCCTTGGTCTTGATGGTTTCTAACAGTCATTCCAGTTCTCCGTCTTTAATTCTATAGGCTTTTCATGTGACTGTGCTCTCCACTTTGCTCTTCATCCTCAGGCATCTCAGGGTTCCTTTCCCAAACCCTTCCCAGAGCACTACTCTGAAATACATTCATTTCTCCCAAAAAAAACCTTTCTCTAGATTACCACCTCCCATCCCACTAAACTCCCTTCTTTATGCTAATAGCGCCTTTCTCTCTGACTCATGTTTGTTCTTTCTTTGGAACTTTCTCTGTTCTTGTAACTCCTAAGTCAAGTCTATTTCCACTTCCTCAAGTGGAGATTTAAAGTAACTGCCCTTGCTGAGCCCTGGTGTAATCTCAGAATGAACCTTATCCTGGATCCAAACTAATCTCTGAGTTCCAGGCAGAGTTTTTACCCCAAATCTGACCCAAAAGCTCATTGAGTAGCTTTGAACTCAGGGTTTGAACTCAGGCCTTTTGTCTCTAAACTTGATATGTTTTCATTATACCTCAGACTAAGAGCTCAAGGAGGTCACTGACATGAGGATATGGGGTATAATGCACTCTCCCTCACCGATGCTGAATCCCAGCCCCAAGTCTCCCCCTCATTTCTGAATCCAGGTCACTCAGATCAGAGTGGGATCGTGCTCCATGGTTCCTGCCTCCTGCTCCCACTCTGCTTTTCAATTTTCTAAGGCAAGGCTCTTGCCTGTTGTCAAATTGTTCTGAGTCAGGGCATCATAGGGAAGAAGACAATGAGACAACGAACACTGGGAGATTTTAATACAGCAAAGTCTGAACTGTCAGTCTAGCAGCACAGTATCTCTTGCATCCATCCTCACTTTTCCAAACCAAATGCCAATGCCCTAATTAAAGCCCACTTTGCCCCCTTTCCAGACTATTGTAATAGCACCCTAGGTGGTCTTCCTGCTTTCATTCTTGACCCTCTCAGAATCATCACCAGTTATCTTTCTAATTGTTTAATCATAAGCTTTGATGACTCCCAATTGCCTACAGAAACTAATCCTGTTAGTTTGGCATTCAAGGCCCCTTACCTAGTACCATGCTTTCAGTATTTTTTTTTCATAATGATACCTTTTGTACATACTCCATTTTCATCTAAGCTGAATTATTCATAATTCCCTGAAATCACCCTGCCCTTTACCTTTGGCCCTTTGTACATACCTTTTCCTATAGCATAGAGTTGATGAGGGCTGGAGTAGGGGTTGGGTGAGACCCCCAAGACTGGAGTACCAGGGGTAGGTCATCTGGAATGAATTTGCAGACTCAAGCATTGTTGAGGTCAAGGTAAAGATTTATTATTTTTCAGCAGCCAAGAGTTCTTATGGAACCTGTAACCTTAGAGGGATCCAGGTAAAGTTTATATAAGTTATTCTATAGTATCAATTGTGCCAAATATGCTAACTAGGTGTTTTGGGGTGGGATTAGGGAGTGGTTAAGGAGTGGTCAGTCCTTAAAGGAACATGCACTTTTGGTATCTACTGCGCAAGTATTTTACCCAGAGGTATCGTTTTAGGTCTGAAACATCACTAAGTCAACTAATGGTTAGTGTTGACTCAGAAATATAAGGTTGCTCTCATCAATGTCTTGTTAGATAAGATAAATGTAAGGAAGTATATATATGTCTAAGTCTAGGATACATATGTTTGGTCAGTGAGTAGTAAATGTCATTATGACCCAGTGCACAGCCCATTCAGCCAGTACACAGTTCGTTCAGACTAGTAAGTTCTATAGGTGTAACTGGCTGCCATATCAGGAAAAGAGATAATGGTTGTTACAGGGGCAGGCTGTGTTCTCGGGCTGGGGAAAAAACTACCTGAAATAGTATTTGGAAGCTAGAGAGACCTGTGACTTTTAAAGAGAAATGTGATTTTAGAATTACGGCCCAAGCACATGTAACCAAGAAACATATCCGAATGGTTTCTCTTTTTCTTCTTTAAAGGAAGTATTACTTCCCCCAAGAATCTTCTTCTGAATTCTCTAATTAGAAGAGTTGTCTCTGTCCTCATGTCTCTCAAGCTACTCTGACCTCTCCTATACGGTCAATGATTTTGTGATCTCTATTTTAGTTTACATTATATTACATTTATATCTTAGCTTACGTGTTTATAAGACGAAGTCCATCAACTTGACTGAAGGCAGGTCCTAATTGTGTGAACCTAGGCAAGTCCCTTGACCTATGTCCTTATTGGATAATGATAGCATCCAACGCATAGGGTTGTTGTGAACATAAAATGAGATAAGATTTTTAAAGTGCCTTGTGTGCCCTAATAATGCTCACTATTATTATGATTTTGTCATTTTCTTTTATGTCCTACATATATCCTACATTATCTTTGTAGCTTACTGCTCAACAGAGAGAGCCTTGACTATGTTAGACATCTAATAATCATTTGTTGAATTGGACTGAATTGCATTACCTTGTACTGAAATGAATTGAATCATCCTTATTGCTGAGCTGACACACAAAAAGTGATGGGCATTGGAAATCAGCCAAAGCCAGGCTCAAGGAAAGAAAGAAGAGACAAGAAACTATGGGAGAGAGATTGCTCAGATCACTCCATCAGTTCTTACTTAAAAGTTAGAAATACCTAAATATGACGAGAGGGGCCCATGACCCCTGGCTCAGACATACCAAGAGAAGACCTTGGACAGAGCCTGCTTCTGAGATTGACACAGCTACATGGTGTTGGATAAGTCACTTACCCTCTGGATCTTGTTTTCCTCATCTGTCAGATGAAAGTATTGCATAAAATGATTCCAAAGTCCCTTCCAGCTTTAATCCAATGATTCTAGATGGGTAAGCACAATTCACAGCCTCTAAGCATTTCTCACCCAGTAGATTTTTTTCTGGCATTAGCTCATCACCTGATGTAATATAAATGTTTAACATCACTGCCTCAGGGGATATGGAGGAAGTTCAAAGATCCCAGTACCAATCCTATAGATAGAAGCAGCAAAACAATATAAAGAGGAAGCTCTTGCATTTTAAAATGCAAATGCATTATTAACTGGCTCCTAAAACACATCATGAAGTCTGGGTTTTGGTAAACCGAATCATAATGTAAACATACCAGAAAAAGAAAACTGGGCAAATAATGTTGTAAACTTAGTGAGCAGAGCCATAATTCAGGAAAACCAACCAGTACTTTTGCTCTGGGATGCCAAACATAGAAAAAAGAAGCAGCAGAGCTTAGCACCTTGGGAACAAGAATGAGTAGTTATAATAGAAAGCTCTCAGATGGCAGATTGAGACAACCTCTTTTGGTTTTTATCTTCTCTCTTCCGATTGGCTGTCTCCCCAGCAGTAAAATTGTGCCAGTGTCTAGGGGTTGCTATCTCCCCATCATAAGTCACAGTTCTCACTGCACCCCAATCCCCTCCCCCAGACACACATGCACACACACACACATACACACACATATGTGGGACCACTCACTTTTTATGTTGCCTGCTTCAGGGGTCAATTTTGGTAGAAGAAAATTCATATTTATGGTACCATAAATGTTCATCTAATGTATCTGTTCTGTAGATTCTAAATTTTCACGTGAAATCAAGTTCTCTAAATAAAATCTTAGCAAAGCTTTTGTTTCTCTGCCAGCAAAAAGTTGCTTGTGAATGTCATGATCTCCACGGCCATCAACACTGCCTGACCCTCTGCTGATGGATCTGCATCCTCTGCTTCCTGGTCCCAGCACCATGGTGAAGTTCAAGGAGTCTGATAAAAATCAAAGTGAGTCAAAGAAAATGGCCCCTCCCCCAAAGGAGACAGAAGACAGTAAAGATGAGGACATCAGAATAAAGTAGGGAAAAAGAGATTGTCAGCCCTCAGAACCACAAGATGGATGTGGCTACATCAGCAAAAAGAAGTACCCCTAGCCAAAAAAGGTGTTGTTGCCACTACAATTGCCAAGAAAGCAGTCATGATTCCTGGTAAGAAGACTATGACCCCAGCCAAGAAAATGACTGCACTAGGCAAGAAAGGAGCCACTCTAGCCAAAGCAGCACACATCCCTAAGGGGGTAAAGGGGGGGCAGAAATGGGAAGAATGCCGAGAAAGAGTCTGAAAAGAGGGTAGCAAAGATGAGGAGAATGAAGAATTTGAGCCACCCAAAGACACAAACATGGGAACAACTCTAGCCAAACAAGATTCTGAGGATGAGGAGGAATAAGATGAGGAAAAAAACGATAGTGATGAGGACAAAGTCTATGAGGATGACTTTGAAGAAGAAGCTATGCATACAGCACCTGCCAAAGGGAAGCCTGCTTCTGGGAAAGTTGGGAAAGCCAAGGAATTAGAGGAGCAATAAGAAGATGAACTTAATAAGAAAGAAGATGAAGATAAGGAGAAAGCAGATAAGGAAGAGGAAATACCCATCAAAGAAGCACCAAGAAAGAGGGGAAAGGAAATGGGCAAACAAAAAACCCCCAAAGCCAAGAAACAGGATTTGGGAACTAAAACATCTACAAATTTCCATTTCTTGGCTGCTAATCTGGACTTCAACAAAACCACTTTTGAGCTCAAAACAAAAAACTGGCTTCATGGACTTCTTGGAAAAAAAATAAAGGTCCTTACCATTGTGGACGTACTCACTGGCACCATCAGGAAGTTTGGCTATGTGGAATTTAAATCTGCTGAAGACATGGAAAAGGCTTTGGAACTCAGTGTCTCCAAAGTGCTTGGCTCTAGAATGAAGCTGGAGAACACAAAAGAGAACAATAAAAATCAAGATTCAAGGACATTCTTTGTGTCAGATAAAGTAAGTTAGAAGGAGCTCAAGGAAGTGTTTAAAGATGCTATTGAGGTCAGATTGGTCTACAGCAAGGAAGAGCCAACCAAATAAATATGAACAAGACCCTGGAAGAGAAACAAAGGATTGAGGTTGATGGTCAAGTGTTCATTCTGGACTATTCAGGGGAGAAAAGTCAAGGACAAGAGAGCACAAGAGGGGAGGAGAATAATTTCTGGAACAGCAACAGCATCAAGCCAGAAGACTCAAAGACACTAGTGATGAACAGCCTTGTCTACAACGCTACTGAAGAAAGTCTGCAGGAAGCATTTGAGAGGATGACATCCATCACCTTGTCCCTAAACAATGAATGCTGACCTAAAATACGGATTCTTTGAATTTGCCTCTGTGGAAGATGCAGAAGAAGTTTTAAATTCTTATAACAAAATAGAAATTGAAGACCAAGCCTTTGTCAAGACCAAAATGGGAGCTGAAGGGACAGAAGAAAGCTAAAGCAACACCAAGGAAAGTCTTACCAAATGTTGCTCATTGAAGGTCTGTCCAAAGACCCAACAGAAGAAACATTGAAAGATTCATTTCATGGCTCTGAGGGTGCCAGGATAGCCACAGATAGAGACATGGGGTCATCTAAAGGATTTGGTTCTGTGGATTTCAACTCAGAAGAAGTTGCTAAAACTAAGAAGGAGGCCATGGAAGATAGGGAGAGTGATGGAAACAAAGTAACTCTGGGCTGGGCCAAACTCAGTGGCTTCAGTGGCCAAGTAAGTAGTAGAGGAGGTGAAGGAGATTTTGATGGCAGAACTCAAGGAAACTTTGGAGATCCAGGTGGTTTCTGAGGAAGCCAAGGAAGATGGGGAGATAAGCCGTAAGGGAAGAAGATGAAGTCTGAATAGCTTCTGCCCATTCTCTTTTCCCTCCCCATTTGAATGGACTCTAGGGGCTTTATTCTACTGTCTAATCACTGACAGAACCATCTGAGGACATTCCAAGACAAATATGCAGTCCAGAGATCATCTTAGAAAAACCTGGATGACATTTCAATGAGAGAGCATGCGGATTTTAATTGGATGCATGTTCCATAAAAACTTTTTGCAGAGATGGGTGATAGATGTGGGAGTTAACCTTTTTATCTACAAGTTGTCTTGGGTTTATAATGTTATGCTCTATGGAAAAAACCATTTTTCCCCTACAAATATATTTAGTGGGGTTTTTTTCCATTTTTATCTCTCTTTTTTGTGACTGCAAAGAAAAAAGACACATGTTTGCTCATGCTTAGGACACATTAAAAAAGTCTAACCTGGAAAAAAGAAAAATCTTAGTCAACCAGATTTCAATAGTTTGGAGATTCAGTGGACTAAATAAGAGTGGCTCCTATTTTGATGGTATTTTTTTGGTTTCCAAAGCATTTTACTTACTACAGTCATGTGAGAGTATGGTTAATTATCAGTATCATTTCTATCTTATGAATGACATACAGTCCATAAGGAGTAGAGCCAGCAGAATTCAAAACTGGATCTTTTTCCTTTTGAATATTTTATTTTTGAATAATATTCTATTTTTCCCAATTAAATATGAAACAGTTTTAAAATTAAGTTTTAAAACTTTTGAGTTCCAAATTCTCTCCCTCCTTCCCCTGAAATAATAAACAATTTTAGATAGGTTCTTTTGTGCAATTGTGCAGAACATATTTCCATATAACTTATGTTGTAAAAGAAAAGACCCCTCAAAATGAAGAAAATAAGGAAAGTGAAAAATAGTATGCTTTGATCTGCATTCAGATTTCATTAGTTTTTTCTCTGGAGGTGAATAATATTTTTCATAAAGAGTCCTTTGTAACTGTCTTGGATTACCGTAATGCTGAGAATAGCTATCATTCACAGTTAATAATCATACAAGGCTGCTGTTATTGTATACAATGTTCTTCACTTCTCTTAGCATGAGTTCATTAGGTCTTTCCAGGTTTTTCTTTAATTTATTTGCTATTATTACTTATAGCACAATAGTAATCCATTATAATCATATGCCATAACTTATTCAGCCATTCCCCAATCGACAGCATCCCTTTAATTTCCAATTCTTTGCCACCACAAACAGAGCTGCTTTAAATATTTTTGTACAAATAGGTCCTTTTCCCTTAATTAAATCTCTTTGGAATATAAACCTAGTATTATTGGTATTGCTGAATCAAAGGGTATACATGGTTTTATAGACATCTGGGCATAAATCCAAATTGTTCTCCATAGCATAAATCCAAATTGTTCTCCATAATGGTTGAATCACTTCACAACTCCACCAGCAGTGCATGAATGTCCCAATTTTCCCTCCAGCATTTATCCCCTCCAGCATTTATCATTTTCCTTTTCTGCCATATTAGCCAATCTGATAAATGTAAGGTGGTACCTCAGAGTTGTTTTAATTTGCATTTTTTCTTATTAATAGTTATTTAAAGCATTTGTTTCTATAACTAGAGGTAGTTTTGATTTCTTCTTCTGGAAACTGCCTGTTCATATCCTTTGACATTTATCAATTGAGGAATGACTTGTATTCTTATAAATCTGGCTCAGTTCTCTATATATTTGAAAAATGAGGCTTTTATCAGGGAAACTTGCTAAAAAAAATTCAATTTTTTGCTTTCCTTCCAATTTTGGTTGCATTGGTTTTTCTTGTGCAAAACCTTTTATATTTAATATGACCAAAATTATCCATCTTACATCTCATAATGCCCTATATCTTACTTGGTCATTCTTCCCTTATCCATAGATCTGACAGATAAACTATTCCTTGCTCCTCTAATTTGTTTATGCTATCACCCTTTATGTCTAAATCATGTACCCATTTTCATCTTGTTTTGGTATATGGTATATGATGGTGGTCCACACATACTTTCTGCCATACTGCCTTCCAGTTTTCCCAGTGAGTTCTTACCCATAACTGGGTTTCTTGACTCCAGACTCAGTAGAGTGATGATTGTCCACCTGCGTGTGCAACTCTAGTCTCTTTGATGTAAGCATAGTCAGGGAAGACTATGTAATGGTTGCTGTTTCCCTCCCAGCCTGATGTGCTTCTTTTTCTTTGCCTCATTAAAGGGGCTATGCCGTGGATACTTCTTAGACAGGCCTGTTCAATGAATGGGCATTACCTCACCCTAAGGGAGTACCTTCAAAATCAAGTGCAAGTCATGTCATCATTTCTCCGAAGGTATGGTCTTCTTGGGCAATGAAGGACAAACACAAGTCAGGGAGGAAAAGTATCTGAGACATGAAGTAGGAAGGCCATTGAGAGCTTAAGTTTCTTTTCTTCTTTGAGGCTACTTATTAACAACATATGAAATGCAGAAAAGCCAACACCTCTGAGGGGCTTTTCTGTAAACTACCCTTGTTACTGTGATGTCAAAGTCATATATTTTGTAAGAAACAAGAGCAAGTGAACAAGATAGACCCTCATTGTGTTACAGCAGCACAGATCTTGGCAGTATGGTTATCTGGATGACTTCGTGTGTGTGTGTGTCTGTATCCCTTCATGTTGTATATGTATCACATGTGTATCAATGCATGCATTGTGTGCATGTGGCTTTTAGAAAGTTTTGAGGACCCACCTCAAGTCATAGATGAAACAGAAGGGAATATAACAAATAGATGTGAAATTAAACAGATCCACCAGCATTCTGATGGCCTCTATTTTCACCCTCAATGACCAAGGAACAACCACATTTGAATTCAACTCCCTTATCACTCAATGTATTATATGATGAAATAAAAAATAGGGGCATTAAGAATATTAACCTGGAAAGACCAACTAGACTTGGCCAAATATATGTAGAAAAAATTAGTTTGTATCATTTAAACTACACATAGGTTTTCTAGACATTTCAGTGGTAAAAGTTTCAAAAAGAATAGAAAAGATCACAGATGTTATTACTGCAAATAGACAACTAAGAAGGCTTCAGTAGGTATTGACCCATAGGCTTATTTTTTTTCCATTTCTATAAAATTCTTATGAAAACAACATACACATTCATCAATGATTCTGATGAAAACATCAGGAAATCTCTTAGAAAAATTGTATCATATGGATGGCATATTCACTGTCACATAATTGAACAAATCATGCAGAGACTATAATACTCTGTGGCATGGGTCAATGTTTGTGAGGCTGCCTGTTTTAAATTTGTATATGTCTTATGAGGCAGCTGGGTGGTATAGGGGATAGTATACAGATCTCGATGAAGAAGATCTGAGTTCAAATCTCTCCTCAGACAGTTACTAGCTTTGTGATATTGGGCAAATCATGTCAACATTTTAGCATCCGCTCCTTCGTCTATAAAACATGGATAATAACACTACCTACCCCACAGAATTGTGGTGAAAATAAATGAGATAAAATCTGTAGTAAAAATAATAAATTACAAACCTTAAAATACCATATAAATACCAGTTATTAGTAGTCACATGGGGAACCGAGGCTTTCCCCTTCTTCTGTTCAAAGAAGGGAGAGATTTGTTTTAATGATATATTATTAAAAGTTTTCTCTCATCATACTATCAACCAAGTAATAAACAAGTATTTGTTAAGCACTTACTTTGTGCCTTACATCCAGTAACTGCCTAACAAGTACACCTTCTTGGAGAGAGAAAGACGAAACATAAAGTTTCTATCCTCAAGAAGTTCGAATTCTATCAAGGAAATAAAAGGTACACGAATAAATAAATATGAGGTAATTGGAGGAGACATTAGAATAATTCAATCTGACCCCTGCATCAGCCCCCAAAAAGACTTTTCCACTAACTCCCCCTCCCCCAATAAACAACACTTTTGAATCAGTGGGCCTGGGTTTAAATCAGTTCCAGCATTTCTTCGGGTGTGACTCTAGCAAAGTCATTTTGTCTCTCAGAGACTCAACTGTCTCATTTGTAAAATGGGGACTTTTAGTTGCAGGAAAACCTCTTGTTTGGAAAAGGAAAAGAAAATATGCTTTTAGGCATATCCAAAGCATGCCCATGGTAAGGTCATTTCTTTCTCTGCCCCTCCATGAAAAAAATAAAATAAAATAAGCTTGTCATTAACAGCCAGATTCTTCCTTATATTGTGCTCCCAAATTAGGTGTATTAGACAGTCAAAATTAAATTATTCACAAATAATAGAGGGGAGCAGAAATTACTGTGTTGCATTTAACATTTTACAAAAGCATTGGCAATAGCCACAGCTGAAGGAGATTCTGACTCTCCCCTGCTGAGTCACTAGGGACAACCTCTAATCCTAAAGAAGATGGTACATTGCCAGTGGCTCTCATATGCCTACATCCCTTGTTTCTAGTTTTTCCTTCCAACATCTACCTTGGAACTTTAGATTTGGGAGGGATCTTAGAGATGGACCTAGTCCAATACCCTCATTTTTCAGAGAAAACTAACATTTAGAGTGCAATAGTGATTTGCCCTGGATTACATGGTTTATTAGTAACCAAGTAAAACTAGCATCCTAGTCTCCTCTCTAATGCTAGAGTCTTTCCATACTACCATATTCCTATTCTACATGCCTCTTTAGCCTTTGTGCAAACACAGCTGTAGTTAGACCCCCACAATCCCGCTAAATGGTATAAGATTTTTCTTTTGTCTCTGATATTGTCTGATCCAGACTCCTCTGCTCCACCTTTGATTCCCTAAACCCCTAACAAGGATTTGTTCTTTTTTTTCCAACCACAGATCTGGCTCTCACTCCATCTCTTTCCATAGGCACCTCCCATCCTTTGGGGTGAGAATTAATGAAAGATTTCACTCTATATACATATATATATGTACATATATATGTATATAAAAATTTCAAATTGTAGTAGGCTGGTCTCATCTGTTCTACATGGATCACTCTGGGGTCCAAATTCTTCTCTAGACTTGGCTGCACAATGATCTACAGTGGATTGGGATGAGTTAATCTGTACTCTGGGGTATTCTTCCAGTAGACTGAATTAGACTCTAGTTTAGTTTGAACTGGGTTCTGAAGGACTACTAGGTCTATTTCTCAGCTCTGCTGGTTTGGTCTGTGGACTCTTCTTTAGACTGAGTTAGATCTTGGATTGGACTCTGGGATATTCTCTAGGCTGAGATAAATGTTGGTGTTAGCTCTGGACTGGGTCACGAATTACTCTCTAGACTAGGATGCATCCTGGGTTGTGCTCTAGCATATTCTGTACATTGGTTTGGACCAAGCTGAAGTAGGCTAGACTTAGAGTTATTCTTTGGACTGAGCTTGGCTAAACTGGGCTCTGGGCTAATCTGTAGTCTGGTCTTTGCTGGCTTTTGAATGGGTTCCAGGCTGGCTTAAATTCCCAGCATTTCTAAGCTGCCTCTTTAATTCCAAGTGAAGTTTCCTAAGTATGATTGAACAGGCCATTAGATCAAATAGCTTATTAGGATACAGAGTGATGGAGGAGCCTCTTAGGATTGAACACTGAAAGAAGCTAATGGATGGGTATAGGCAGAGCCAGATTAGCATGAGAGAGTAAAATATACAAACAGGTCCAGGTAGATGGTAATGGAGAAGTCACAATCAAATACTAATGTGGGCAGAAAGGAGTAATACGTGTTTCTGGGTATGGCTACATGCCTGTGACTGCCTGTGTACTTAGACTAGGGATAGTGTGAATGTGCATTTTTACATATGGTTGTAATGCATGTGTTCACACCAAGCTCTCATGGCAGTTGGTTTGATTACTGAAAAGAGACCAGCATCATCATCATGACAAGTGTTCAGTTAGGGCACCATGCCCTTTGTTACTGCCACATTTAAGACTGGGCAATTTCCCACCTGGCTTCCTTGAGTTTTATGTGGTAGGACCAGAAAATCTTCTGTCATGGCTTTCTACGTTTTTCTTATTCCTGGATAGTCAAGTTGGGTGTGATCTACATGATAAGATGTGCTACATATGTGTTCTTACACGTAACAGGAAAAAGATTTCCCCTTCACATAGTATGCTGCAGACCCTACTGATAGATTTCTCTCATTTGATCTCTACGTAAATGTTGTAAAGTAGGTAGCATGGCATATCACCCCCATTTTACAGATGAGAAAACTGACATAAAGCAAGCTGACTTGTTCAAGGTCACATTACCACTAAGTAACAGAGCCTGAATTAAAACCAAAGGCTTCTGATTCCAAAAGGAGGGATCTTTACTCACTGTTGTGCTGGCCTCTAAGCTGGGCTGGGTTTCTAATCTGCCTCTTAATTGTAAGTGAAGTTTCTTAAGTAAGATCAAATAGGCCATTTAATTGGATTGCTCATACACTCATGCACATTCGTCCTTATTCACTCATTTCAACAACCATTTATTAAGCATCTGCAGTGTGTGAGACCCTGTCTTGGGAATTAGGAAAATTATAGAAATGAGTTAGACACAATCAATGGCCTCAGGAACTTCATACCTAATAGAGAAGCCAAGATAGGGTGGCTACAAAAACTGATACCAGGTCATATTTGGTAAGTAAAATTGGGGAGGGCAGGGGTGCCTACACTAGATTTGAAGATAAAGAGGCTCAGAAGAAGGAAAGGTCACTGCATACAAATGCATCTCATGTCTATATAAGTATATTTAGAGTGTGTGTTAGGGAGCAGAGGGTGTCAATGGGCGTGGGGAAGCTGCTATCTCCAAGCCTATTATTCCATAAGAAAAGGCTTCTAGGTCACAGGGGAGCCTCTCATTGAAACTATTGAGTGGCTACCCTAATATCCTGGAGCTTCCCCTGCCCAAACCTCAATTCACCCAGATAAGGGGTCACCTACCCCCATCAAAGCTGTCAAAAATAAAGTGGACTGCATCATGAGGAGGGGAGTTCCCATTCTCTTTAAAAGTGAAAGCTAGATGACCTTGTTAGAGACATTGTAGTAGGAATTTCTGATTCTGGTATGGGTTGAGTTAGATAACCTCTGAGTCCCTATTTAATTCAGAAATTCTGTGATCTCCAGCTCATAGAAAATCAACTCTGGCCAAAAAAACAGGTAGAGAGGACAGAAAGGTACATTTAGAGACCCTTAGCCTAACCTTGGCTTGAGCCTCTCTCAGTCACCCTGAGGGCCCCCATGATAATCTTCTTTAAAAACGCTTTCATCACATCAATCTCCTGCTCAGGAAATGTTAAAGACTTCCCATTGCCTAAAGGACAGAATCCCAAATCCTTGTGTATTCATCTTTCATTGTCGAAGAAGACCATGCCATCAGAGAAATGATGGCATGACTTACACTTGACTTTGTTTTGAGTGAGGGAGGGCTGTGCAAAGTCACCAACCTCACTTCTCCTCCAGGGCCATCTGAATCCAGTGACCAAATATTCATCAGGATGACTGGAGATGACCCAGGATGCACTAGGAGACCTTGGCCCCTTTAGACCAAGGTCTTTGCAGATACTCCCTTAGGGTGAGGTAATGCCCATTCATTGAATAGGCCTGTTTAAGAGGTAGCCAGGGCATGGCCCTTTTAATGAGGCAAAGAAAAAAAAGCACATCAGGCTGGGATAAAACAGCAACCATTACACAGTCCTCCCTGATTAGGCTTACACAAAAGAGACCCGAGCTTCACACACAGGCAAACATTCATCGCTCTACTGAGTTGGAAGTCAAGAAACACAATTATGGATAAGAACTCACTGGGAAAATTGGAAGGCAGTACGGGAGCAAGTGTGAATGGACCACCACCATACACCATATTCCAAAATAAGGCCTAAATGGGTACATGATTTAGACATAAACAAATTAATGAATGACGACTCCTACACCATATGGCTTGACTCTGGTTTTATAGTCATTTCTCCCTTACAGAGTAGATTGAGCTAACTTTCCTACTAAGGTACCAAGTATATTTCTACCTCTATGGCTCCTTCTTCTAGGAAGCCTCCCTGACCTTTCCAGGGAGTCGGTCTGTTCCTGGGAGTTTCTCTTATGTCTACCTTGTGTTGGGCATCATGCCAAGCACGTTTTGCAATTATTATCTCATTTGAGCTTTACAACAACCCTATGAGGAGAACAACATTTTACAATCCCCATTTCATAATTAAGGAAACTGAGGCAAAAAAGAGGTCAAGTAACTTGCCCAGGGTCACACAGCTGGAAAGTGTATGAAAATCCATTTGAATCCTGCTTTTCAGGGCTCTAGGCCCAGCTCTTTATCCACTGCATCATCACGTACCTCTAATAACTTAACAGCAGCTTCTTGGATATTCTACAGCTATTATAATACCTATCACACAATTGTACAGTTTTATGTTGTTTGGGGGGGAACATATTGTGGAAAGATCCCAGAAGTCATAGAGATCTTGGTCCTAGCTTTTCCACTAACTGCTGAGAGAGGCAATTAATCTTAAATCACATCAACTGTGACATTGGTCGTCACTTCGTTTCTCCAGGCCTTGGTTTACTCATTTGTAACATGAGGATGACAAGAGAATCTACTTCCAGTCTGTGAGGAAGAAAGAAAAGAAGGATTTTTCAGTGAAGAAAAGGAAGAAGTGGAAACAATAGTGAAGAAATGGGGAGGGTTTTACAATTGTGAAGAAAACCAGACCCTGACATTCATGGAGGGGAAACTGAGGAGAATTTGAACTCTAAGGAAGTGAAGGAAGTTGGTAAAGCAAAGGAAAGAAAGTTGGGTGTGTTTTCTGAGGTAATAAGGTAAAAAGGAGAATGAAAGCTGTGGATTTGAGGAGAGATTCTGCATGGAAGATGAGTCATGAGTAATCTTTGAATGGTCCTGGTGAATGAGGGTGGGTTTGCAGAACTGGTTGCAGAGCTGTAACTATGGTAGGGCACTCAGGGCTTTGCCCCAGCACATCAGCAACACTTGGACATTTTCATATGCAAAGAAACAACTGAGTTTAGCACCTCGTTGAAAAACATAATTAACTTAGGAAACCACCAAACATCCTCCAAAGACTGTATCCCAGCTCAATTTCTTCATATTTCTACCCTTTTCTCCTCCCACTCCCCTGATCAACTGAGTTTGTTTGAAAAAGTATATTTGAAGGTAAGTGATGTGCTGCTTGTCCTGGGTGTGTTTTCTGCCCTTTGCCCCAGTTGCGAAAATTGCTAGTAATAGCTCTAAAATATCCTAATATTCACAAAGGGAAGAGAATAGAAAATATAAAGCATAAATTGATGAGCCAAATTGGTGCCTGGTGAAACTCTAGGATCCATTATTAAAGGGATAGGGAGTAAGCATCTCGAACCTAGGAATAAGTCATGCTAAGGGTATGATATCTAAAATATAGAGAGTTCTTAAGTCTTTCAATGATTTCTGTTGTTATTCATTTTTATAATATTGTTATGTGTAAATTGTTCTCCTTGTTCTGGTCTCTTCACTCTGCATTGGTTCACACAAGTTTTTCCGGCTTTTGCTGAAACTGTATCTTGCATCAGTTTGTATAATAATGCTCCATTATATTCATCTACCATAATTTATTTAGCCATTCACCAATTGATTGTACTTTATTAGTTTCCAATTCTTTATCACTCATAGATCCATATCCTTTGATCTAGAGATTCCACTGCCAGGCATATGGAAGGAGGTAAGTGATAAAAGGAAGTCTCATAAACACCATAAAATTATAGGGCAACATGTTTTGTAATGGCAAATAACTAAAAATATAATAAAAATTACAATTCTACCTAAATTAATTTACTTATTCAATGCCACACCAATCAAACTACCAGAAAATTATTTTCTAGAGCTAGACAAAATAATATCAAAATTCATCTGGAAGAACAAAAGGTCCAGAATATCAAGGGAATTAAAGAAAAGAAATGCTAGGGAAGATGACCTAGCCCTGCCAGATCTCAAAAGCAGCAATCATCAAAACTATTTGGTACTGGATAAGAAATAGAGGGGTAGATCAGTGGAATAGGTTAGGTACTCAAGACACAGTAGTCAATGAATATAACAATCTACTGTTTGATAAACCCAAGGACTCCAGCTTCTGGGATAAGAATTCACTGTTTGACAAAAACTGCTCAAAAAACTGGATAATAGTGTGGTGGCAACTGGGCATAGACCATTGTCTGACACTGTACACAGGAATAAAGCCCAAATGGATAACTGATCTAGGTATAAAGGCTAATACTATAAAAAAAAATTAGGGAAACAAGGAACAGTATATTTGCCAGATTTATGGAGATTGGAGAAATTTATGACCAAATGAGAGAGAGAACACTATGAAGTGCAAAATGGATAATTTTGACTACATTAAATTGCACAAACAAACCCAATGAAACGAAGATTATGAGGGAAGCAGAAAACTGGGAAAGAATTTTTGCAACCAGTGTCTGTGATAAAGGCCTCATTTCTAAAATATATAGAGAATTGAGTCAAATGTACAAGAATATAAGTCATTCCCCAATTGATAAATGGTCAAAGGATATGAACAGGCAGTTTTCAGAGGAAGAAATTAAAGCTCTCTACAGTCATATGAAAATATGCTGTAAATCAGTATTGATTAGAGAAATGCAAATCAAAACAACTTTGAGGTATCACATCACACCTATCAGATTAGTTAAAATGACAAAACAGGAAGATGATAAATGTTGGAGAAGATGTGGGAGAGTTGGAACACTAATTCATTGCTGGTGGAGCTGTTAGCTGATCTAACTATTCTAGAGAGCAGTTTGGAACTATGTCCAAGGGGCTACAAAAATATACACACCCTTTAACCCAGCAGTATCACTTCTAGGACTGTATCCCAAAGAGATCATAAAAATGGGAAAAGGTCCTACATGTACAAAAATATTTTTAGCAGCTCCCTTTGTGGTGGCCAAGAACTAGAAATCAAGGGAATGCCCATCAATTGTGGAATACCTGAACAAACTGTGGTATATGAATATAATGGAATACTGTATTTGTGTTACAAGAAATGATGAACAGAAGGATTTCACAGAGACCTGGCAGGATTTACATGAACTGATGCTAAGTGAAAGGAACAGAACCAGAAGAACATTATACACAGTAACAGCCACAATGTATGAGGACTGTTTCTGATAGATAGCCCTTCACAGCAATGCAAGGACCTAAAAGATTTCCAAAGGACTCGAGGAAAAATGCCATCCACATCCAGAGAAAGAAACAGAATTAAAATGCAGAATGAAGCAGACTATTTTCTCTTGTGTTATGTTTTGTTTTGTTTTTTTGTCATGGTTTCTCCCATTCATTTGAATTTTATGCAACATGACTACTGTGAAAATGTGTTTAATAAGAATATATGTATAGAAGCCATATAAGATTGCATGTCATCTTGGGGAGTAAGGGGAGAGGGAGGAGTAGAAAAATCTAGGCTTATGGATTGTTGAGAACTGAAAACAAATAAATTATTTTTTAAAAAAAGAAAATATATTTTAAAAAGCATTCCCTGAATTTGGGCTAAAGGCTATAGTTTGCCATCCTCTCTTCTAAGAGATGTCTCTTTGAGAAGAGGAGGTGAAGAGATTTACTGGGAAACACAGGCAATATAGATACAAAGATAACATTTTTTTAAATATAAAAGAAAAAATAATCACATGAAAGATTGTTTCAGAATAATAAAAGAAATGAAAATGAAAATAACTGAGGTTTTAATCCCATGCTCAGAAAATTAGTAAATATAATAAAAGATGTGACTAATCATTCTTTGAGGAGCTGATGAAAGATAGACACATTAAATACATTGTTAGTAAAATTATAAGTTGGCCCAATCACTTTATAAAGAAATTTGGAATTATGTTGAGTGACTCAGAGGTCCATAGTCTTTAACCCAGAGTTCCCAATTACAGGCATATATCCCAAAGATTCAAATGATGAAAACAGAAAAGGAAGGAAGGAAGGAAAGAAGGATGGATAAATGGATAAATGATGGATAAATAAATAAAATGTGGTGCATTAATTTAATGAAATGTTAGTGCGCTATAAAAAATGATGAATATGATGAATACAGAGAGAAGCATGGGAACACGCATGAATTGACTTAAGCTAAAGTAAGCAGTTTCCTTGGGAAAACAATATATGCAATGACTACAGGAATGTAAGTAGAATGAAGAACAACAAAACTGAACCTGAAGGCTATAAAATTACAATAAGCAAGCTTGGTCCTAGATAAGTGACATGAAAATGCAACTCTTTTCTTTCTGTGAAGAGATGGGGTAGGGGGGAGTCCAATGAGTGTAGAACACTGAAAATGAATGCAAACTTTGTTGATATGTCAATTTTAATGAATTGATTTTTTCCCCTGTTTTATTCTTTGTTTTCATGTGTGGTTCTTTGGGAGTCAGGAGAGATATTCCTGAAAAGGTAGGTGATATAAAAACAAAAGATACAATTTTACATCTTAATTCATATTTTTATATTTTAATTTAAAAATAAAGTCATGTGGACCTAATCTCAATTCTATTTTTTTTAAATGATGATGAGAATGGAGAGGCAGCAAGGTGGCACAGTGGATAGAGCACCAGGACCTGGAGTCAGAAAGGCTTATCTTAGTGAGTTCAAATTTGACCTCGGACACTGAGTGTCTGAATGACCCTGGCAAAGCACTTAACCTTCTTTGCCTCACCTTCCTCATCTATAAAATTAGTTGGACAAAGAAATGGCAAACTACTCCAGTATTTTCGTCAAGAAAACTCTGAAGAGGGACATGAAGAGTCAGACATGACTGAAATTACTAAACAAGAAGGAGAAGACTGAAAGTTCAGGGAGATATCGTAGCTATAGTTTACCAAGATTTCAGCAAAGCATTTAACCAATTCTACCATGATACATTCAAAATAGAAAAATCTAAGCTAGATAACAATGCAGGTATGTCAGTTTAGGACTAGTCAAATGGCCAGATGCAAAGAGTAATCATTAATGACGTGATAGCAATTTGGAAGGAAGTCTTTAATGAAATTTGTCCTTCACTGTATGCTACTGAACATTTTTATCAATGATTTTTTGAGGGGAGGAAGGCACAAATAGCACACTTATCAAATTTACAGATGATGGAAAGTTAGGAGGGATAATTAGCATATCAAATATCATACTATCCAAAAGAGTATCTCACAGTCTAGAATGCTGGGTTAATTCTATTGTGATAGAAATTAATAAGGATAAATGTAAAGTTTTACATAGATTCATTAGGCTCAAAAATTAACTTCACAAGCTCAAGATGGGGAAGAATGTCTACATCTTAAAAAGATGCGTGTGTGTGTGTGTGTGTGTGTCTGTGTGTATGTGTGTGTGTCTGTGTCTGTGTGTAGAGGAAGGTGATAGTTAGTAAATGGCAAGTTTATTAAGTCAGTATGATATATCAGCCAAAAAAACCAATAGTATCTTGGCTTGCATTAGGACCAGGGAGATGAGAACTCTTCTGCCTTCTACCCTGTTCAACACATATATAGAGAGCTGTGTTCAGTCTGGAGCATCACCTTTTAAGAAGGACATTGGTCTGTGTGGGGAGAACCTGTATATATGTGTCTTTCTACTCCACCATCTTGGCTCCACCCCCTAAGAAGGACATTGGTAATCTGGAGAGCATCCAAATGAGAGAGTTCAGGCTAGCTAAAGAGTCTCAAAATCATAAAGAGAAGACTTGGAGGGGCTAGGATGACTATCTTCAAGTATTTAAAGGTCTCTCTTGGAGAAGAAGGATTAATGTTGTTCTTCTTGGCCCAGGAGACACAACTAGAAAGAATGGATAGAAGCTTCAAAGAAACAGATTTAGGAGGTCTTTAGGCAGAAATGGAATGACCACTTGTCAGGTAGGGTGCAGGTGGTTCAACCATTGTAGGTTGAACAGAATTCCCCTTTCTAATCCCGAGATTTTGTAATTTTATGTTTCTTTCTCCATCCTTCCTTTTTCATAGGAACATCATAAGGATCAAATTGTATAACAGATGTAAAAGTAGTTTATGAATCATAAAGGATTAATAACTACAAGCCTGACAAAAAGAATGATGACATGAAGGTTGGTGCTAAATAAATAGCTGACTTGTGGATCTGTTTACAGAAACAGAAGAGACTATAATAGCAATAAAGAACCAGTTCATCACCACTAGAAATTACAGAATGGTTATCCTTAAGGAGCTCACACTTATTGATGGATGCTGATTACAAAGGAAATTGCAGAAAATGCCCAACATATCACTGCAAGTGGTAAGATATAGCATAGATATAGATGTAGGTATAGATATAGATAGATATAGATATAGATATAGAAAGACACCATAGAATGGTCAGAATCAGATACCTGAGGCTTGTCCCTTCATAATCATATGACAAATTCCCTGTCACAAATAAAGATGTGAAATATCCTTGAGAATTCAATAAATAGACTGTAGTGGAACTAAAATGTTATCACAGAACACACTAATGTCAGTGAGAACAAAGAGCCATAGAAATTTAAGAACAATTTTTAATCGATGTCATGTTACAGAATACTCATAATCTCTAAACTACAGGGAATAGAAAATTTTCAAAATATAGAGACTTAATGAAAGAAATACATACATACATACATACATACATACATACATACATACATATATATATATATATATATAGTATACCTATATATATACATATAAAAAAGCCCAATAGTCTTCTCACACTGAGACAGTCTTCTCCCCTATTGCAACTTCCACAGATCGTTTGGATCTTCCTTTTTAAGAAAGGATCCTCAGGTTAGCCTTCTTTCTTCTCTAGGTTTTATTCCTGGTTGTTCTTATTTATTTCTCCATCATGCCTCCAAAAGTATTTCTCCTTTACTTTTTAGCATCTTTTTATGTATTGTCTTTTCCCATTAGAATATAAACACCTAGAGGATATGGACTTTCTTTTTGCTTCTATTTGCATCTCCATCACTATGTTTAATAAATGCTTATTGACAAGTCTAAAGAGGATTAAATGATAAGGATACAAACGGTGCCCTGAGGGTTGAGTTGCTTTTCCAGTGAAAAGCCCCTTTGTGAAGTCCCTAGTTTATTCTCTATCCTGAAGGCATTCTAAAGTCTCTTCCCCTTATCTTGAAATACCATAAAATTTCCCCTTTTTCCTGAACCATAAAATTCCTTGCATCTTCTCATTCTTGGTCATAAAATTTCCCCTGTCTCCTTTACCTTGTATATCCTACCTCGTCATCCATCTTTCTCATCCTGTTCCTAATCTTCAACCCCCATAAAAACCTCTAGAACTACATCATCATTCTGAAACCCCTATAGAAGCATGATCTCTCAAATATCAGTCTCTCTTAGTTTTCTTGCTAAGGAGGCCTGTGATTCTTTTTGAAGTAAAATAAAAAAGCTTCCATTGACTAAAAGAGAAGGTCTCAGTGAATTCTTTCACACTTGAACCAGCTTTCCCAACTCTGAACCTCATCATTACATATCAAAGAATAATAGCAGGATAGAGAGATGTTCCAGGGCTGTTTCTGTCTGAACTCCATCCAACAAAATAAGAACATAATAAAAACAGTTAATTGACTATATGCTCCCCTAGATGAGGATTTCACTTATCTCTCCTATACTATCATCAAAAACAGGTCTAGATATCCAGGGAAGCTCAATTAATCCTTGTTGATTGATGGATTTTTAACAATGTTTAAAGATGGTTGTACTCCTGACTCTGAAAGCTAACTCCAGCCCAAGACTTCACATCTTAGAAATTACCTTCTATCCCTGTGGCCCCTTCTTTTGATTAGTTTCACCTAGAAGCTCCATTTTAAGGCGAATACTCAGACTTCCCATGTCTCAATTCCTCTCCAAAGCTACCCTGCTATCTCTCCTCTCAGACTTCCTCCTTCCTCCAACCTTTTTAGTCCTCTTTTATGTTTTATTTTTCCCTTTAGAATGTAAGACCCTCAAGTGCAGGGACTTTCTGCTTCTATTTCTAGTCCCAGCACTCAGCCCAGTGCCTAATATATAGTAAGAATGTACCAGGAAAAAAGGAGATAAATTGTCTACATACTGGTACATAGTAATCATTTAAATATCCTTGTCAACTTATCTTGTATCTAGTAGCTAATGACTACAAATCATTTTCACATTTGTCTCACATTTGCCCCTCACAGCTCTATGACAAGAGTTAATATTCCATTGTACAGATGAGGAAATATTGGAGGAGGAGGAGGAGAGCGAGACCTTTCCAAATTTAGAAAATCAATAACTGAGTCAGGTTGAAAACCTAAGTTTTCTGATGCCCTCCTTAGTTAGTGTTCCCTCTACTGAATAACACTACATCTCATAAATCCTTATTAGAGTCTTCAGAAGAAGATAGTGCCCCATATAAAAAAAATCACTGTTTATTTTATTCTTTTTTCATTACCCATAATACCTCTGTTGTGACTTTCTAGGGCCTTCCCTCATGTTCCCTGAGCCTGTGATATTCTATTTGTGAAAGTCATAATTTAATTTAGAGAATAAATAATTCATTGCCATTTGTAGTTGATTTCTGTCAGTGGATACCTAGACCCTTTGCATGTCACATGTTTAGTATTTGGATGCTAAGATGCTCTTCCCTTATGTTCTTTCCAAGCCCCTTAAGCCAAAAGAAATATTTACTTGTGGTTGGACTGCAATTTGCCCATTTTGGCCACATGTAAGTATGAAGAAATGAATGCATCAGTGTGTCAAGATGATGCATGTGTGAACTACCTGGTTCTGGGTTAAATGGTTTTGATGGCATCAAGGCACCAGCTTGTTTTAGAGGGAGAAAGAAGAAATTGTCCCTAGAAGAAAGAAAACAGGTTTTTGTATTGTTTTGTTAACATGGACAGCTAGGTATCATAGTGGATAAGATGCTGGGCATGGAATCAGGAAGACCTGAGTTCAAATCCAGTATCAGATACTTACTAGCTGTGGAACCCTGGACAATTCACTTAACTCTGTTTGTCTCACTTTCCTCATCTGTAAAATGAACTGGAGAAAGAAATGGCAAATCACTTCAATATCTCTGCCAAGACAGGAGTCAAGCAGACCTGAAGAACTGAGAGCCACTGAGCCCTAGATATCAGTAGCAGCTGCTCCTGAAACTATCAGCCCACAGATTACATGTCTGTAAGTCACCTACTTGAACTTCCAGGTCCAAATGGCAGAGAGATTGGTAAATGATCTATGCTCCTCCCCTTGTTGACCTCAAAAGAACCATAAAATATTTCCCCAGAAAAATCCTGAAACAGTGGGATGAGCAGAAGGGGCAAACAGTCTCATAGCATGTGAGGCCAGAAAAATCACTAAGGAGGATTCTTCTTACTATGGCAGGGAACCGAAGGTGTCCCCAGATGGCTGCACCTCAGTGAACAGAAGGAGATTTGGAGCTGGGGGGGGGGGGTGGAGCCTTGCAAATACCAACACCAGGAGCCCAGGTATGCCTCAGTGTTCCAGGGGAAACAGGAAAACTATAGGGCAGTCAGGATCACCAACCCCTGAACTTGCCTTTGCTCTAGCTCAGCTGAGGACATCTTCTATGACCAGACCACCCCTCCCCCATGCTTAAAACACTAGCTCCAGGGTTAATCCAGGGAAACAAAAAAAAAGTCACCTGACCTCCTCTTTCTCACACCAGCCAGCTCAGCATCAGGTTCTTTAGCTTCTAGCTGAAAGAACCAGAGGCCATAATACTCAAAGTGTCATCATCATGAGCAAGAAGAAGCAAAGCAAGAAGGAAAAGACCATGAAATCTTTCTGTGGGAACAAGGACCAAAACATAAATACCAAAGAGGTCAGTATTGAGACTGTACTCCCATCTGAAACTTCAAAAGGGACTATGAACTGCTCACATGCACAAAGAGCACTCTTGGAAGAGTGGAAGTAGGAAATAGAAGAAAAACTGGTCAATGATTTTTAAAGTATGAAAAAAGAATTTACTGAAGAGGACAGCTCTTTAAAAAGGAAAATTGAACAATTGGAAAAGGAAGTACAAAAACTAACTGGTGAAATTAACTCCTTAAAAGGAATAATTGGATAGATGGAAAAGGAGATGCAAAGTTAACTGAAGAAAACAGTTGTATAAAAATTACAATTGGGCAAGTAGAAGCTGATGATTCTATGAGACACCAAGAATCAGTCAAACAAAATCTAAAGAATGAAAAGATAGAAGAAAGTGTAAAATATCTAAATGGAAAAAAAAACTGACCTGGAAAATCGATCCAGGGGAGAAAATTTAAGAATTATTGACCTACCAGAAAGTCATGGTTAAAAAAAAGAGTCTGGACAATATCTTCCAAGAAATCATTAAGAAAAACTGCCCAGAACTGCTAGATCCAGAGGGCAAAATAGTTATTGAAGAATCTACTGTTCACCTCCCAAGAAGGGATCCTAAAATAAAAACACCAAGAAATATTGTTGCGAAATTCCAGAACTATCAAGTGAAGGAGAAAATACTACAGGCAGCCAGAAAGAAACCATTCAAATATCGAGGAGCTAGAGTCAGGATCACAGAGGACCTTGCAGCTTCTACATCAAAAGATCAAAGGAATTGGAATATGATATTCTATAAAGCAAAGGAGCTGGGACTACAACCAAGAAACAATTAGCCAGCAAAATTGAACATAAGATTTCAAGCAAGGAGATGGATATTCAATGAAATAAGGGATTTACAAACCTTCCTGATAAAAAGGCCAAAACTCAATAGGAAATTCTGCCTTCAAAAATAGATCTCAAGAGAGGCATAAAAAGGTAAACAGAGGAAAATAAAAACTTGTTCCTCAATTGAGCAAACTGTTTACCTCCCTATAAGGGAACATGATACTTGTTAATCTTGAGAATTGCATATCTATTATGAAATATAAAAGGGATATACATAGATAGGTATAAAGTAAATTATGTGATGACAAAAATATGATTTAAGCATGAAAAAGCATTGTAACAGGTGACATGAAAAGGAGAAAGCAGAAATGGTAAATTATATCACAGGAAGAGGTACAAAATTATATTACAGTAGATGGAAAGAAGGGAGGGTAATGAGCATTGTTTGAGAGGTACTCTCATCTGATTTGGTTCATGGAGAGAACAACAAACTTAATTAAGTTTATAAACCTAACTACCTCTATAGGTAGTAGGAGGGGGAGGGGGAGTAAAGGGGAGGGGAGGCTAAAAGAGAGGAAAGAAGTTGTAAGAGTAAGGGGAGAAAATTGAATGGGAATATAAAGGAATATACCATTTTCTCAGTGGTACTTAGCACATTTACAAAAATTGACCATGTACTAGGACATAAAAACCTCACAATCCAGTGAAAAAAGACAGAGAGAGCCAATGCATTCTTCTCAGATCATAATGCAATAAAAATTATATATAATCAAAGGCCATGAAGGTAGACCAAAAATTAATTGGAAACTAAATAATCTAATCCTAAAAAAGGAGTGAGTTAAATAACGAATCATAGAAACAATCAACAACTTCATTCAAGAGAATGACAATAATGAGACAACATACCAAATCTTATGGGATACTGCAAAAGCAGTTCTTAGGGGAAGCTTTATATCTTTGAATGCCTACATGAATAAAATAGAGAAAGAGGAGATTAATGACTGGGGCATGCAGCTGAAAAAGCGAGAAAAAGAATAAACTGAAATTCTGCAAGAAAATACCAAATTAGAAATACTGAAAACCAAAGGAGAGATTAATAAAATTGAAATTAAGAAAACTATTGAACTAATAAATAACATTGAGTTGGTTTTGTGAAAAAAAAACAATAAAATTGATAAACCTTTGGTCAATTTGATTTTAAAAAAAGAAGAAAACCAAATTACCAATATCAAAAATGAAAGGGATGAATTCACCTCCAATGAGGAGAAAATTAAAACAATAATTAGAAATTACTTTGCCCAAGTTTATGCCCATAAATTTGACAATCTAAATGAGATGGATGATTATTTTAAAATATATAAGTTGCCCAGATTAACAGAAGAGGAAGTTGAATACTTAAATAACCCCATCTCAGAAAAAAGAAATTGAACAAGCCATCAATAAACTCCCTAAGAAAAATTCTCTAGAGCCACATGGATTTACAAGTGAATTCTATCAAATATTTAAAGAACAATTAATTCCAATACTATATAAACTATTTGGAAAAATTGGGGAAGGAGTCCTCACAAATTCTTTTTATGATACAAATATAGTTTTGATACCTAAACCAGGAAGAGACAAAACAGAGAAAGAAAATTATACACCAATTTCTCTAATGAATATAGATGCAAAAGTTTTAAATAAGATTTTAGCAGAAGAATACAGCAACTTGTCAAAAGAATAATACATTATGATTAGATAGGATTCATATCAGGAATGTAGGACTGGTTCAATATTAGGAAAACTATTAGTATTATTGATCATATCAGCAACAAACCTAACAAAAACCACATGATTATTTCAATAGATGCAGAAAAAGCTTTCAATAAAATACAACACCCATTCCAATTAAAAACACCGGAGATCACAGGAATAAATGGAACTTTCCAAAAAATAATAAGCAGAATCTAAATAAAACCTTCAGCAAGCATTTTATGCAATGAAGATAAGCTAGATGAATTTCCAATAAGATCAGGGGTGAAACAAGGATGTCCATTATCGCCACTATTATTCAAAATGAAACTAGAAATGTTAATTCTAGCCATCAGAGAAGACAAAGAAATTGAAGGAATTAGAATAGGCAAAGAAGAAACTAAGTTATCACTCTTTGCAGATGATATGATGATATAATTAGAGAATGCCAGAGATTCAAGTAAAAAACTACTTGAAATAAAAAATAACTTTGACAATATTGCAGGTTACAAAATAAACCCACACAAATCTTCTGCACTTCTATATATTACTAACCAAGCCCAACATCAAGAGATAGAAAGAGAAATCCCATTTAAAGCTAGGGTAGACACTATAAAATATTTGGAAGTCTACCTGCCAAAACAAATCCAGGAACCATATGAACACAATTACAAGACATTTTTCGCACAAAGTCAGATCTAAGTAATTGGAAAAATATCAGTTGCTCATGCGTAAGCCAAACCAATATAATAAAAATGACAATTCTATGCAAATTAATTTACTTATTTAGTGCCATACCAATCAAATTACCAGATAATTATTTTCTAGAGCTAGAAAAAATAATATCTAAATTCATTTGGAAGAACAAAAGGTCCAGAATATCAAGGGAACTAATGAAAAGAAAAGCTAGGGAAGGTGGCCTAGCTCCTCCAGATCTCAAATTGTATTTTAAAGCAGCAGTTATCAAAACCACTTGGTACTGACTAAGAAACAGAAGGATAGATAAGTAGAATATGCTAGGACTCAAGACATAGTAGACAATGAATACAACAATCTACTCTTTGATAAACCCAAGGACTCCACCTTCTGGGATAAGAACTCACTGTTTGACAAAAACTTACTGGGAAAACTAGATAACAGTATGTCAGAAACTAGGCATAAACCAATGCCTGACACCATATACAAGAATAAAGTCTAAATGGGTACATGATATAGATATAAAGATTGATACCATAAACAAATTACTAGAGCAAGAAAGTATATTTATCAGAGCTATGGAGAAAGAAAGAACTTTTGACTGAAGAAGAGATAAAAAGCATTATGAAGTGAAAAATGGATAATTTTGATTACGTTAAACTGAAAAGTTTTTGTTCAACCAAACCCAATGCAACCAACATTAGAAGGGAAGCAGAAAACTGGGAAAGAATTTTTGCAACTAGTATCTCTGATAAAGGCCTCTTTCTAAAATATATAGAGAACTGAGTCAAATGTACAAGAATACAAATCATTCCCCAATTGATAAATTGTCAAAGGTTATGAACAGGCAGTTTTCAGACGAAGAAATTAAAGACATCTATGGTCATATGAAAAAATGTTCTAAATCACTTGATTAAAGTCATGCAAATCAAAACAACTCTGAGATACCACATCACACCTATCAGATTGACTAACATGACAGAACAGGTAATTATGGGAGAGTTGGAACACTAATTCATTGTGTGAGCTGATCCAACCATTCTGGAGAGCAATTTGGAACTATGCCCAAAGGGCTACAAAAATGTGCATACCCTTCGACCCAGCAATGCTGCTTCTAGGACTGTATCCCCAAGAGATCATAAAAATGGGAAAGGGTCCTACATTCACAAAAATATTTATAGTAGCATTCTTTGTGGTGGCCAAAAACTGGAAATCAAGGGGATACCCATCAATTGGGAAATGGTTGAATAAATTATGGTATATGAATGTGATGGAATACTATTGCACTATAAGAAATGATGAACAGGAAGACTTCAGAGAGGCCTGGAAAGACTTACATGATCTGATACTGAGCAAAAGGGGCAAAACCAGGAGAACTTTGTACACAATAACAACCACAGTGTGCAAGGATTTTTTCCAGTAGACTTAGAACTTCATTGCAATGCAAGGACTTAAAAAATTCCCAATGTTCTTTTGAGGCAAAATACCTTCTACATCCAGAGAAAGAACTATAGAATTCAATCACAGAATGCAGCAGATCATTTTCCTTTGTATTACATTTTGGTTTTTTATGTAATTTCTTCCATTCATTTTAATTCTTCTATACAACATGTCTATGGTGAAAATGTATTTAATAGGAATGTATGTGTGGAATCTATATAAAATTGTATGCTGTCTTGGAGGAGGGAGAGAGAGGGAAAAATATCTAAGTTATGTGGTAGTAATTGTAGAACACTAAAAATAAATAAAAGGGGAAAAATGTCTAAAACAAATATCTCTGCCAAGAAAACCCAAATGGGATGACAAAAAGTTGGATATCACTGAAAATGACTGAACAACAATATATTCTTCCTTCCTCTAAGAAATAGCCCTCCACAGAGATAAGGGAGTGTGTGGGCCTAGTCAATAGGAGACTCATCCCAAACATGCACAGTGCTCTGCCAGTCCTCATGGGGTACTTGGTGGAACCTGCTTTTCCCCTTTCTCTCTCACATCAGAAAAATAAGACTTGAATTTGAGATGAAGGAAATGAGAAGAAAACTGTGAGACTAAGTGATGAAAAGAATGAGAAGAAAGAGGTAGAGAAGGAAGAGCTGAGTAAGGGAATTGAAGAGAGTTAAGGTGTCCTCTTCTCAATTCACCCATAAGCAAGGTCTGAGCTGCCCCAGGTCAGTGGTGGGTGACTTTCCATTCAATTGGATTAGATGATTCTTGAGGATCCTACTAAGTCTCAAATTATGTAAATCTGTGATTATCCTTAAAAATAATCATTTATAACATCTATTCTGCATTTCATATTCTTCAAATAAAAGTCTCTCACATCTATGATCTCAGAAACCTGATCCAACAGTCATGTTTATAGATAATTACCAAAAGCAAGTATTATATACTGAAGGGATAGACTAGAGGCCATCCCAATAAATACAGAAGTAAAGCAAAGATACCCCATTTCCCTACTATTTAATTTGGTACAGTTCTAGCAAGAACAATGCAACAAGAGAAAGAAGTTAAAGACAAAAAATAGGAGGAAAAGAGATAAAAGTATTTTTTGCTGAAAATTCTAGGGAATCAACCAAAAAAAATCAATTGAGGCAATTAATAGCTTCAGCAAGATTCCAGACTATAAAACAAGCTCACAAAATCAACACCATTTAAATATCATCATCATCATTGCCATCATCACCATCCAAAAGAACATGTAAAGGAAATCCCATTCAAAATGACTACAAAATGCATAAAATGTTTCAAAATCAATCTACCAAAACATACTTAGTATTTACAAAAATTCAGTTACAAGATGGTCCTCAAAGAAATAAAGAACAATCTATATGTTTGAAATAATATTCAGTGCTCATGTCTGGGTCATGTCAATATAATAAAAATCACAATGCTATCAAATTTAATTTACATACTTAATGCTATTCCAATCAAATTATAAAAAAGATATTTTACAGAGCTAGATAAAATAATAGCAAAATTCATTTGGAAAAACAAAAATAAAATCTAATATGTCAAAGGAAATCATGAGGACAGGGGAAATAGTATTTGCAGAACATTTTCTAGAACATGAAAAAGAAGCAATCATTAAAGTCTTTCAGTACTGGTTGAAAAATAGAAAAGTAGATCAATAGAACAGACTAGACAAAAGGGAATCAGAAATAATGAAATTCAATAACCCCACATTCCATAAACCTGAAAACATAAATTACTTAGAAGAAATTACCATTTGATAAGAACTACTGGGAAACCTGAAAAGCACTATATTCCACAATCAATTCAAAATGGATGTGACCTGAATATGAAGATCATACCATAAGAGAATTATAAAAATAGATTATATATCTTTTATTATAGGTAGGGGGTGAATTAATTTCTAACCAAACAAGTGATAGAGACAATTATAAAAAATAGAATAGATAATTTGGCTTACATGAAATTGAAAATCTATGGAAATAAAATTAATTCATCTAACATAAGAAAGGAAGCTATCAGCTATGGGAAAATCTTTATATGAAATATTTCTGATAAGAATTTAACAGCCAGATAGACAGACACCTAAAAGAAATATAAACAACCAAAAGTCTGGGAAAGATAGCACATGTCTGCAATCCTTGTTGCTAGGGAGGCTAAGGATGGTAGATTGGGTTTAGGAATTCTGAGGTAAAATGGACCAAGCTTATCAAGACTCCACACTCGGTCTGGCAACAATATGGTGAGACCCTGGGAGCAAGGGGCCACCAAGCTGTCTAAGAAGGAAGAAATAAGTCCAGGTCAGTTAGCCAAAGCTTCTGTGCTGATCAAGAGTGAAAAGGTAAATGGAAATAAGCATTTACAGACTGTTTACTATATGCTAGGCATTGCATAAAGTACTTTTTACAAAGGTTATATCATCTGATCCTCACAACAACCCTAAGAAGTAGGTGCCATTATGATATCCATATATAGTTAAGGAAACTGAAGCAAATAGAGGATAAGTGACTTGCCTAGGGTCACATAGCTAGCAAGTATATGAGGTTGGATTTGAACTCAGGTCTTCCCGACCCTAACTCTAGGTCTTTATCTACTGTGCTACCTACTAGCTGCCTCTGGTGACATCTGGCCTGTAAGCAGCTGCTACACTTTTAATCTGGGTGAAATAGGAAGACCCAGTCTCAACAAACAAAACTTTTAAAAAACAGCCATTCTCCAATAAATAAATGGTCAGAAAATATGCACAAACAGTTCTCAAAAGAATTACAAACTATTAGCAACCATATGAAAAAAATGCTTTGAGTCACTGTTTAAAAGAAAGAAATGCCAAAAAAAACAAAAACAAAGCAATCCTGAGGCTTTACCTCACATCCTGCATTTTGGTAAAGATGAAAAAGATGTGAATAATCAAATTTGGAAGAAATTTTGTGGAAAAATAAGCATACTAATATATTGTTGGTGGAGCTGTGAATCGAAGTGTGACCTTTTTGGAAAGCCATTTGCAGTTGTTTAAATAAAATAATTAAATATATAGTTCATCTGACCCAAATGTTCCACAGGTAGGCACATCCCCCAGGAAGGTCAACGACAAAAGGTTCCATATATTTCAAAATATTTATAGCAATACTTTTCATGATAGCAAAGAATTAGAAACAAAGTAGATGCTCATCGACTGGAGATAGCTAAACAAAAGGTGATTTGTGAATGAATTGGAAATTTGCCATTTTGTAAGAAATGACAAATATGATTAATAAAGAGAAGAGTGGAATAGCTTACATGAATTGATGCTAAATGCAATAAACAGGGTCAAGAAAACAATATATAAAATGACTACAATATGGTGTAACTCCCACTCCCAACCAGGTAAGGTGGGAATATCACTGTGGTGTGTACTGTATATTGATTGGGAGAGGGGAAGCAGAGACACTTGAATAGAGGACCTTGAGGGACACTGTCCAAAGAAAGAGACGAGATACAAACTTTTAAAATATCAGACTGGGATCCATATCTTCTGACTTCTAAGGCTTGCAACTTTAGACTGTTGGGAATAGGCCTCTCCTGAGTAAAATTATTTCCTCTGCTTTGATAACTGAGACCTTATTTTACATCTAGCCGATGAATTTATATTCTCTTGTATATTCTTTGGTATATTTTAATCCAATTTCTAATCCAATGTGTTATAATCCAATCCAAACTTCTACAATTTTATTGGTTATTTTGGTTGGGGAGGGGAGGAATGAGTTTACTTGCTATCTGTTATTTATAATAGTGCTTTGTCTAATCAACATTTAATGGGCAGAGGCTAAGTTGCTAAGTAGTAGAACAAGGTTTACCTTCTCCCTTAAGAGCAAGTAACTTTCCTTATGAATCCAGACTTCTATTATTAAACTAGAGATATTTAAGGAGTGGCCAATATATAACACTCTTGTCGAATGTTCCTTTTGGAGACAGATGAGTGGTCCTGGACCCTGCCTGCCCCTCTCTTCAAACAAAATGATACTTCTACTACTCCACACAATGGAAGAAAAACAGTTCCCTTGAACTGTTTGAAGTGTCAAAAGGTCTTTGTGGTATGGAGGAACCAGAATAAAATATAATTGGGAAATATTTAACAAAATAAATAAAAATACAATATAACATGGAGAATGTTAATACGCGGGTTTTCTAAGTCAATATGCTATCTTTATGTAGGGTTGCGTGGCCCCTTGTTTCTATTTGAATTTGGCACCATTGCCTTTGGAGATGAGGTAGTCTAGACTCTCTAGATAATATCTTTGATCATGTCTATCAATGTCACTTGTGAGTCACAACTGTATATTTAGACGATCTACATGCATACATTTATATTTCAAGTGTAAATACTAAGAACAGCAAACCACAAACAATTGAAGCTAAATCTCGCAAAACTATGAGGACCAAAGAAGAGATATGAGAGGAAACCTTTCCCCACTCCTTTGCAGAAATGAGGGTTAGCAGGTGTGGAACATTGCATAGAACATTTTTTTTAACGTGCTAATCAGTTTTGCTGGATTTTTTACTCTTCTTTTTTTTCTTATTTGGTATAAGGGGTGATTTTCTAGAATGGGGAAGGAGAAGGATACAGGAGGAATGCTAGATGATATAAAAATAAAAAAATAATGACAAAAGATTTTTTTAAAAAAATCTCTCTGGTCCTCAATTTACCAATCTATAAAATGAGAGATTTGGACCAGATAACCACTAAAGTCCCTTCATACCCTAAATCTGTGATATCATGATCCTACATATTCCTTCAGATTTCTTCTCGTTGGCTTTGTCCTGATCCCTCCCTCTTGGTGAACTTCCCAGCAATAATGTCTAAACGTATAGACTATCCTGAAGGTTTTGGTATATTCTTCACACCCTACTCTCCTATGGAATAACTAGGAGGTCTATATCCCTATGAGATTTCCATGGGTCCTCGTGTGCCAATGTTCAAAATGTCTCCCAACCCTAAAACCTTCCCAAATGGCTTTGCCCTGTGACTCAAAACATGTTCTTTTAATGGTCACTAATGGCTTAGCAAGATCTTTCGCTACATCTCCCATTTTCACTGCTTGCTAAATGCTTTAAAAAAAAAAGATGTTTCAAAGGAGAGAGAATAAATCAAGGGCAGTTCTCTCCAAAGGAACTAAAGGGGCACTCCAAATATAGGTGCTAGAAAGCTGAGAACTATTGGTTCTCTCTGCTAAAAAACACTAATCATCTGGCCTAGGAAGCAGTGTGGGGTCATGGAAAGAGAATGGATGAGAAGTCAAGGACCAGGGTTCTAGTCTTGACTCAACCAACCACTTCTGAACCTTACTTTTCTCATTTGTAAAATAAAAGAAGAGGGAGTTCTGACCAAGATGCCTGATTGAATAGTTACTCCAGCAAAAACTAGAAAACCACATCTGACCATATAATAAATAAAAAATCCAGTAAGGAAATACAATGAATGACTCCTACCCCAGAACTGGACCAAAAGTTAGACAGAAGCCCACAGGGAATATGGTTGTATGGGTCATAAATAAAAGAAGGGTCCCTTCTAGTGAAGGGGACCAAGCAAGGTTTCATGGAACAGGAAGAAGCTGAGTTGGTACTGAAAGACAGATTACAACAGGAAGAGTTGGGGTAGAACCATAGCATTTCAGATACCAAGAGAAGTGTGAACAAAGCTTGGGACTTAATCAAGGAACAACCTAGTCTGGTTAGATTACCTGATTTCTAAGGTACCTTTCCTCTCTATGATTCCAGGCTCTTTCACCCATTGCTCAGGTTTTAAAAGGATACTGTCTGGGTTTTACTGACTAAAGCCATTCCTTTTTCCCTCTCTAGAAGTTCTGTTGCCAAGAAAAGAGTTCATCCAACACCTTTGAAATTCAGTCATTCCATCCAAAGATTCAAATGTCATTCAGAGAGACCAAAGGAGCCAGGAAAAGCTTAATGCCTTTTAATCCAGTGTCTTCCTTTCAGGCCACGTTCATGAAAGTCTCCAGTACAGTGAGTTGTTAGCTCCTCCAAAAATGCTGCCTCTCCAAACCATAACTAAGTCTACATCACAAAAGATTCTTGCTATCAGGAACATCTTAGCCACACAGGGACAGAGGAGTCTCCCACAAATACATTCCCCATGTGTTCACTCCCTTTTGACCCATATTCCCAAGTTGTGGTTTTCTGAAAGGATAAAACTCTGAACAATTACCAGTTTTCCAAAAGATGAAGTGAGCCGGGGTTGCAACATGTTAAAAAAAACAACAGTTTTTCCCCCAGGAAATAAATGCTGACGTAGCAGATGACTGTAGTTTGTATGGATGTCCTTCTTTTTCAGGAAGAGAGAGAGAGAGAGAGCCAGACAGACAGACAGAGAGATTGATTGATGGTTTGATTTCTTCAGCAAGGGAACAATTTTCCTCAGTGAGAATCTTCCTTCCCTGCTGCTGTATCTCCCCCTCCCTTCTCATACTCAAGCTGTCACTGAGTTCTGTCCCCCATTTCTGTCACAACTTTCAAATGTATTCTCTCCTCGGTATTCCTGCTGCCTCCCCCCACTATCCACACTATTAGCTTAATCTCTTTTGAAATAATTTGATTGACATTCTTGCTTCCAAATAACTTTTATCTCCCAATAGCTCTTCCATTCTTCCCCCTCCCAGAGAGGCATCCCTCATAACAAAAAATAAAAGAGGGGGAAAAGAGTTCACCAGAACTAACCAATGCATCCATTGAGTCCATCATTGGATATAGTGTTCCATACCCGTAGCCCCCACGTCTGCAAAGAAGAAAGGAAAGTGCCTTCTCAAATGTCCTTTTTGGGACCAGGTTTGACCATTATATTTTCACAATGTTAGTTTCCACTTTTCTGTTGCTGTATTTTCCATTTACATTATTGTAGTTGCACTAGTTCTGTCCTAGAAAATAGTATCCCAACCTTTTAACCAGTGCTTCTGCCCCTTCTCTGTTCCTTTTCTAATTGATCCTCAGGACCAGTGCTAGAATGAGTTTTTCTATGTATCTTTTTGACCATGTCACTCCTCTGCTCAAAAATCTTCAGCTGCTCCCTAGGGCCTGCTAAGCAAAGTTCAATCTTCATCTCTAGCATTCAGAGCCCTCCCCAATCTGGCACCATCTTTACTTCAAATACCCTATTCTGGGGTAAACTGGATTACTATTCCTTCATTCCCAAACACTCCCTTTACTAATTCTTTGCCTTTATTCATTCCCTATGAATAGAAAAAAAGTTACCTCCTAAATTTCTATTTTTTAAAAAGTTGAACTCAGATTATACCTCCACCATAAAACCTTCCCAGATTCCTATCCTGACTCCAACTTCAGACTTTACAGGGCATTTTCATATGCCTTTTGAATGCATTTGTCATGTAATATTATTGAATATAGTTCTGTGTTTTTGTCTTTTCTCCCTACCAGACTGTTCAGATCAATGATGGCAGAGACTGTCTTACTAAACTTTCTATCTCCTTCACCTCCTAATACCTAGTGAGCATTTTATTTTCTAAAGGAATTTTCATTGAATTATTGGATTGATTTGAATTCCCATCCCTCATGTCACTGAAATACATGGACATTTTGGTTTTCATGGAGATTTCATACTCCATTTTGTTCACTCTTTCATCCTTGCTCAGATATTTGGGTCCCAGGATATTTCAGCTGGAAAGGACCTTAACGACCATCTTGGCTAATAGCCTGACTCAAACTATAAAACCCACCTGTCAAGGGCTCATTCGGTTCTAGTCTTTGTTGGAAGGAACCTATAGACACAACACACATGCACACACACACACACACACACACACACACACACACCAATAAGAAAACCAGAGAGGGTAAGATACTAGAGTCAAACCAGTATAGCACAGTATTGTGTGAAGAAAACAGAAAAAAAAATAAATAAATGCAGCAAAAGCTCAGAGGAAGTGGGACTCCCATTGGTTTTCCAGAGGAGTTTAGAAGTGGAGCTAGCCTAGACTCTATGTGTATTCTAACAGTACTATGGAATGTCACGGTTACAAATCCCTCAGGTTTCCTTCTTCTTCTCCACAACCTGGCTCCCTTTTCTCCCCCCAAATATGGACAGGAGCAGAGGAAACTACTGATTATTACATGAATTAACTTGGATGGCCCTGGAAGTTGGTGATTGGTCCCATAGGGATGAGATGCAAAGTGTGTGTGTGTGTGTGTGTGTGTGTGTGTGTGTGTGCGCGCACACACACGCGCAAGGAGTTGGGAAACTCCCTCTCATTCCTCCCTAAGGTTTTTCTCTTTTGGATTTCTTGTTCAAACAATCCTGAGAGACTTTTTTTTTAAGCAGGCTAACAGACAGGGACCTTAAAAGGAGAGAGATGTACGCTCAGAGAAGATGCAGCTGGGCTGGCCTGAGCCAGATAGAATTTCAGAGTGAGCTTGAAAAATGGCAGACCAAGACTTGTCTCGTTCCTTTCCTTTCCCTCCTCTGGGAGCCACCTTTTCCTGGACCAAATGAGTATCACGTTGCACCTCTTATCCATGCCTGGCTCTTCCATGGAACTGCAAATGAGCTTCTTCCTGGTCTGTGCGATGTGACTACCAGTAATCATGTGGGAGTTTCAAACTAGAAATGACCTCAGAGATCATTTCAATCTGAAGCTTTTATTTTAGAGAAGAGGAAATTAGCGCTTCAGGAAATGTTGGAGGGATTTGTCCAAAGGCACTTGAGTGAACAGCAACCGAATCAGGATTTGAACTCAGGTCTTTTGATCACTATTGATTGTTGTGACTCTTCGTAGCCCCATTTAGGGTTTTCGACAAAGACACTGGGATTGGTTTGTCATTTCCTCCTCCAGTTTATTATACAGATGAGGAAACTGGGACAAATGGGGTTAAGTGGCTTGCCCAGGATTCATCCAAGTCAATATCTCAGTATTGGAGGAGGGATTTAAACTCAAGTCTTCCTAAGCCTAGGCCTCACACTCTATCCACTGCACCACCTACCCGCCCCTCTGTAAAATGGGTTAACACTATTTGTATACCCCTAACTCACAGCATAGCTAGGAGAAGAATGTTTTATAAATAAATATCAAAATGTTCTAAGTTCTAACTATAATTCTACTTGGGCATGAAAATGAGAAGGAAGAGCTATTTACTCCCTCCCCTCAGGCCCTTCCTCCCAGTATTTCCCAATCTGAAGGACATTCACTTCCTGCTCCTCTAAAGCCTAACTGGAAGGGGAGAAGAGGCGACTGTCAGCAAGGTCTTTGATTTTTCATATTTTTTCTTCTCAGAGTATGATTACAAAGTCCTTTTACAACCCTACATTTGATGATCCCTTGAGCATGTACAAAAGCAGAGCAATTATAGGGAAAAGAGCTCTGGCCTTGGAGCTACTAGGTGAGCAGAAGGGTCAGTGAATAATCTGGATTGAGTTTAGCTCAATTAGCTTTAGTTGGTGATGAGAAGATGCAGGTCAAAAGTTCATACCCTCTTCCTCTCTATTTCCTGCCCCTGCAATCTATCCTACCAATTAACTTTTGGAAACTCTGCCTTGGTCCTCTCCTTCTACACCTCCATTCAAGGACCATGAATGACTGCCCCTGGTCCAAAGGATGAAATCCAAACTCCATGGTCGGACATTCAAGGCTTTCCACAATCTGTCCCCAACCTATATAGTTTAATTTCCCCTCCATTCACTGTATAACTTGACTGAATTGGATCCCCGCACCAGTCACTTTCTGCACCTTTCTTCATGCTGAATTCTGCAGCTAAAATGACACACCCAACTTTGTCTTCTTGAAATAGTACTAGTCACAGAACACCTATCAGAGACATCATCTCTGCCAGAAAGCCAAACTTGGTCCCTGTTCTGCTTTGTTCCCCTTTGGAACTGATTTCTCCTACATGGAACCTCATATACTTTATCATTGGAGTGAATTCATGGTTTTGCTGGAATGGGTACTCCCTCCCATCACCCTTGTCTTCTGATTTTTGCCCTTGTCTTTCCATGTTGAGTGTGGCTGGGACTCTGTCTGGGGCTATGCCTCACCCTTGCTCCATAACTGACTGCTCCTCCTCCTTCATTTTACAACCTGACTTCCCCTGGGTGATGGATCTTATCTCATTCCTGGTATGCTCATTGGTTGCTACCATCACCTATCAACATCTGACCCATTTGATCTTTCTCCTCTTCCAGTGCTTACCACATTTGGCCTTGTATTTCTATTAGCTGTGCCCATAGCTTAGCTCCTGTATTAATATGAGAACTGTGCATGGGAAAAATTACCATCTTTTTCTAGTCTATTTTCTTCTCAGCAAACCTCAACTAATAGATTGCTACTGGTGGACAATATTTGTCTAATAAATAAATGAATATAGGCCAATTACTTTTACTCTCTTCCACAGCAAGTCTGAATCCCTGTGTTAGCACAGAGTAGGTGACTACCTCCAGAAGTAAGGAGATGAGAGCCTGCATCAGAGAAGTTATAATATCAGAGGAGAGAATGAGGAAGTTTATAAGACATGTTACAAAGGTAAAATCAACCAGACTTGGAGGTAGGGGGTAAAGTGGTGGGAAGCCTGAGGAGTGGAGGACGATAACCTAGGTTGAGAGTCTGGGTGACTAGGAGGATCATGGTGTCCTTGAAAATATTAAGTTCAGAGGATGGAGAGATTTTGGGGGAAAGGATATTGAGTTCGGTTTTGGACATGTTGAGTTTAAGATGTTGGTGGTATGTCCAGTTTGAGATATCGAGTAGACAGCTGAAAATATGGGTGTGGAGATCAAAAGAGAGGTTAAGATTGGAAAAGTAGATTTAAGAATCATCAGTGCAGATATGGCACTTGAGTCCAAGGGTCACAAAAGATGGTGGACCTGTTCTGTTATGGATAATTCATAAGATGGAAATGGCAGGGACAACATGTAGCTATTCCTGTTTTGCTGATGTCAATGACTTTCAATTGGTTTCAATAGGATATAACTGAAATATCATTGGCTGAAAGGAGACTACCGACCTTGACGATTTACTGTATCATCTTGAACAAATTACTTCCCTCCTGCTTTGAGCCTCAGTTTCCTTCTCTGTAAAATCAATGTGTAGGATTAAATAATCTCTAAGGTTCCTTCAAGCTCTAACATTCTGTGGCTGATTTTCTTTCTCTCTTGTTTCTTCTCTCCCAGTCTATGCTTAGAAAGGACCCTAGCGCTAGAAGAAGAAATGGATGGGGGGTTGAAGAGTCATTCCCAGCCCCAACCACATCCAAATGGGGGAAAATGTTCTGGGAAGCAAGTCCTCCCCAATGTATTCACTCCAGCCCAGGCTAAGATCCTGTATTCTTTCCTCCTGGTTCAAACTGATTTTGTAAAGTATCACATTATACAATGGGCAAGGTTCAACTCACGAATTCCTTTCCCAGGAAAATTCCTGCATAGACCAAGTTTACATTAAGTAGAATCAGGATCATGGTATTTATTTCCCTGGGCAAATGTAGCTCAGACACATCGTGTACTTTTTTACAGCAAACCACCTTTTTTTTTTTTTATTCTTCTCAGTCTGCAGCACAGGGGATTGAGGGCAATTCTTCCAAGAGCAAAATGGGGAGAGTCATAGATATCAGTCTAGGTCCTCCAGGGGTCAGCTAGCACATTCCTCTCTTTGGGGGGCTACGTGGCAGCTCAGTCACCAAATGATCTGGAATCACAAATGCCCAATGATGCATTCAACTCCCTTGACCAGTTAGCTCTGACTTAATACATCCAAGACTAGAAGTTCCAGATACTTTTAAACAGTTCCATTGTACCACCAGTTTACAGTATGCTGGACCCTAAGGTGTGTTGGGCTGTGATGTGTAGCATATGGAGGTGACCCACATCCTGCCTGTCCTCAGGGTTCTTACTATCCAGTAAGAAAGTAAAATATAAATACAACATTACAAGGCAGTATGTTACCAAGTGCTGTAGCAGGAAAAGACATAAATGAGCCAGGGCTTGAAGTGTAAGAAGGAGAGGCAGCATTAAGAGGTATGGGCAAAGGAGTCCAGATTTTTATGGATTTGTAGACTGCAATCACCCAGAATCACTGAATTTCAGAGTCCAATATACCCCATGAACTATCTAGTTTAACCCATACCTGAATAAGAAATACCTTTGCCAAATCCCCAACCAGTTCTCTTCCAGCCTTTGCTCCCTAGTGAGGGAGAACCTCGCACTCTCTTAGGTGGCCTATTGCATCTTGGAATGACTCTCATTGTTAGAAAATTTTTTCTTACATCAAGGCTAAATTTGATTCCTTTGAATTCTCACCCATTTGTTGCTCATGGTTCTGCCTTCTGGGACCAAACAGAACAAGCCTAATCTCTTTTCTACAAGGCAACCTTTCCATTACTTAAACACAATGATTATGTTATCCATGAGTCTTCTTTACTCCAGGAACACTCCCAGTTCTATGCTCTCTGCCCTGGTTGCTAGAGATGAAAAGTCCCTTTGAGACCAACTAGCTCAACCCATTTATTTAACAGATGAGCAAACTGAGAGCCAGAAAGGAAAAGTGACTTGCCCAATATGACCCCTTTTCTAAGATTGTTTTTAGTATCTAGAGAATATCTTCTTCTAAGTCTGTCTCCCCTTCTACTGCAATCTCCCCAACATCCAAATGTTTGCCTTCAAAGAGTGAGACTATCCCCTATGGGATAGAAAGCATTTCACCTACAATGTACATTCTACATTACCTCATTGTGACTTGCTTCAACTTTGAGGTAGATAAAATAGGTATTTTGATTCCCATTTTATAGAAGAGGAAACTGAGATTGAAAACAGTCAAGTGCCTTGAACATGGTTACCCACTTAGCATCAGAGGTAGATTTTGAACTCTAGTCTACCTAAGTCCATATTCAACACTCTGTGATTTGGTGTTATCTTTATTCCCCCTTATCATAACCTTGCCCTTAATATAAACATATATGTATGTGCATACATATATATACATGTATACAACAGTATGTGCGCATCCTTATATGTACCTACATATGGATACACACATATATGTATGTATATATATATATGTAAACACACATACATGTCAATAAGAGGGATGAATCTTGGGATTTGGGTGTTCCATCCACTCTCCCCAGAAATCCAACCAAACCCAAACTCCTTTGGTGCCATGATGAATACATAGGAAATGAACTCTTCAGAAACAGATTCCCCTCCACTGTTTCTCCCCACACACATTTCATCAAAATAATAATGAAAATAATTCACATTGATATACTACTTTTAAAAGTCCTTTATAAACATTATCTCATTTGATCTTTACAATCCACCTCTCTCCTGGAGGTGAAGAGCACCCCCATCATTATCTCCATTTCAGAGATGAGAAAACCAAGGCCCAGGAAGATGGAGTGATCTGCCCGGGGTCATACCACAAATAAATGTCAGAGCCAAGACTCAGCCTTAAGTTCTCCAACCCTAATCCAGTGTTCTTGCCACATCAAAAGGGGGCTTGGACTGGATGAACTGCAAGGTTCTTTCCAGCTCCAAAGCTCTGACTTTCAGTCAGACCAAGAAAAATCATCTGTGAGAACACAGGATCCTAAAAGCCAAAGTCAAGACAGAGAATTTATTTGAGCTGGTTGCATTTTTGCTTCATTTTGGCTCTTTCAACAGAGAACCGTAAAAGGATTATTTGAGTCAGTTCCAGTATTTTGGCTCAAAATTCAACACATTTTTCATGATACCTCTCTTTCCAGTCTTTTATGCCATAGCCCACCTCCTTTCATGCACCCTTAGCTCCCTTCTCTCGAACCTCACCTCCTACATCCCGATTTCTACTTCCCTCTCCTCCTGCCCCTACCTACCATTTCTGCTCCCAATTCTCCAAACTTTTCAACCTCCACTCTATGGACCCCTTGTCTGATTGTCTGATTAGGTAGACTAGAGTTCAAAATCTACCTCTGATGCTAAGTGGGTAACCATGTTCAAGGCACTTGACTGTTTTCAATCTCAGTTCCCCACCAAAATTTCCATCTGAGGACACAACCAAGACAGCTATGCATATTTCAAACCAGGTTCAGCTCTCAACTTTCTGGATTTTTGCACTTTCCTCTTTCCAAGGGTAACTCCCCCCAAAAAAAATTTTTTTATTGCATTTATGTGTTGTCTTCTCCACTTTAAAATATAAGCTCCTTGAGAGCAAAGGACTATTTTTATTTTTGCTTTTATTTGAATTCTCAGCCCTTGGTACAGTGCCTGAACTATATAGTAAATGCTGAATAAATCCATCCATCTGTTCATCCATCCATCTGTTCATCCATCCATCTGTCCATCTATCTACCTGTCTGTCTCACCACCTCACCAACTCTTCCCTGTTCCTTACCCTGTTCTTTCTTTTCTGTGAAGAAGACAGGAGAATACTCACCCTGAGAATGTCTACAGAAGAAATTCAATAGTGAAAAACCAATACAATCATGACATATAGTCCTTTAAGACTATAGTTTAAATATCAGCTTCTAAAGAAGGCCTGTATCACCCCACCCTGACCCCAGCTGACCCTTTCCCTCTCAGACTGCTTTGCATCTACTCTGAATGTATCGCGGACATACCTATTGTTATCTCCTTTATGAGAATGTAAAGTCCCTTAATGTGAACAATTATACATGTATGACCTGTATCAGATTGCTTGCCATCTTGGGGATGGGGAAGGAGGGGAGGAAGGGGAAAAAAAAATTTTAACTCAAAGTCTTATAAAAGTGAATGTTGAAAACTATCTTTACATATAATTGGAAAAAATAAAGTATTATTGAAAAGGGTGGGGCAGGAAAATAATTTGAAGCAGATTGCAAAGGAACTTTAAAAAAAGAATGTGAGAACAGGGACTGTTTTTTGATTGTGGGGGATGTTTTTGTCTTTCTGCATATCCCCAAGTCCTTGAGGTGGTAGGCATAGAATAAGATCTAAACAGATACTTGCAGCCCTCACTCACTCAAATCAAAGTCAATTGCAAGTCATGTCATCCTCTCTCTCATGTCATGGTCATCGAGAATGAAGGACAAACCACATACCATCAATTCACCCTTGAGACCTCCCAGGGAACTCTGTATCAGCTCTCAATCTAGATTTGTGTGGTGGAGCCAAGATGGCAGGGTAGAAGCATAGACCTGGGAGAACTCTCCCTCCAAGCCCCTCAAAAAACTTGTTTAAAATGTCTCTAATTCTAATGTGTCAAATTCTTGAGCAGAAGAAGCCACAAAATGACAAACTAAATCAAATTCCAGCCCAAGACAATCTGAAAGATTGACTGGAAGGGTCTATCGCACCAGGCTGGGAGCAGAGCACTGGTATGAACAGAGTTGAAGCAGGCCTTAGAGGACTGAATCACTGATGGATTCTACTGTTTCCCAACTTCTCAATCCAGAAACACCAAAGACAGCTTCAAAGGTCAGTGGGAAGGGTCTCTCACCTGACTGAGAGGGGAGCATGGTCTGGTCCCAACCCCAGCCCCAGCTCTAAGGCAGCAGCAGCCACTACTGAAGTGGAGGCTGCTTCTGGAGCTCTCCACTTATCAAAAAGTTCAAAAGTCAAGTAAGTAGCAGGGAAAATAAGCAAAGGGTGGGGGAAGAAACTGATTATAAATTCTTACTTTCTTGGTGAAGAGATATTTTCTTACATCATTGGTAAAAAGAAGATCAAAACATACATCCAAAAAAAGATAACAAAGCCAAAACTCCTGCTTCCAAAGCCTCCAAGAAAAATATGATTTGGTCTCATGCCATGGAAGAGCTCAAAAAGGATTTTGAAAATCAAGTAAGAGAAGTAGAGGAAAAATTGGGAAAAGAGATGAGAGTGATACAGGAAAATCATGAAAAATGAGTCAACAGTTTGCTAAAGGAAACCCCCCAAAAAATACTGAAGATTAACCCAAATGGCAAAAGAGGTCCAAAAAAGTCAATGAAGAGAAGAATGCTTTAAACAGCAGAATGGACCAAGTGGAAAAAGAGGCCCAAAAGCTCACTGAAAAAAAATAATTCTTTCAAAATTAGAATGGAGCAAACGGAAGCTAATGACTTCATGAGAACTCAAGAAATTACAAAACAAATAGAATGAAAAAATAAAAGGCAATGTGAAATATCTCCTTGGAAAAACAACTGACCTGGAAAATGGATCCAGGAGAGATAATTTAAAAGTTATTGGACTACTTGAAAGCCATGATAAAAAAAAAGCCTACACATCTTTGAAGAACTGCCCTGATATTCTAGAACCAAAAGGCAAAGTAGAAATGGAAAGAATCCATCAATCACCTCCTGAAAGAGATTCCCAAAAGGAAAATTCCTAGGAATATTGTAGCCAAATTCCAGAACTCCCAGATCAAGGAGAAAATATTACAAGCAGCCAGAAACAATATAGGTATTGTGAAAATACCATCAGGATAACACCAGATCTAGCAACTTCTACATTAAGGGATTGTAGAGCTTGGCATATGATATTCCAGAGGTCAAAGGTGCTAGGATCAAAACCAAGACTCACCTACTCAGCAAAACTGAGTAAAATACTTCAGGGAAAAAAATGGAAGTTAAGTGAAAGAGAGGATTCCCAAGCATTCTTGTTGAAAAGACCAAAGCTGAATAGAAAATTTGACTTTCAAATACAAAATCAAGAGAAACATGAAAAGGTAAACAAGAAAGAGAAACCATAAGGGACTTATTAAAGTTGAATTGTTTGTATTCCTACATAGGAAGATAATATTTGTAACTAATGAGATGTTTCTCAGTATTAAGATAGTTGGAGGGAATATATACATATATACATATACATATACACATGTTTATGTGTATGTGTATATGTATGTTTGTGGAGAGAGAGAGAGACAGCCAGGAAGACACAGAATGAGGTGAATATGAAGGGATGATATCTAAAAAAAGAAAATTAAGTATTGAGAGTAATGTACTAGGAGAAAAAGAAAGGGAGAGGTAAAATGTAGGAAATCATCTCACATAAAAGAGGCAAGAAAGAGCTTTTACAATGGAGGGGAAGAAGGGGAAGATAAGAGGGAATAAATGAGCTTTCCTTTCATCAGTTTTGGTTTCAGGAGGGAATAACATAACACACTCAAATGGGTATGGAAGTTTATCTTGCTATACAGGAAAGTAGGGGGAAAAGAGAAATGAGAGGGAGGATAATAGAAGATAATAGAAGAATGGAAGTGGATTGCAGGAAAGGGTAATCAAAAGCAAACACTTTGTAGAGGGATGAGTCAAAGGAGATAATAGAATAAATGGACGGCAGGACAGGATAGAGAGAAATATAGTTAGTCTTTCATAACATGACTGTTTTGGAAGTGTTTTGCATGACTACCCATTTAAAATCTATATTGCATTGTTTGCCTTCTCAGTGAGAGGGGATGAGGTGGGGGAAAGGGAGAGAATGTGGAATCAAAGTTTTAAAAATGAATGTTAAACATTGTTTTTACATGTAACTAGGAAATATATAGGCAATGGGGTGTAGAAACCTATCTTGCCCTACAGGAAAATAGAAGGGAAGGGGATAAGAGAGGGGGCAGTGATAGAAGAGAGGGCATATTGGAGGAAAAGGCAATCAGAATACATGCTGCCATGAGGAGGGGGAAGAGGGGAGATGGGGAGAAAATTTGAAATTCAAAATTTTGTGGAAGGGAATGCTGAAGACTGAAAATATTTTTTTAAAAAAGAATGGAGGACAAACAACCAAAAAAAATCTAGATTTGTGCCTTGCCCAATGGCTGCCTGTGGTCTCTGTCTTTGTCCCAGGGCCTTTTCCAGTACTCTAGACCATCCTGGACCTCAAAGGACACAAAATCATCAACTGCCATGAAGTTGGAACTGGAAAAAGGACCTTGAACAAAAGTCTTGTCACCTGACTCCCTCAATAGACCTCTGTCCAGTCACTGATACTCTGTCTGGGCTCATTTCTCACTGGTTATATAATAAGGGTCTGGCACATGCTTAGAGGGCCTTGGAAAGTTGCTTCCATTTATGGAGAGACTACAGAGCTTGCTTCTGGAAAAGTTGTGATGAAATGTAATGGGAGTACCTTGGAGAAACATGGAAAAAATATAGACCTTCTGTGACTAATTCCATTCTGTTAAATGCTTGGTAAATAGAAATTCTTTGGCTAGAGAGACATTTGAAAATACTAGTGATCTGAATCTCCTCCATTTTTTCTCTCTGGCTATGTTTGGTTGATCTCTTGAATTTCTTCACCAATGACATCCTTGTTCTTGTACCTTTTCTCCTGTAAAGCATTTGTTTATTTCAATTCTAGGTAAAGGGATTAAAGATTACAATCTTATGAATTTTAAAAGGTCAGGAACATGAAAGTCTAAGTTTTCAGGCATCCCAAGATGTGGGGTTTGCAGTCACCTCAGAATTTATATGTTACAAGAAGCTACCTTAGGGATCTGGCCCAGTGTCACTGAGACAGTGACTTATTTGGCAGAAACAAGGTTATGTAGACACCAAGCAAAGATTGAACCCACTCTCCCTGAGATTGAGGTCATACAGGGGAGAGTGTAACTGAGACTATGAGGGTAAATCTTTGTACTTTTGTTACCACTATATCCTCAAAGTAAATTTTCTTTTGTAAAAACTAGTTGAGATTAGGAGGCTTGCACCTCCCCTTCCCCAGAACTTTCCCTCTGAGATTACTATCTGATAGATAGATAGATAGATAGATAGGCAGACAGATAGATAGATGATACACAATACATTTATTAAGCACTTACTGTGTACCAGGTACTATGCTATGAGTAGGAAATTCAAATACAAACAAAAATATAGTCCCTAACCTGAAGAAATTTACTTTATATTGAAGAAATACAGCAAACACATAAAAGAGAGTTAAAAACTTAGAAGATGAAGGGAAGGAGAAAGAAAATGTTCTTGTGAGGACATGGTAAAGTCCAGAGATTCAGGAAAGGAGCGAAGGAGGGAACATGGCCGACTTGCTCACTTCCTCAAAATGGAGGCCTAGGAGGAATTAACGAATTGGAGGAGGGGACCATAGGAACAGAGCTAACCTCCAGAGTGTAGACACTGCTGGAGAATGATGGAGAAATATGGAGGGTCAGAAGTGGAGAGGAGTGAAGGAGGGAGCATGGCTGACCTGGGTATTTCCTCAAAATGGAGGTGTGGGAGGAAGGGACCTCTCTGCTCTGTTATCAAGAAATCTGAGAGAATAGTAGTGATAAATTGATAATTTTAACAACACTTCATTGTTTCCAAAACACTTTCCTCTTAATAATTCCTCTACCAATGTAGGTCAGCCACCTTCCCTGCAATTTATCATCTTAGAAAGTTGCCTAGAGCCTTGAATGAGTAAGTAGTTCATCTACAGCCACGTAGTCAAGGAATTTGAACCCAAGCCTTCCTGGCTTTGAACTCAGTTCTCTCTCCACTACATGAAGTTGCCTAATATTGAAAGAAGAGAAGTTACATAAAAATAAGCTATACCAATAAAAAACTTTTTTAAAGGAATTTTAAAATTTAATTTAATTGTGTTTTAGTTGTATCCCTGCACTACCACTCTCAATAGGCTATAATAAATAGGCTATCCCTGTTCTTAAAGACAGGGGTTATTTCATTTTTATCTTTCTTTCCCCTTGCATCTAGCATATAGTATCTTGTACATGACAAATATTTAATAAATGTTCATTGAAGTGAATTTTATAGAGGAAGGAATTACAATTCAGGAAAGGGAAAAACTGTGAACTCCTTGAAGGCAGAGACAATCTTTTGCCTCTTTTAGCACAGGGTCTGACACATAGTAGGTAATAAATGTTTATTGATTGGTTAATTGATCCAATTAAACCTTTTGGGAAGTTTATTTACAGTCAACAAATCAAAACTCTGAGATTCTCTCTGTTTGACTCTGCTCTCAGTCAGGAGAAAGTCTGGCACTTTTAGGGGGTAAAGCCTTGATCACTACTCCTTTCTGTACTTCAGTAAACCAATATGCAAGGACTGTTACCCTCTGTTACAGTCCCACTGTTAGCAAACAATGAAACATAGAGATAACAGAAGTTAGAGTGATTCAATTTATCTAGGCAGCAATAACAATACTTAGAAATTAGGAAAGTAATTTTACAGAATGGCATAAGCTTTGGAATCATCTTCCTTCCTATACTGACACGGAGGCAAAAGGGAGATCATATTTGAAGGTCTGATAGTTAATTCTCCCAAATAAAAGTCACCCATTGCCAGTAGCTCAGATACCTATTCCTTGGTTTTTACACTTCTTGCAATCTGGCCCTTGAAATTAGAGGCAACTGGAGCACCCAGATCTTAGTCAGTGACCTTACAGAATGATATACTCAATGTAATGCTCAGCTCCCTAGACTCCTCCCTCAGTTGCCAATACATCTCTCCATTTATTCAAATTATGAGCCATTATCACCATTCCTGCCAAAGCCTACAGTGCTGTTTTAAAAAAAAATTAATAACCCCAATTAAAAACTAAACAATAAACCTCTGTCCTTCCATGTGGCTTCTTAGTACTCACAATAATCTCTGTCCTTCCTAGGATAGGAAAAAAAAGTTGTCTGTCCAGGACTATATCTCCCAGAAGTCTTTAACTAAGCTCTAAAGAGTTCCTCTGCCTGTAAAGATATCCTCCAAAAATCCCCTAGAGAAGCATCTGGTCTTATCTTCTTATTTCGTTGTTGTTTCCTCACTCAAAACAAAGTCAAGTGCAAGTCATATCCCCATTTCTCTGATGTCATGGTCTTCTTCAAAAATGAAGGACGAACACAGACAGATTATTTCATTATGGTTAAGCAGTATTTCCCTAATCCTGTTTACTTCACTCTGCATCACTAAATAACTTCTTATTTTTCTCTAATTTCCCCATATTCATTATTTATGATGGTACACAACATTGTTAAGGTACAGTAATATGATTAAACATTTCTCAGTCAGTGAGTGCCTACTTTGTTTCTACAGATTGTCTCCACAAATGTGATTGCAATAAATTTTTAAGTATTTATAAGCTCTTTCTCTCTGCCTTTCTCCTTCTTAGGATCAAAACCTACTATGTCATGGGCAGGATTTCTGAGGCAAAGGATATAGAGTTTTTAATATTTTTTGGTTAATTGTTATGACAAATTGCTTTTCTGGACAGCTCTTTGAAAAGATCAGGCAATTCCAATGATCCCCTCAAATCCTTTATACTGACATGAAGGCAATGCAGTTACTTATAATCAAATGTTTACTTAATATTTAACATTTCAGCTTATTAGATTCGAGTTAAACATAATTTGATGGACTTGTATGTATAGTGTGTTCACTTTGGCACACACTAGGGCACCTCATATAACCATCACAAACAGGACATTGATTCCATTTTATAGGACTTGGAACATCATTATAACCTTTTAAATGAATCCCAAGGTTTATAGTTATTGTATACCTTTTAATAATCTATTGTTGAATAAGGGTAACAATTTATTTGAGTTTGATTTCTGAGTCCAGAAAGCAGCTCCCAGTTATAACATCATGGCTATAAGAAGATACAATTTACTTTATAATATTCTCCAGGACTTCCTGGGATCCAAAAAATGTACTGGGTTAAAAAAGCAAGGCCTCACTTGTGTTTTGAAAAATGTAAGGTATTATAAGAATATGAGCTGGAGAGACTTGCCTTATCCAAAGAGATTGGGCAGCATGGTATAATGGGGGAAAAACACTAGATCTGGAGTAAGGAAACCAAATAACAAGTTTCTGGGCCTTAGGTTCCTCATTTGCAAAATTATATAGAATTATATAGAACAAGTTTGTCCTCCCAAAAGATATATGAAACTGCACATGTCTTCCTTCTTTGCAAAAGTGAGGAACTATGGGTGTAGAATATCATGTATTGCTACCAGACTGGGTCACTGTGTTGGCTAGTTTTGCAAAATTACTCTCTTTCTTCTTTAGGTTCCAGTCTTTGTTACAAGCGATTGCTTTCTGGATAAGGGAGAGGAAAGTGCTGCATTGGAAAATGAAGGTGATGTAAAAATCAAGAATATCAATAGAAACTTAAAAACTGAAATTCAGTGCAAAAAAAAAGAGAGGAAAAAAGAAAGGAAAGGAAAGAAAAAGAAGGAAGAAAGGGAAAGAAAGAGGAAGGAAGGAAGGAAGGAAGGAAGGAAGGAAGGAAGGGAGGAAGGGAGGGAGGGAGGGAGGGAGGGTGGAAAAGAAAGGATAAAGCCTGTTGTCACTGAGAGATTTATGGAAATATACGGCCAAATTCTCATTAAAGAGACAAGCCTTAAAAAGAAGGACTTATCCCCCTCTGTAAGGGAAAGTGTTTAGTGCTTATATGAATGACGTCCTAGGGAAGTCTACAGAGGTGATACATAGATTGTCGCATGGTTACCCCTCTTCCATTTTCTTTGTGGCTGATGGGGTGTGTATCCAATATTCAGAGCATATCAGTCACTGTGTACTTCTGCTCACAGCTGATGTCAACACACCTTGTTTCAATATTTAATCCAGTTAAATATTAAACCTCTTCCAAAGCATGGTTGATTTACATTCAAATCAATTTACCAGCATCTGTTTGCTCATCTAGTCTGGGTCCTTCAGCCATCAGAAAGTCTTCAATGGTCCAACTGACCTTGGTCAGACACTATACAGGAATTTGGAACTAATATAGCCCTGCAATATAATGGAGAAAATAAAAATGTCAAGGAAGAAGACCACACCCCTTTTCTCTTTCCATCAGTATCACTGACTAGTTGAGCCATCAAATCAATCAGCACTAACTCCCCTGTACTTTTTACCATTCCTATCCTGATCCCTCAGGATGAGATTACTTAACAGGCATCAGACTTAACTGGGACTGGGACTTTGTGATTGTCATGTTTCTTGTGGGTTTAGAAGAGTGGAGGATGGTCATCAAGTTCCTAAGGACATAGAAGCGTTTTGTGAAAAATCCAATAGAACAGGTCATAAAACTGAAAAACAGAAGATGGGAAGTGGTGTCTGGAGCAGAAGGGTCAAAGTATGAATCACTAGAGCCTTAAAGGGATTAGAAAGAAATAAGATCTGGGGTCATGCTGGAGGGATCTGACACGGAGATAGATGACAAAGGATTGTCATAGGAAAATAGTTACCTAAATCTGCTGCATCCAGTACTTTGCAGACACATGTGTGTTTCTATATTTGGCCCACTGTGATGCCCTCTAGCTTGCTTCAAAATTGACAGACAGGAGACAGAACGATTCAATTCATACTTTGCTTCTATTTTCTCTACCAAGGAGAATGATATTGAGACAAGGAAAAAAGAACAGAAATGGCAAATAGGAAATTGCAACTGAACATAAGTGAAGACATGGTACCTGCCCTCAACAAGTTAAAGGTACCAGACCCAGAAGAATTATTCTGGGGAAATGAAAAAACCTACCAAGCATGTTTGTGGATCCTCTACCACCTATACTAAACATAATGAGAAAGAAAAATGTGTCATAAGCCTGGAGAAAGGCAAACTTTGCCCCGTTTTATTAAAAGAGGAAAGAGTGGAACATGAAAAACTATAACTAATAAGCTTATTTTGTTGCCTTACTAAAATTCTAGCATATAAAATTAGAAGCATGTGAGCATTTAGAATGGAAAGCAGTGACGACTAGGACCCAGTATAGATTCACCAAGTCACACTAGATTGAATGACAGATAAAATTTGACATCTAAAATATATGAGGAATTATGAACTAATGCCAAGTCAAATAAACAGTACCAAGATGGTAATACATACAACGACTAAAAGAATCCAAATGAAAATAACAATAGCAATAACACATTTGAAATTGAACACTGTGAAATAATAATAATCAAGTTTGATCCAAAAGAAGAGAGATGAGAAGACACTTCTCTCCCTTCTTTGTAGATATGGCAGACAGGAAGTGAGGAAAATTGTCAATAACATGATACTTATTCAATATGTTGATTAGTTTTGCCACACTGTTTTTTCCTCTCCTTTTTACTCTTTGTTATTAAGGGTAACACTGTGAGGGGATTTATTAGGCATGACTCTGGGAGGAGATATGGGCTACATTTGGGAAATGTCAGTAATGTAAATACAAAAGATACTATCAATAAAATATTATTTATTAAAACATTTTATGTTTGTGTGATTACTCAAGTCATAGTGATTATTTTTCTTCCATAATGGATAATGATAAAGTATGATGATCCTCTCATTTTCAAAAGAGGAAACAAATTGCTAGTGATTGCTTTAAAATATTGTTCAAATTCACCACTGGTCATAGAGATGTTAGTCAACATAATTTTGAAATAATGTCTGACATTCATTAAATTAGTAATAATGGACACTGTGGTAGTAAAGGGTTGAACCTGGAGTCAGGAAGACATGAGTTCAAATCTGCCCTCAGATACTGCTAGCTGTGTGACCCTGGAACAAGCCACTTGTAACCTCTATCTCCATCAATTTCATCATCTATAAAATAGTATAATAATAGTACTTACTTCCTAGAGTTATTGTGGGGATAAAATGAGATAACCTTATAAGGTACTTGGCAAGCCTTAAAGCACTATCTAAATAAGAGTTATTATGAATTGCTCAATTCTGGCAGGGTTGTGAAGAACTAGGTATATTCATGTTTTCATTGCTTGTATAATTGCCAATTTGTAGAATCTTTTCAAAAAGCAATTTTGCATTACACAATAACTGAGTTCACCACCAATAAAGCAATTATTAAGAGGTATTTTGTCCAATTATATGCAAATCTGACAATCTAAGTAAAATGCATGGATATTTATAAAAAATATATAAATTGCCTAGATGAACACAAAAGGAAATATAATACATAAATAACCCTATGATAGAAAAAGAAATTTAATAAGCCATCAATGATGAGCTCCATAAGAAAAAAAATCCCCAGGACCAGATGAATTTCCAAGTGAATTCTTATAATATTTAAAGAACAATTAATTCTAATACTATACAAACTATTTGGGAAAATAGGCAAAGAAGGAGTTCTACCAAATTCCTTTTATGATACAAATGTGGTTTTGATATGTAAACCTGGGGGAGGAAAGTATAAACCAATTTCTCTAATGAATATTGATGCAAAAATTCAAATAAACTACTAGCAAGGAGATTATAGCAATCACAAATATCATACATTATGACCAGGTGAGAATTACATCAGGACTGTAAGGCTCATTCAACATTAGGAAAACTATCTACAATCAATTCCAAAAACAACAAAAATCATATGATTATCTCAATATGTGCAAAAAACCTTTGACAAAATAAAAAAATCCCTATTAAAAACACTGGGAAGTATAGGAATAAACGGGGCTTTCCTTAAAATGATAAATAGTATCTATCTAAAACCATCAATAAACATTACTTGTTATGGAGATAAGTTAGAAGCTTTCCCAAAAAGAACAGAGGTGAAGCAAGGATGCGCATTGTCACCATTATTACTCATTTTTGTACTATACATTCTGACTATAGAAATAAGAGAAGAAAAGGAAATTAAAGGAATCAGAATAGACAATGAGCAAACAAAACTATCATTCTTTGGGGATTATATGATAGTATATTTAGAAAACACTAGAGAACCAATTAAAAATTACCTCTTAACAACTTTAGCAAAGTTGCAGGTTATAAAATAAAATCACAAAAAATCATCAGCATTTCTGTTTTTTCCAACAAAGACCAGCAGCAAGAGATAGAGAAATTCCATTTAACATAATTGCAGTTAGTGTAAAATATTTGGGAATCTACCAGTCAAGAAAAACCCAGGAACTACATGAATACAAATTACAAACCATTATAAAGTCAGATTTAAATAATTGGGAAAATATTAATTGATCATGAGTAGGCCAAGCCAATATAATTAATATCATAATTCTACCTAAATTAATTTACTTACTCAATGTCATACTGAGTAAATTAAGTTAAACTACTAAAAATTATTTTCTAGAGCTAGAAAAAAACAAGATTTATCTAGAAGAACAAAAGATCAAGGGAATTAATTTTAAAAAATTTGAAGGAAAGTGATCTGTCTGTACCTAATCTCAAACTGTATTACAAAGTGGTAATCATCAAAACCAATCTGATATTGGATAAGAAATAAAGAGGTGTATCATGGAATAAATTAGGTACGCAATACACAGTAGTTAATAACTGTAGTAATTTAGCGTTTGATAAATGAAAGGGATCCCAGCTTTGGGGACAGGAACTCACTATCTGATAAAAACTTCTGGGGAAGGCTGGAAAGTAGTTTGGCAGAAACTGGATATGGACCAACATCTTTCACCATATGCCAAAATAAGATAAAAATGGGTACATGATTAAGACAAAAAGGGTGATGCCATAAGTAAATTAGAGGAACTTGTAATAGTTAACCTGGTAGATCTATGGATAAATGAGGAATTTATGATAAAGCAAAAGACAGAGAGAATTATGAGTTATAAAATAGATAATTTTTATTACATTAAATTTAAAAGATTTTGCACAAACAAAACCAATGAAACCAAGATTAAAAGGAAAGTAAAAAGACTGGTAGGAAAAAACGCAGTATTTTTCTGATAAAGACCTCATTTTTCAAATAGGTAGAGAAATGAGTCAGTTTTATGAAAATTCAAGTCATTACCTAATTGATAAGTGGTCAAAAGATATTAACAGGAGGTTTTCAGAGGAAGAAATCAAAGTTATCTGTAGTTACATGAGCAAATACTCTAAATCAATATTGTATAGAAAAATGCAAACCAAGACAATTCTGAGGCACCACCTCACACTACTCAGAATGGTTAATATGACAGAAAAGAAAAATGACAAATATTGGAGGGGATGTGGGAAAATTTGAACACTAATGCACGGTTGGTAGATTTCTGAAGGGGTCCAACCATTCTGGAAAGCAATAACCATCCCCAAAGGGTTATAAAATTGTGCATACTCTTTGATTCAGCAATATGAGATATGTATCCTAGAGAGATCATATAAATGGGAAAAGGACCCACATGTACACAAATATTTATAGCAGCTCTTTTTATGGTGGCAAGGAATTGGAAATTGAGCATATGTCCATCAATTGGGGAATGGTTGAACAATTTGTGGTGTATGAATGTAATGGAATACTACTGTGATATAAGAAACAATGAGCAGGCAGACTTCAGGGGGAAAAAAAACATGGAAAGACTTGAATGAACTGATGCTGAGTGAACTGAGCAGTACCAGGAGAACATTGTACACAGTAACAGCCACAATGTGTGATGACTAACTTTGATACACTTATCTCTTCTCAGCAATGCCAGTTTCCAAGACAAATCCAAAGGACTCATGATGGAAAATGCTGTCCCATCCAGAAAAAGAACTATGGAGTATGAATGCAGATTGAAGAAGTATATTATTTGCGCTCTCGCTCTCTCTCTTCCTCCCTCCCTCTCTCTCTCTCTCTCTCTCTCTCTCTTTCTCTCTCTCTCTCTCTCTCCCTTTTTGTTTGTTTCTTCTGTCTCATGGTTTCTCCCATTAGCTCTGATTCTTCTTTACAACATGACTAATGTGAAAATGGGTTCAATATTAATGTATATGTAGAGTCTATTGCACACTGTCTTGTGGTAGGGGAGGGAAGAAAGGGAGAGAAATTTTGGAATTCAAAATCTTATGGAAGTGAAAGTTGAAAACTAAATAAAATATTTTAAATGGTCTTATATACATATAATTGGAAAGATACAATATCATATACCCCCCCCCAAAAAAAGAATACCAGGGGAATCAATGAAAAAACATGTGAAAGAAGGTGGCCTAGCAATACCAGATGTCAAACTGTATTGCAAAGTAGTAATAGTCAAAACAATCTGATACTAGATAAGAAATAGAATAGTGGATCAGAATAATAGATTAGATACGCACTGGTAAATGACCATAGTAATCTAGTGTTTGGTAAGGTAAAAAATTCGAGTTTTGAGGATAAGAAATTATTATTTAACAAAGATTTCTGGAAGAACTGGAAAGAAGTTTGGCAGAAATTCAGTATAGACTATCTCACAGTGTAGACCAAGATAAGGTCAAAATGATTTAGACATAAAGGATGATGTCATAAGCAGATTAGTAGAGCATGAGACATTTTGCCTATCTGATATATGGACAAGGGAAGAATTTGTGACCAAACAAGAGAGACAGAGCATTCCAGGATATAAAATGGACAATTCTGATTACATTAAATTTAAAAGAGTTTGCATAAACAAAACCAATGCAGGCAAGATTAGAAGAAATCTAGGAAATAGGTGAGAGGGGGAGCTGAAGGGAAGGGGTAGGGAGAGTTTTACAGCAATATTCTGTGATAAAGCCTTGATTTCTCAAATATGGAAAATTGAGTCAGATTTATAAGAATACAAGTCATTTCCCCAATTGGTAAGTCATCAAAGAATGTGAATAGGCAGTACTCAAAAGGAAAAAAACAAAGCTGTCTATAGTCCTATGGGGAAAAAAATTTCTCAATCACTATTGATTAGAGATGTGCAAATTAAAGTAATGTTGAGATACCATCTCACACCTATCAGACTGACTAGTATGACAGAAAAGGAAAACGACAAATGTTGAAGATGTGCAAAAATTAGGATTCTAATGCACTGTTGGTGGATGTGTGAACTGGTCCAACCATTCTGGAAAGCAATTCGGAACTCTGTCCAAAGTGCTATGAAAACTGTATATACACTTTGATCCAGCAAAAACACAAATAGGTCTGTATCCCCAAAAAGATCAAAGGAAAAGGAAAAGGACCTATTCATACAAAAAATATTTGTAGCAGCTCTTTTTGAAGTGGCAAAGAATTGGAAACTGAGTGGATACCCATATGATTGTTACACAATATACACAGCAATATTGTACAATGATCAGCTGTGACTTAACTATTCTGAGCAATACAATGATCCAAAGCAATTCCAAAGGCCTTATGATGAAAACTTCTATCTACCTTTAGAGGAGTCTGAATGCAAATTGAAACATATTTTTTTAACTTTCTTTGTTTTTCTCAGGTTTTTTTTGGGGGGGTGCTGTGTTTCCTTCTGCAACATGGCTAGTGTTGAGGTATGTTTTGCATGATTTCATGTGTATAGTCTTATATGTATAGTATCAAGTTGTATGCCTTCTTGGAGAGGGGTAATTTAGGAAGAGAGGTGGAGAATTTGGAACTTGAAGTGCTAGAAAATGAATTTTTTTCCATTAATTGAGAAATATTTAATGAAATAAAAATATATTGAGGAAAAAAATGGACAAATAGTGTCTTGTTAATCATTCTGTGCTTTGAACATTAGGTGTCCTTTGGTCTTTAAAACACCATATAGACTGCCCAGTGTAAAAGGATGGAGAAAAATAAAAACCTTCCTGAGTGAAATTAGACTCCACAGAACTGTCTTCATTTCCAATGTCTCCCCTGAGACCACTGAGTGATAGATGTATTACCCCCAAACTTTCTGTGGGTCCTTGAGAGAGTTTCAATTGTGTATAAAAGATGTGGAGATTTTTGTGTTCTTCTGAAGCATATTCAGTCCCCCAAATACCAAAGACTAGAAAGGGTTTTTAGAATGCCCACCAGTGAGTGGTATGTCTGCAGAAGCCCCCATACCAGCCAAGTCATTTATTACTATGTCTTGTATACCTAATCTATTCCACTGATTCACCTTTCTTTCACATTCTATTTCTTAGCCAGTACCAAATAGTTTTATTGAGGATATTCTTGATAAAAAATATGAGAAGAGGATAGTTAAACTTTCATGAAGGATTCTTTGTAGAAAAATGCATCTTTGCTGTCAAGTGACTGGATGATAGGCATTTTTCTCCCATTTAAATTTTTCTTGTATGGATTGTCAGCTTAACTTTATATAAAAGACATAGATGATACAATATCCTCTATTTATTGTTCATCAGTTACTAAGAAAAAAGAAAAGAAAAATGACTCAGTAAACAAAGGGTAATCTTAAAAGTTCCCTTTCATATATTTGCATCCCAAAGATTCCTTGAAAAAAACATGGAGATAACTCCATCCAATGAACCTCTTCTCTGTAGGATCAGCTGAGGCATCAAAGAGAGATGGTCAACAAAGGTAGACATGGCCTAACATAGGACCTCTATAAGGCATCTTGTGGTATTATTTAACGGTGAAATTTTCTTGGTATAATATCATGTCACTTATTTTACACTTCAGCCATTTCCAGAAACATGCTACAGACTTTTTGTTCCTATGTGACTCTCTCTATTCCCCTTTGGTTTACCTACTACTTTGAATTTTCTAAGATTCACAGCCACATATGAAATCATATCATCCCCAAGAAGTAGCCTTTCTCAGAGTCACCATCATCCACCTAATCATCATCTATTATAGTGCTTTAAGGTTTGTGAAATACTTTATAAATATTGTTCCATTTTATCCTTACAATAATACTTCAAAGTAGGTGCTATTACTATTTTACAGATGAGGAAACTGAAGCAAACAGGAGCTAAGGGATTTACCTAGGGTCCCATAGCTAGTAAGTGTCTGAGGCTGGGTTTGAACTTCTTTTCCTAACCTAGCAGATGAAAAATTGTGGATAATACTATTCTCTAGAAAGGGGGTAAAAAAGGCATATGCCTGGCATTTTAAACATAGATTTTATATAGAGATTTTCCCCTTTTTACATCCTACCTCCTCTTCCCAAAGATCTGTCCCTTATAACACACACACACACACACACACACACACACACACACACATTGGAGGGAAAAATAAACAAAACTGATAAACACATTAAAAATTAATATTATGTGCAATATTCCACACCTATAAACCTCCTCCTCACTGTCCCACCTCTGCAAAAGAGGAGGGGCATTTCTTCATATCTTGTGAATGGGGTGGAACTTGTCGTTTATATTTTCATTGCATTCATTTCTGATTGCTTTATAGTAATTATTCTTGGCATTGACATGATCATGATCATCATTTATATTGTTTCCTAGGCAGTTCAGTAGATAGAACACTGTCCCTGAAGTCAGGAAGATCTCAGTTCAAATCCACCTCAGGCACTCCCTAGATGTATGACCCTGAGCAAGTCACTTAACCTCTGTTTGCTTCAGTTTCCTTATTTACAAACATCAACTATGCCACAGGGATTTTGTCAAGATCAAATAAGAAAATAATTGTCAAGTGCTTAGCACAGCACTTGGCACATAGGAAGTGCTATGTAAATGTTAGTTATTTGTGATTATTTGTATTATTTTCCTTGATTTGTTCCATTAATTTTTCATCGTTTCGTGTAAATCTTCCCATGCTTCTCTATATTTGTCACATTTGTCTTTTCCTATAGCACAGTGATGTTCTGTTTCGTTTATGTACCACATTCTTTTGAGCCATTCTCCAGTCAATGGACATCTGCTTTGTTTCCAGTTCTTCACTACCACCAAAAAAAATGTTTCTATGAAAATTTTACTATCCACAGAGCTTTTCTTTTCCTCGGTATATAGTCTTCTTTCCCAATATATTCCTTGAGGTATATTTCCTAGCAATAGAATCTCAGGATCAAAGGGTAAGGACATTGTAGCCACTTTGCATGAATGGTTTTCTTCAGAAAAATGTTAGAGGAGAATAGGTTGTCTTTCACAAATGACTTTCTTCAACAGAATACATCTTTATTGTCACATAGCTGACTGAAATGTGAAGATGATGCCACAACTGATATTTATTGAGGTTCCTATAGATGGTAAAGGGCAGCTAAGTGGCACAGCAGATAGAGTGCAGGGCCTAAAGTCAAGAAGACTCTTCTTCCTGAGTTTAAATGTGGCCTGACACTTACTAGGTACATGACCCTGGACAAGCCCTTTAATCCTGTTTATCTCAGTACCTCATCCATAAAATGAGCTAGAGAAGGAAATGGAGAACTATGCCAGTGTCTTTGCCAAGAAAACCTTAAATGCGATTACAAAGAGTTGGACATGGCTGAAACAACTAAACAACAACAAATAGACTGCAAGGTCCTCTGGAT
>CM053769.1:39095642-39129070 GCA_028658325.1 Potorous gilbertii | reverse complement strand
GGGTAGATTTCATGGCCTCCTCCAGAGGAATAGCCTGACTATTCCAAAGGCATGAAGGATCCTGTGGGAATGGGAGGAACGCTCAGAATTCATTCTTTCAAACAGCATGGGGTGATATAGAAAATATTGGATTTAGATTCAGTGGCCCTGAGTTCAAATCTTGTCATTAGCTACTATCTGGGTGACCTTGAGCAAATCATATGCACTCTCTGAATTTCAGCTTCCTTTTCTTTAAAACAGAATTGGACTAGATGATCTCCAAGGTCCATTTCAGCTCAAAATCCTATTATAAACCTGTTTCTGCAGAGTGATACACATTCTCTTTGGATGATTCTTGTCCTACAGCAGTGAATGCCTTTCTCTAAATGTCTTAAATAGAATCATAGTCTTAGAGTATTTTAACTTCAAGAGACCTATGAGATCATCTTCCTAATTTAGTGATTCTTAATCTAGGGATTGTGAATTTGTTTTGAAAATTTTTTAAAACTATATTTCAATAAAATTAATTTCTTTTATAATTCTTTTTGTTTTATTTTTATTGATTGATTAGACTCATTTATTTTTTGTGAGAAAGGGTCCACAGGCTTCTTTAGACTGCCCAAGGGGTCCACAACACACAAAAGGCCAAGAATTCCTGGTCTAGTGCAATCCCACCATTTTAAACATGGGGAAATTAACCCCACAAAGGAAAGTAGTAAAATCAAGATCTCCTGACTTCTAACTCAGATATAATTCTACCTCAAAACAAGGGCATTTATATTTTCTTCCCCCTTTTTAGTTCTTTTGAACTCTTTACCTTTTTTATTATCTCTGGATAGATTCTTTTACAGTTGCCAGGTGGCATCAAGAAGGAGGTATTCTCTTAGGGTCTCTTCTTTCCCCTTCACTCCCAGCTGTTGGAGCTCTTGTTATCCAGAAGTGTTTAACCTGATTCACGGGCTTCTAGGGATTTCATCCCATGGGCCTTTATTGTAGGTAAAATCTGCATGGTGACCCTAGCATAAGGAAGATTCTGGTTTGGGCACTGCAACTCAGTGATGCAACTCAGAGAAAAAAAAGAGAGGGAGTGGAAGGGGGGAAAACAGAGAGACAGAGATAGAGAGATAGAGACAGAGAGAGAGACTGAGATAGAGAGAGAGAGAGAGAGAGGGAGATGGAGAGAGAGAGAGAGAGAGAGAGAGAGAGAGAGAGAGAGAGAGAGAGAGAGAGAGAGCACACCATGATATCCTTGGTCCTCTTTGAAAACTAAGGACAAACAACAAGAATCTTCAGTGGTCAGTTAGACTAAGTGTATTAATGAAAAGAGTCCTCTTAATTGAATATTTGTAAATTGGGTCAATTTTTATACTTTTACCTAAAGTGAAAAACTACCTCTTATGAATTGTGGATCTAGTAGCAGTGGATTGGTCTAAAGTCCTATTTAAGCACATATATTACCTTAGAAAAGTCAGTTCTCCTCTTTAGTCTATAAATAATGAGTGATTTGGACAGTGTGACCTTTAAGTCCCTTCTAGTTACAACATTATATGGACCTGATGAAAAGTAGTTCTATGAATTATGATATATAGCTCCTATATTGTCACCCTACCTTAGTGATAGAGGGACTATATATCATGATTCCTAGAACCCTGTTCCATTAAATCCTTATATACCATATGTAGTGACTATATATTGTAATTCGTGGGTCTCCATTCCAACAGATCCACACATCTATATTCTACTCTTCTATATTGGTGACAATGAGCACATATGGGTGACAGTCTTACTTTTATTATATGGTCTTGGGGAAGTTAATTCCCTATGAGTTTTAATTTTCTTCTCAATAAATCGAAAGAGATTAGACTAGATAAGGTATAATGTTTCTTCTGGCAATCAATCTGTCTTCTGAACTCCAGTCTTCCACCTCTGACTGCTTCCTAAGCATTTCTACCTAATTATCCAATTAACATCTCAAAACCAACAGGTCCAAAACCAAACTCACCATTTTCTTCCTCAATCTTGTCCCTCTTCTCAATTTTCCCATTTCAGTTGATAGTACCACCATCTTCCCAGCCATCCATGTTAGCAATTGTAGCATCATCTTGGTCTCTTCCTTCTCCCTCTTCCTCCGCTTCTACATCTAATCAATTAGTAAATTGTGTAGATTCTTTCTGTGAAATATCTCTTTCTCTTTGCTCAAGAGGATACCACCCGAGTTAAGGCCTTTATTCCCACTCTCCTAGACTACTGTAGTAACCTCCTAATCAGTCTTTCTGCCTCTAGTTTTTTTCTTCTCCTAAATGTTCTTCATGAAGTGACCAAAAGACTTCTTAAGAAACAGGTCCAATTTTATAAAAAACTTTAAATGACTTGGTTTTAGTATAAAATACAAGCTTCTCTCATCAGAATGTAAGACCTTCTATAATCTGTCTTTCACTTCCCTTTTTGGACTTATTTATGTTTCTCCCCTTTAAGTGACTGACATTTCAGCCACACTAAGGTGGGCTCCCTAGACCTAATATTCTGCCTCACATGTCCATGAATTTGCATAAGCAAACCAGCATTCACTCCTTCCATAGCTCCACTACTCAGAATTTTTGTCATCCTATAAGGTTCAGTTCAGATTTTCCTTCTCTGTGAAAACTTCCCTGATTCTACACTGCCCCCTCCACAGAACATATTTTCCTTCTCAAATGATTCTGGAATACCTTGTCTAAATCTTTTCTTTGTGCTGTCACTTCCTCCCTTTTATTATGCTTATCTGGGAATTGTGTTTGGTAAACTAGAAGCTCCTTGAGGACAGGACTATTTCCCATTTTTTCCTTGTATCTCTAGTGCTGAGCATGGTGGTTTGAACATGAAAGGTACTTAAATATTAATGAATGAATGACATTTCTGCTGAAATATTCATTAAATGGGTGAACAAATCCTCTCCTTCCATCTTCCCCTAAAGAATCAGGGACCTTAGATGATCAGTATGACAATTTCCCCATGTGAGCTCTTTCAGTCACTGCACAGCTAAGTTTATATAAAATAAAAGAATGTCCAGTTGGGGTCACAATTAGGAACCAAATCTTCCTTGTGCTTTGCTAAAAATGCTTTAGCAACCAAAACAAGATTGCTTCAAGAAACCCTGAGGACACTATGTCTGTATTTCACAAGGTGTTAGTGGTAAGGTGCAAACATGTCTCCCAACATTCCAATCAACACAATGGGTCCACTGTCTGCAAGCTGTGGATAGACATCAGGCTAGAAATGCTCACGAGGAAAGGAGAATATAGTTTAATGGGAGATATTGAGGTATGCATCATTGTGCCATTTTATGTTTGAGGAAATGGAGACCTAGAGTCTTTGTACCACCTGGGAAAGGTCCCAGTACCTAGGACAGAGTATTGGGTCTCCTGATCACCTCTAATCCAATCCTTGATGCACCAACCTGCACACTTCATTTCACTAACACAAAACAGAGTACTAAGATGAATGACAGCAGCAGGAGGAAGCTGGAGGGAGGGGTGGGAAGCGGGATTTGCTGTTGACGACAGATTGCTTGCTGTAGGATCCCCTGAGATTTCTTGTGTGGAACTAGGTCACTTTCTCCCCAAGGAAGGAATGAAGTGAAGAGTGAGAAATGCTGTTGTTATAGTAAGCATCTTGGAAGTGTGTGGGGTCAGTGCCTTTGACATAGGATTTCCTTCATATTTGCAATCACAAATTGGGTTGGAAAAACATTTGGGGAGAGAAGACTTCTACAAGGTTGGAGATCCTGGAAGGCTGTCCTGCTGTTACCAGAAAGCTGGAGAGAGGGGGAGAGGGAGAGAGAGAGAGAGAGAGAGAGAGAGAGAGAGAGAGAGAGAGAGCGAGCAGGAGAAACAATACCACTGTTTGCCTGCCTGCAGTCAATTATACAATTCATTGTAACAAAGATTTAGCAGCTTGAGCAGGAAAGAAATCTGGCAGACTTAGAATGAAATCAGACTGCAAGGAAACATTATAATATTTACAAAAACATTTTGCCCGTAATCCTAGAAGATGTGGTATCAGGGACAGGGAACAGATAGGGGAGCCACAAGACCTCAGATGTAGTCCTAGAACCACCATTAACTATGCCAAGGAATTTTTCTCTTTCCTTCTCTGGCCCTCAGCTTCCTTATCAGTAAAATTAGGAGAAGACCCAAGTTCCCATTCCATCTTTGGTATTTGATACCTATATGAACTTGGGTTCCTTTATGGCCTCCTCACTTTTCTCATCTATCAAATAAGGGAATTGGATTAAATGATCTCTAAAGCCTTTTTCCAGCTCTGTCATATTACTAGGCAACATAGTGCCTCTTGAGAAGAGGGGTGGTATTTTCCCTCCTCTCTGCAAGGAGTGGACTGCTGTCAGACATATTCAGTGTTATTTGGTTTTAATGAACTATTTTTCTTTAAAAAAAAGATAGGTTTTGTTGTTGGGGGAATGGGAGAGGGTTAGAAAGGGACTCATTATAAAAGCATCAAGAAAGCCTTTTATAAAAAGAGACATTACTGTACAGTGGAAACATTGAATTGGGAGTCAAGAGACTTGGTATAGCCTTTTTCTTCAGTTTTTATTTCAGGCATCCTATAATTGACATATTTGTTTATAATAAATTATTAATGTAAAAAGTTAGGAGACAAGGTCAGTGGTATTTCATGGTGAGAGTGCTGGAGTTGGAGACTGGAAACCTCAGTTTACCTCTTTGCTCAATTACTAATTCCATGTATGATCTTGATTACGTCCCTTTCCCTCTCTGGGCAACAGTTCTTTGTAAAATAAGCAAGTTGCTTATTTTACAACTTTTATGCAATATTATTATTATTTGGTTTTATTATTTATTATTATGTGGCTTCAAATCATTTCTTCCAAAGTCCTTCATATTCTACTAAGGCAGCCTAAGTCTTGATCATTCAATCTTTAAAGTTGATCAGAATGTTCGCATAACTTTGGGTCACATTTGGAGTTATATAGTAGTATTTTTCTGAGGTTTGTGTGTAACTTGTAGCACATCTGGGGATACCTATCTGATAAGATTTGGTGCATAATTCCATATACTTAATGGGGCTTATCATTTCTCTTTGCCTGGATATAATTTAAGAGAGTTGCCTAGACCCCTAACAGCTTAAATGTCTTGCTCAACATTTAAGACATGAGTCTGATATTATACTCGAACCCAGGTCTTTCTGTCCCAGAGGCCAGCTCTCTATTCAATATACCTAGTAAGTGCTAAGTACATATTTATTGAATTGAACTGAGTTTCATGTTCAAATCTGTGTTCTGCCAGCCTTTATAATAATTTGACTTTGAGTCAGTTAATACTGTCTCCCCCCAACCTCCCCCAGCCTAATCTCTAAAAAGAGATGATCACCACTATCTTTTCTGGCCCTGGCCAGTCTCCACATGTTCATGAACACACTCCCTTTGAATTAAAAGCCAAAATAAAGTAAGAAAATAGAACTCATCTTCCCCTTTGTTATCCAAGGTCTCCAGGCCAATTATAGACCAGGCCAATCATAGAGAATTGGAAAAGTACTGTCTGTTTTTGAGCGAGTCAGAACAGTGTGGGAAAGGAAAATTCAGGCAGCTTAGAGGTATGTCTACTGAAGGGAATGGTGCCATTATTTCTGCAAGTGATACTAGAGGATCTCTTTTTTTGGGGTCTTTTAATGCAGAGCAACCCTGGTCCTAGAGAGCAAGAATTTTGGAAGCAGTCTTATGTGAGTCCCAGAGATTATTGAGGAATGAGGAAAGTACAACAGGTTCTTCTGTCTTAGGTGGGTGATGAAACCTTTCTCAAGGAACTTGTTTTCTAATGCACTCAGCTCTTTAAAAGCCAGGCTTTTAGGCTGGCAGCTTGTGCTGTTTCTAATGGACTCCTATTGCCAGTTTGGCCATTACCTCCTCCTCCCCAATCCCATCAGCCACTGCTGCCCTTGACTTCTCCTTGGGTCTGGTATGATTACTAGGGTCCAAAAAGTGGAATTTAGGAAGAAAGGTGGAGGTAGGCACTGCCCAAAGGCATTAGGGTAGGTAGACAGACCAGTGGAAGTAGACCCTGCCAAGAGCCCTGAGTTCGAATAAGTAAGGGAATGTTCTATTAAACGTGAGAGCCACAATTGAATTCTCTCTGAGAAAGGTCATAGAATCATAGATATAGAACTGGAAAGAACTTGGAAGCCACCTCTCTCATTTTACATATGAAGAAATTGAGTCACAAAGAAGTTAACCAACTTGACCAATGTCACAGAACCAGTGTCCAAGGCAGGATCTGAATTCAGGTCTTCCTGCCTCCAACTTAAATCCTCTTTCCTCTATGGTATGGTGATACCATCTGGCTGTGTGACCTTTGACACATACATGCTTAAGGGAATAGGGAAGGTTAAGAAGGTATCTTCAAGGATGCAGTTGTTCTTGACCACAGAGGAATTGTTGGATCCTCTGAGTTGGTCTATGCCAGGGGTAGGGAACCTGTGGCCTTGAGGCCATAAGTGACCCTCTAGGTCCTCAAGTGTGGCCCTTTGACTTTCTAACTGTTCCTCCTGATAAGTCAATCAGTTCTGTCATCACAGTATAAGGACTGGTTTAAGGAACACCAGAGGACTACACTATCTCTACTTTTATAAAGTGTCAACAGGCGGCCTCAGATTAGGAGAGACAGCCAGTGCCTTCCTTGTTAGAATCATTGACAGAAACGGCTGCCTTTCTGCTCTCACACTGTAGGAGTTTGGCCCCCCTCTCTGTGGTAATAGCTGGTCTCCTGAGGATGTTTAGTCTACATTAGCCCCATGCCTTTGACTTTCTTGATCTGAGAAACCTCTGAGTCAAAAGTCAGAACTGCATCTTCAAGGTAAATGGGGGACTTGGCACCAGGATCACGGATCCCTGGATCCTCTGCTGTTCTCTTCTAAACTTTTCCCTGCTCTTTTCTTCTCAGGATCAAGGTATGAAGACAAATGATACCAAGCCAAATCCCTATTTAGTTTATTTGACCCAAAGTCAGTTGTGATTTTCATTTCATCAGGTAATTCATTCAGCAAAAATTAAATACCTGCTGCGTACAGAGTACCCTGCTAGGTGTTAGAGGAGATTCAAAGTTCAGGCCAGTTAAGACTTTTGCCCCTAAATTTGTTGTTGTTTTTCGAAGAAGACTGATGATATCATAATTGGGTGGTATCTGACTTGCTTACGTGAATTGGATTTAAGTGAGGCAAAGTTGCAAAAAAGTCATCAGCTTCACTCTTTCTTCCAGAGTCATCCAAGTCCAGCGGCAACACAATGGTCAAGTTGACTGGTAATAGCCCAGGATGCAGTGGCTGACTTTAGTGTATTCCATGTCTGACCAAACTTTAAGCGCTCAACAATGCCTTCATGGCTGTTGGAACAAATTGTTTTCACCTACCCATTCCTCTGGGGACACCTTTGCATGCTTGGGGTGGACATCCCCTTAACTCACTGACAGGTTTGAAGCCTACTGATTACTTTCAACCTGGTTTAACTAGGGTATGGGTGCTGGGCATGCTACAGCTTCTTGGAGCCACAGGTGAGAGTTGGGTGAAAGATGGACACTAAGGGTGGATGAGCAGCCCTCGCACTAGAGGTGCTAGTCCTCCAAGAACTACTAGGAGGACAGGTTATTGAGTAGGTACAATGTCATTCTTAATTAATAAGGATAACATTGTTATAAACTAACAATAACATTATTATTCAATAGTACATTAGGGATATAACAGAATGTTAAATGAAGAGTTCAAGACATGCATATAGGAAACAACATGAGAGGATATCACTACGTTTTAAATATATGGCTCATACAGTCATTGCTTCAGGAAGACAGGGAAGAGGGAGAAAGGAATAAGCATCTATTAAGCACCTATTATGTGCCAGGCATCCACATTGGATCACTACAATAACCCTGAGAGGCAGGTGCTATTGTTACACCATTTCAGGGTTGAGGCAACAGAGACAGTTTTATTGGACTCGCCCAGGGTTCACACAAATAAAGTTTGAGTACAGATTTCAGTTCCAAGGCTCCATATACTGTGACTTCTATCTGCCTTGGGCTGGTATAGTCAAAGATGTCTTCCTAGAGGAGGCAATGATTGAGTTCTGTAGCTTTGGGATAGGTTGAGAACAGGGGAGCGGTGGGTCTTTGGGGTGGAGCCTAAGATATTACAGGGAAAGTTAGAGGAGAATTATGTGGTGTGTGTGAGTGAGTGTGTATGTGTGTGTGTGCATGTATGTTTGTGTGTGTGTGTGAAGCAGCAGAACAGTGTGTGATAAAGCAGCAGATAAGTCGGAGTTGGACTCTTAGAACCCTTGCTTGCCATCCTGGATAGTTTGGGCTTTATCCTGTAGCAACAGATAGCTACAGAAGATTCTTGAGGAGGAGAATGATCTGCCTAGGGAGCAATAGGGATCATGTAATAACATTTTTATATAGCCCTTTAATGCCTGCAAGACACTTTCCTCCTAACAACCCTGTGCAAATCTATATTTCATTAATGAGGAAACTGAGGCAGAGAATTTAAGTAATTTATTACCCATAGTCACATGGCCAGTAATTGTCACAGGTAGTCCTGTGCTCCAGTGCTGTGGAGGCTAAACGCTGAGGGATCTTTGGAAAGCCTGTTGAAGTAATCCAGGTGTGAGATGAAGAGGTTTGGTCCTAGGAAAAAGTATCAGTTTTTCCCCCTTTTGTTTTTTTCCCCATCCATGGCAACTTCACTCCTCTCCTTGTGCCTCCTATCTGTGCCTCCCTCCCTCTTCCCCATGCCCCACCCTACTCCCCCATCAATCCCATTTAAACCTGCTCTTCTCAAGAGCATTCAATTGGAACCAACAGATTAAGGTTTGCATCTTAGTCCTGTGTGACCCTGGGAAAGTCACTCCCCCTCTCTGAGTCTCAGTTTACTACTCTGCAAAATAAATGGGCTAGACTCAATAATCAATTTCATCCAGTTAGTGCTGACATTCTGTGGTTAACTATATTATTCATGCCAGGTTTCAGGACCTGAGAACATTAAGATTTGATTCTTTCCCCCCTTCTCCAGTCAAGGGAGTTACCTTTTAACAGAATTTAAAACCTTCAGCAAATGACCAGAGGGTGGTGGGGTGAGGGGAGAGAGCAGAGAAGAGGGTCAAGCTCTAATAGTGGCATTCCAGGAATTAGCCAGTGGGAAGGAGAAGATTTGGAAGCCATTATGATCTTCCTAGCACTCCTCATATCATTACCGTAGACAGGCACAGGATTTAGACCAGGAAGATACCTTAGCCCTCAGCTAATCCAACCCTTTTATTTTAGAGAAGGATTGGGACATGACTTATCTAAGGCAACACAAAGGAAATAGAAGAGTCAGTATTAGAACTCAGGTCCTCTGACTTCAAATACAGTGTTCTTTCCATGACACCTCTCTCACTTCATTTATTCCATCTATGGGTGAGGCCAGTCGACTTTCCTGATTGTACCCGGTAGTGACCAGAGGGAGAGAACTGAAAGAAGAAAAAAGCACCTTATCAAGGCAGGTGGAGAAATTGAAAGCGGGATACTACTTTGCTTTCCCTCTTCTCCAGCTCATGAGCACTCCTAGGGGAGCAGAGTCGTTTACTGGTCTCCAGTATGTCCCAGTCTGGAGCATTCAGGGCTGGCCGAGACAATGTTTGGTAATCTCAGGCTGCTGCTTCACAGAAAAGGAATAGTAGCCAGGGTCTGAGTTTACTGCAGAGCAGGTAATGGAAAAACTGAGGTGCCAGCAGGCAGGCTGTACGCTCTGCAGAGCCTGTGGAGAGTCTGATGACAGCTCCTCCCTGATGGAGTACAGCGTGGTCCTTCCTGCTGGGAAACAGGTTAGGGAACAGAGGAAGGGTGAAGCCAGCCACGTCCTCCCCCTCCTCCATCCCCAGAGGGAGGGGAGGTGAGGGCCACTTTGCTATGCTCATTCATTCAATTTGTTCCACAAACTTTTATGAAACAGCTCCTGCTATGTTCCAGGTCCTACTAGGAGCAGGGGATACAAAGGCAATCCTGCCTTCATAAAGCTAGTGTTCAACTTGGAGGATCATAACCTGGTATCCCCTAGGAGCCCCTCCCTAAGGCTCCGGTTCGCCAGCATTTCCAGGCAAGTTCATCAACAGAGTGGGTCCCTTTTCCATCCCCACCTCCAACCTTCAGATCATGCAGAGATACCTCTGACTGCTCCCTGCCCTGATGAGTCAGCCTGTCCTATTGCATGGTGATGAAAAGTCTTTTAATTGAGTTAGAACATCATGGATTTGCTAAAGGGGCAATCTCTGCCCCACTGCCTTCTTCCTGTTGATTTTGAAGTTCAAGGATGACTCACAGAGCTGTGTGTGGGTATGAGTGTATATGCAATTCTACTCTCCCCCTCACTTCAAACTGGCCACAAATCATGAGTCCATGACCTCCTAGGTGAGCCTGTATGTGGGATAGGACCACCTCTCATTTGTGTTTTCTTTCCTTTAGTGCAATGCCTTGTGAGATCTCAAAAAGGAGCCAGCATCATCTCCTTTTCAAGCATCTGAGAAGCATGGGCAGAGTCAACCAGAGCAACTGCAGTTATCACAGTTGTGGATAGTCCAAAAGGGAAATAGAGAGAAAGAAGGGGAGCTTCATCTCTTACTGAACAATCAAATGTCTTGAGCTGAACCTAGGCAAACTGTAAGGGCAGGCTAAGGATAGGGATGAAGAAAGGGGACAGAGAAAGAGATACTGGAAAGAGAGATTGATTTGGTATCGATAACTGTGTAATGGTGGAAATGAAAATGTTAAATGTCTAATTAGTAGGCTTTGAAAAAGAAACTGAATGCAAATGTCCAAATGAATATTAACCTCTTAACTCATTGACAGGTACTGATATGCTACTAGATTCTCTTCTAAACATTCTATGCTTCTTTAACCCTTAATATTCTCTGTTATGTAGGGGAATCAAATTATCTGTTCCATACTGGTGTGTTTATATACTGAGTACCTTTTTTTTTGTTTTCCTCAGGAGAACCCTTGGGGGAGATTAAAAAAAAATACAATTGTCCCTAGAGTATCTGGGGTTGGGTTACGAGTCAATCTTGAGTCGGGGTCATCACTAGTCATCCTGATCTGTCTTGCCGCTGGACTTTGGAGGAGAGAATGAGGCTTTGCACAGCTCTGCCTCACTTAAATCCAATTCACTTGCAAGTCAAGACATTACCCTCCTCATGCCAGGGTTCCTCTTCAAGAATGAAGGATAAGCAATAATCTGTGAGCAGTAGTAACTGCCCCTTTGGGGATCCAACTAGGCAATTCCAGTTGGGCAATGTTGCTATTTCCTCCTTTTCCTCCCCCTTCTACTTGAGAAGTCATATCCTCACATGTGGGTACTCTGTCCAAAGGAATATAAATTTTGATCACTTACACTTTACAAGATATCTTGGGGTTTGGGGCTAGATTATTTTCTTTCCTACTTATTTATTATATCTTTTTTTAAAAAACTGGGAAAATTAACTCTTTTGTCTCATGTAGATTTTATTTTCATCCAGTCACTACTTGAAAACATACAATCACTGGGCATTGACTACCTCATGAGGCAACCCATTATGGTACAGGGTAGTTCTGTATATTGAACCCAAATCTACCTCCTCTTAACTTCCCCTCACTGGTCATGATTCGCGGCTCTGATGGAATTCCACTAGAGCAGTAAATCAGCTGGTTGGATGCGCTCTATTTTCAATTTGTTCATTTGTTTATTTAACTGATGGCCTCTCTCTTCGTTAGGACTATTAGCAAAAAAAATGGTATTAATTGAGCCTATCTAAATGTTCAGTTGTATTCTTTCTCTCGTGACTCAAAAGCTAGTTGCTCAAGTCTTGAGAAAAGCACTTTTCCAATGTGCCAAAAACTCTCCATCAGTATAGTTCAGTCAACAAACAACACTTTTAACCTATCTCAAGTCCTGCATAGGATTCTAAGGAGGGAAAAGAAAAGTGGTTATAAAGTTTTTTATGAATATTATAAAAATATTTCTTTGATCATAAGCATAAGTCATGTGTTATGAACAAAAGGAGAAAGGGTGAATGTCTCAGTGTAATAAACAACAAAAAAAGCAACACAGTAGTTTGAGTAAAGAAACCTGAAATTTTGGTCCCAACTATTCCTCTAACTCATGCAGTTATGACCACGTTCCTAACCCTCAGTTTTGCCAACTGTATAAAGGGAATAATAACACTTGAACCACTTACCTGAAAGGACTGTGAGGAAATGTTTTGTATGATTACTGTTTTTTGAGCTGAAAGGCACCTCAGAGGTCTCCATTTCATAGGGGATGAAACTAAAAATAAAGAACTTCAATGACTTACCTAAGGTCATAGCAGAATCAGAATTTGTAACAGGAGAATCAGAATTTGAGTCTAAATTCTCTAACCACAAATCAGCTTTCCTTTTTTTTTTGTTTTTTGCTTTGTTAAAAAATTTGTTTTCAGTTTTCTACAATCATTTCCATAAATCTTAGATTTTTTTCTCCCTTCCTTTCCTCTCTAAGATGGCATGCAATCTTATATGAGTTCTTATTAAATAAATTCTTATTAAATACATTTTCTCATTAGTCATGTTGCATAGAAGACTTAAAATGAATGGGAGAAATCATGAGAAAAACCCAAACAAAACAAAGCATAACGCAAGAGAAAATATTCTGCTTCATTCTGCAATCCAGTTCCATAGTTCTTTTATTGGATGTGGATGGCATTTTTCCTCAAGAGTCCTTTGGGAATATTTTAGGTCCTTGCATTGCTGTGAAGGGCTAAGTCTACCAGAAAAATGCCTCACACACTGTGGTTGTTACTGTGTACGAAGTTCTCCTGGCTCTGCTCCTTTCACTCAACATCAGTTCATATAAGTCCTTCTATGCCTCACTGAAGTCTTCCTGTTTGTCATTTCTTACAGCACATTAGTATTCCATTATATTCATATACCATAACTTGTTCAGACATTCCTTTTGTTTTTATTTTTTAATTAAATTTTATTTCAAATTAAAACTCATTTTTTCTTTCTCTTACTCCCTCTTTCCCTTTTACCTCACTGAAAAGGCAAGAAAAACAAAACCCTTGTTACAAATATGTATAGCCAAACAAAACTAAGTCCCACATTGACCGTGTTAAAAGAATCTCATTCTGTACTCTGAGTCCATAACCTCTCTATCAGGAGGTAGAAAGCATGTTTCCTTGTGAGCGCTGAAACTGTGATTGGTCATTATGGCTGGTCAGAGTTCCCAAGTATTTTTGTCTTTACGATGTTATATAGATTGTTCTCTGGGTTCTGTTCACTTCTCTCTGCATCATTTTATTCCAGTTTCTTAGGTTTCTCTGAAACCATCTCCGTAATCACTTCTTATATTCCATAATGTTCATATACCATAACCTATTCAGTCAATTCCCAATTGATGGACACACCATCTGTTTCTAATTCTTTGTCACCACAAAAAGAGCTGCTATAAATATAAATATTTTTTGTATGTAAACATTTGTTTCTTTTTCTTCTTCTTTTTTGATTTTTGTGGATTTTAGATCTAGAAGCAGTACCTCTGTAATCTTTCCATTATACCATGCTATCTCTAAAGCAGTATAGAAAGGCAAGGTATTATTTTTGCTAACCAGAAAATATGTAGAATCTGGTTGGTACTAAGGACAAGAAAATACCAAGAGTTTATCAATCTATGTGGCGAGAAATCAATTGGAATGACAGGGTTGTAGCAACCTACATGATTATGACCAAGAGAATTGAGAAATTTTTGTTTTTAAATGATTTTGAGGTAATTCTATGTCTAGTATGATGTTATGGAATGAACATTGAATTTGGAGTTAAGATATCGGTATTCAGTTCCCAGTTCTGACGCTTAATGCTTATATAGTCATGAACAAGATACTCCTCCTACTCTTCTCTCCAGTTTTCTTATCTATACTAAATGAATTTAATACTACTTTACTGGGTTGTTAAGACTGATGTAATTACTGAGCCACTGTCAGTGATCTTGAAACATCATGAAGAATTAGAAGGTACCATTAAAGGAATAGTTAGTGAACACCTAGAAAATAGAGATACAGTTGATCCTCAACTTTCACAGGGGTAACCCTCCTAGAAAGTGTCACAAAAATGAAAAAATGAGAATGTTAATACATTGAACTTATGGGTAATGGGGGCTAATTTCCTGTAGTCACCAAAATCTAATCTTTTGCTACCAAGTGCTGAAAATACACTTCTCTGCAGACAATTCTTTAAAAAAATTATTTAGAATTTTATTTTTCCCCAATTACATATAAAATAACTTTTTTGCATACAACTCTCTGTAATAAATTATAAATTCTGATAACATGTACATTTCCTAACATAGTAATTATATATAACCCATAAAATGCAGGGGAGAGGAGAGGCAATCCATGACTGGACAGAGTGGGGAAGGGGCTGCAAAGTCAGAAGAACTTGGAGATTGAAAAAAGGAAAGAGAAAACCTGTAGTCTTTAACCATCTCAGTGGTTGAATTAGTCTTCTGATGAAAAGCACATGCCTCAAGGTGAGTCACTGGCTCAAAATTTGAGTTCAGAATTCCCACCTGGGGACCCTTGACAGGAGGTGGGGGAAGCAGCATGGACAGCGGGGGAGGCGGGATGCTTGCTAGCTTGACCACCATCTCATTTACCCACAAATTTAGCCTCTTGAATTTTTTTTTCAATTCCCTCATCACACACTTGAGAGATTACTTTAGCATTTCAGGAGGAGAACCACAAACACCTTTATGCACACTTTCCTCGTTCTTATGTGTATAAACTTGCACATCTCATTTCTCTTTTTTTCTCTACTGCACATAGACCCAATGTACATGGTTGCCAGTGTGAAAATGAGGTTGCTAATAAAATCACTTGAATGCTTGAAGTCATGAAGGTTAAATTTGTGAATGCTGAGGATTGACTGGAACTAAAAGCCATGACTTGATGAAGCCAAGAACAATTCATGCCGAAGTAACCCAGTTTTCTTTCTTAATGGAACTACGTTAATACATCAGAGAAAAGTTCTATGCATTGTTTACCTATATTTTTGCAAAGCTTTTGATAGAGTTTCTTATGTTGTCCTTGTGGCTAGGACAGAAAGATATATGTTGCATGATTGTACAGATTGTACAGATACAGATGGTGAGTGATTATATTCAAAGAATGGTCATTAAAGACCTCATGCCAGCTTGGAAGGAAGGCTCTAGCGTGCAGTCCTCTCACAGATCTATCCTTAGCCTCATGCTCTTCAATTTTTTTTACTTAGTGGTTTGGATGAAGACATGTATAACATCCTTGAAAAATCTGCAGATGACACAAAAATCAGAGGAATAGTGAATAATACATTGATTGACACGATTCAGAAGATTTTTACATTATAGGTTAGATCAACGTGATAAGGTAATATTTTAGCAAAGATAACTGTAAATTTCTACACTTGATTTAAAAGAAATCAAATTCACAAGTATAAAATGAGAGAGATTTGGTTAGACACTGATGGGATTGGGCATGGGGGTGTCCATTTCTTCATTTCCCACTTGGCTGCATACCTTTGGAATTCTCCATTATGCTTTCTATTCTGGGCACTTTCCCTTTTCCCCCTGCTTTTCACTTTCCTACTGCATGTTGTCTTCCTACTTTAGATTGTAAGCTTCTTATGGGCAGGGACTGCTTTTCTTTGCTTTTTTTCTATGTGTATCCATAGTACTTAGCACAATGGCTGGCACCTAGCAGATAGTTGATAAATGTTTATTGAATGACTGACTGACCTAACAGTTGTAATTATTTAAAGTCCTTTCATTTAAAAGAAGGGTATGACTTATTTTATTTGCTGTCAGATGACAGAACTAGATATAAGGGCTATAAAGTAAACAGAAGCAGATTTTTCTTGATATAATGACACATTTTCTACAAGTAAGAGCTATCAGAACGTAAGACATGCCGATTTATTAGGTCCTGACTTGCCCATCACTAGAAATATTTGAATAGAGTTTGGATGAACTTCCATCAAAGATTCTAGAGAAGAGGTCTTTGTATAAGGTGGAAAGTTAGACTCGATGACCTCTAAGGTTCCTTCTAACTACAATTCTATGACATTTTGTGAATCTTTTAGCCTAGAACCTTCCATATTTAATATCTTTGCGCTATTTTTTGCTCCAAATCTGAGTTACCTGTTGTTCCACTTCTTCAGTAGAGTCAGAAAAATTTTGCACTCAGAGTCAGAAGACCTAAGTTCTTATCCTTGCTCTTCCAGACTCACTCTGTGTCTTTGGGCAATTTTTTTAACCTACTTTGACCTCAGTTTACCTATTTGTCAAATGAGGGAGATGAGCTAAATGACTTCTGAGGTCCCATTCAATTCTGATGATCTATTTTCTAAGGTACTTTTGAGATCTAATTATACATTTCAAGAGGGTCCTCCAGATTCTACAAGTTTATGTTACAAGCTCTTTTCCAGTTCTGATACTCTGTTCCACATTCTCAGGTCCTGGTCAACCTTGACATTCTATGATCTAATGACACACTAACATTCTGTGTCCCTGTGATTAGAACCATTCCCAGATTCTTCTAGGAGGCAGTAGGGAAGTTGAGTGGTGCTAGTTTTTTTTATTGGTTGATATTTTGGATGAGATGCATTCATCTTGGTGTGGACTCTGTGCAGAATACCAGCTCTCCTTTGTTTTTCTGGCCTGGCTCATATGTCTTTCAACAGGCAATGATTATTGATCCCAGATTCATGATGTTGGTTTTTCTTGAAACATAAAACACTTATTCAAAACTGCATATTAAAAATATGGACTTCTCTATCCCCTGTTGTTCATTTCATAATGTTGCAGTTTATCATCCGTATGCCAGGTCCAGCTCAGCAGCTGATTCACATAGAGAAAAATGGACCCCTTTTCAGGAAAAACATGCCTGTACTAAGTTCTATGTGAAATCTTTGCAAACCTATCCTGGAATTCTGGCAACCAATATGTGAGTGGGAGTGGGGTAGGATAACCAAACCTGTTGTCACTGGGATAAAGTGCAGTCTTTTTAGCAAGGTGTTGAAAATCCTCTATAGGTTGACTCTAATTTATTTTTCTTTTTTCACCCACTTTCCCTAATATCCATTCTATAATTTAGACAACTAGATGTTCCTTGAATTTTTTGTGCCATCTCCCATGTTTGCGTATTTCTTTAACCTATTTCCCAAGCTTGGATTGTACCCCTTATCTCTGCTATTCAGTTTCCGCATCTTATTACTTTAAGGTTCATATGAGGGGTCACTTTACCAACAAAGCCTTCTCTAATTTCTTACCATTTCCAAATTGTTAGTATTTTCTCCTTCTTGAAATATTCTTAGCAGCTTTGATCTCTACTTCGTCCCCTTTATGATCCACATGTCATGTTATACTTACCTGTGTAAAAGTGAGAGCTCTTCAGGTGAATGTAAGCCCTCTGAGGTAAGAGAATGTTTGATATCCTCAACACCCAGCACAGTAGCTTTGCATATAGCAGATGATTAGTTAATATTTACTGAGTTAAAATGAAATTAATTAACTAGTTTAGAGGTGGTGGGAGAAGATGCCCTTGAACAGATGTAATAGAACTGTAGAAAAGACAGGATTGAAAAGTGAGAAGGAATAGTAGAACCCTGCAATAAATATTTATTAAACATTACTATATGCCCAGCAGGTCCTGCCCTCAAAGAGCTTATAGTCAACAGGGGGAGATAACATTCAAACAAATAAATGCAAATATACAGGTGAAATAGGAAATAATTAACAGGGGGAAGGTATTGGAATTAGAGGGCTGGGGAAGGATTCCTGAAGAAGGTGGGATTTTAGTTGCTATTTAAAGGAAGTCATGGAGGTCATTTTAGAGATGAGGTGACCAAGGCTTAGAGAACTGAGGTGGTTTTGGATGTTGCTGTTCAGTTGTTTCAGTCATGTCAGACTCTTTGTGACCTGCTTTGGGATTTTCTTGGCAAGGATACTGGAGTGGTTTGCCATTCTCTTTTCCAGCTCATTTGACAGATGAGGAAATTGAGGTAAACAGGCTTAAGTGACTTGCCCAGGGTCACATAGCTAGTAAATGTCTAGGACTAGAATAGATTTCAGGATGATAAGCCTTCCTGATTTCAAGCCCAGTGCTCTGTGCACTATGGTGTCACCTAGATGATTTAAGAAGGCTTGGTTTTACATGAGGCTTAACCAGGTCATGTAACTAGTAATGAATTAGGTTCAAACCCCAAATGCAAGCTCTCTCACCTTGAAAGTTCCATTGTACGTTCTTCTCTATCCAGATAAGGCAGCTGGGTGGTGCAGTGGGTAGAGCACTGAATCTGAGTTAGGGAGACCTGAGTTCAAATTTGATCTTAGATACTTGCCTCAGTTGCCTCAAATATAAAATGGGAATAAAAATAGTACTTGCCTCCAGGGCTGTTGTGAGGATAAACATTTATGATAAGTTGAAACCTCTAATACTCATGAGATAATAGTTGTAAAGCACTATGTAAACCTTGAAGTGCTATTACCTTAAATAAACTTTAAATCTTAAGTATACTTCTAATAATAATTATTATTAACAAGTGAGGGAAATTAGCAAGAGGCAAGAAATGAAGAGAATTCACTTAAAAATCCCAAGGATTTTTTCAAAAGAAAAATTCCTACCCATACTTTCTCTATCCTATATTTAGGGAGTTACACAAAAATTTCTAAATTGTGGAAGGCTTTAAACCCAGGTTGAGAAATTTGCCTTTTATTCTGGAGGCACTGTGGAATTATGGAAGGTCCTAGCAGGGAAGCATCATTAGACCTCTGTATCAGAAAAGTTATCTGACATGGGGGCGGAGCCAAGATGGCAGAGTAGAAAGATGCACATACTCTAACTCTTCTCCCACAGCCCATAAAACACCTGTAAAGCAAGGCTCTCAACAAATTCTGGAGCTGAAAAAGCCAGAGAACGACAGAGTGGAGGAGATTTCAAGCCCAAGATGACCAGGAAGGCCAACAGAAAAGGTCTGTCACATTGGATGTGGAGCGGAGCATAGCCCAGCCTTGGCTGCACAGTGCTGGGAGGAGCAGGACTGGAGCAGGCCTTGGGGGACAGAATCAGCAGCAGCAGCAGTGAAAGTTTGCAGATCCCTCAACCCACAGGTGACAAAGATATTTCAAGGATCAGTGAGAGAGCTTTTTCACCTCCTTGATAAGGGAAGAGGTTCCTAGCTCTGGTCCCAGGCAGCTGTGGATGTGGAGGTGGCCTTGGAAGGCAGCAGCCAGCTTGCATTGTTGAAGCCCTCATCTTAAAGCCCCTGGGGGAATTGAGCAGCTGATATTAATCTCAGCCCTAAGCTCTGTCCTGGAGGCCATTGGTGAGTAAATTCCTCTCCCTTAATTGTGCTACCTTGGAGGAACTGAGATTTTACAGATCCCCAAGAGTATATCCTACTCCTGATAGAGGACCCAAAAGTCAAGTAACTGGTTGAGAAAATGCCCAAAAAGGGCAAAAAATAAGACCAAATGTTAAAATTATTTTTACATATAATTTGGAAAAATAAAATATTCAAAAAGTAAAATAATTGGAGAAAATACTAAATTTCAGTTAGAGGTTAATGAAAATAAAGTTTATTATTGCCTCCCCTCCTCCCACTAAAAAAGAAATATTCTGCAAAAGTCCATGCAGATGATGACAGTTTGAATTATGGTTATAGCAGGAGAGATGGAGAGCATGGGATGAATGAGAGAACTAGATTGAATTTGCTGACAGATTGGATCTATAGGAGAAGGTAAGGATACTAAGGTTTCAAGTCCACATGACTTTGTTTGACTTAATTTATAAAATCACAAAAATTGACCAAATGAGATAGGAGAAAGAGATTGGATTTAGACCTGAGGCTTAGACTTTAGTCCTGGCTCTGACAGGAATTGTCAGCCTTTAGGCAAAAGTCTTCCTCTCTCTGGGTTTCAATTTCTCCTATTCTTAAAAAGATGGGATTAGACTAGAAGATCCCTGAAGTTTCTGATACTGGCAACCTAAATTGGCTATCTCTGCCTGAAACATGGAGTCCTGAAAGTATTTGAGTGAAGCAAAAATTTCTAGGACTATCCACAAGCAGTAATGGTATCAGAAACACTACCACATATAAAATGCTGATGTGTCCTGATTTCATGAGGGATGGGATGTTTTTTTAAGAACTTTCTGAGGAAATTGGGATGCAGGTTGAATTATTTTGTTAATCTAAGTGATAGGTGCAATAATAATCCTTTACTAAATTATTCTCTTCTCCTTTCCTCTTGGGAGGAAGAAAAGAAAAAGTGATTATTTAGGTAACAATTACAGTGGGAATTGAATACCAAAAAAAATCGTCAGTCGTTGGTCAGGAGATTTTCTGTTCAGCTGAGAATGAAGTTGGTGCTATTGGATGGACAGATAAACTTGGTCCAGGTAAATGAAGGCCAAATACTTTCTGAAGATTATGATGCAAGGGATACCATTCTAGGTTTTGCTTAGAAGGAAGCTTGACTCCTGGGTTTAACTCTCAGGTATAGAATATCATGGGTGTTGAGGAGTAAAATTTGGTCTTTTTCATGGTTTTCTTGGCTTTGGCACCATCCAGCCTAACCTGGGTAAAATGTTTTAATGTTTACTAAAACATTAATTAATTAATGTCTACCAAGAGACAGGGTGGTTGTTGAGTTGTTTCCAACTTTCTGTGACCCCATTTTGGTCAAGATATTGGTAAGATGTTGAAGTGGTTTACCATTTCTTTTTGTAGCTCTTTTTATAGACGATGGACTGAGGTGAACAGGATTAAGTGGTCATTTAGCTAGTCTCTGTGGCCAGATTCGAACTCAGGAAGATTGAGTCTTCCTAATTCTGAGCCCAGTGTTTTATCCTTTTGCCACCTACCTGTCACTAAGAAGCAGGGTAGCAGGGTGAATAGTTACACTGAGTCAGGAAAACCTGGGTGCAAATTATCTACAATTCCATTTAGATGATTTCTACATATTGCTGTTCCATCTCTCCCCTCCCACCTAAATAAATCCTAGGTAATAAACTGTCAAGGTCTGGAGCATGTGGCGGCTAGGAGAAAAAGGAAAAGGGTTCTGGATGGAGACAGAAGCAGAAGATGAAAGACAGGTCATCTGTGATTCGGTGGAGGCAGATAACAGCATTGCCAGATTGGTCATGTAGAAGAAGGAACAGGGAGAAGATGGAGATAACTGGAGTCATGGAGTGTAAGTCCCTTATTTTACAGAGGAGGAAGCATCTTAACTCAGGTAGGAAAAGCAACCTATTCAAGATCACGTAGGTAGTAAACCATGGAGGTGGACTTTGAACTCAGGTCTTTTGATTCTAGAACCAAAGTTCAGCTGTGCTAGACTGAGACCTCTGTGTCTAAATAGTCAAGGGTGTTTGATTCAAGGGACAAGCTTTGAGCTAAGGGTCTGAGACAAACAAGTTTTAGAATTCAGTAATAATGAAATAATAACTGGTACTTTATACCTGTAATCTTCTCTGAGCCCCAAAACAACCCTGGGAAATAGGTGCTATTATCCTCATTTTACAGGTGAGGAAGTTGACACAAACCAAGGTTAAGGGACTTGCTCAGGGTCATACGGCTAGCAAATGGCCAGGTTCAGATTTGAACTCAGGTCTTCTCAGTCCTGGCACTCTATTCCAGAACTCAATAAAGAAAGATGCCTAAAGCTCTTGGTTGAGGTCCACTCTATTAGAGGAATGGATGTGGATGTGATCAGTATGGTCTAGCAGCTTAGGCAGTACATTTTATACACATGAGCTTCTGAAGATGGAGGGACACCCGGACAAAGGTGAACTCTCAAAATTTTTGCCCCAAAGATGATCAGATTTCTTGAAACTTGAAACTTGAAAATGAATGAAGAAGAGAGGGGAGGGGTGGAGAGGAGAGGTGGAAAGCAAGAGAGGAGAGGAAAGAAGGAAAGAAGGAGAGAAGAGGAAAGAAGGAGAGGAGAGGAAAGGAGGAAGAAGTAGATAAGGAGAGGAGAAGAGAAGGGAAAGAGAGAAGAGGAGAGGAGAGGAGAAAAAAAAGTGGTTCAATCCAGTTTTGGAGTGGCAGGGAAATTCTACCTCCCAGATTCCTTCCTGAGAAATGGTGGTGACATTCGCCAAAGCCAGGGGCAGGGGGTGCGATTACACATGACATAGAAGTATGCGGAGCCTCCCAGTGATGTGACAGCTTTGTTAAAGGGTTCCTAGACACTGTGTGCAGCTTCACAAAGGGCTAGCACTTGCTGCACCCCAGGCAGTCCCTCTCCTGTACTGAGCTCTCTTCAGTTTAGGTAGGGTGTCAAGGCTCACGCAGGTAGAAATTCACAGCATACATTTATCTTGCAGGCTTTTTGTGTGTGGATTGGCCCAGATAGACTCCAGACATGGCTGTGGGCTTGCTGAATATTGGGCTAGCTTCTTCCTCACCTCATAAATCTGCTGGTGCTAATACTTCCTGGAAGGTGGGGAACAACTGTAGGACAATGGAGAAAGCCCTGGTCTTGAAGGGAGAATACCTTTGGGTTCCAGTCAGATTCCTTGGTGTGGGACATTGGGTAGATCACTTCCCTATTTTGTGCAGTGAAGAACTACAGTTCTGTGAATCTGCTTTCCAGGGTTGTGCAGGAATATAACTGCTCCTTCTCACACCAGATTCCAATGTGTCTGCCTCCAAAGGGCTCAGTGCAGGAATAACCTTAACCTTACTCTTTCTATCAAGGCAGGTGGACACATTTTCTGCAACTTATAGTCTTTGTTGCCTACCACACTGAGAGTTGCACAGTGTCCCATAGCCAGTAGATGTCACAGGATCCGAACCCAGATCTTGCTGGTTTAGAGGTTGGATTTCTCCGTGGCTGTTCTCAGGTCAGTCCATGTAGCACAATAGTAATCCTATGACCATTCTCCTAGTTAACTGGTTCTCTTCTAATTCCAACTGTATTAATTATTTGTTCAAAAGTTTTTTAATTTTAAGTTACCCAAACTGCCTGTTTTTCTCCTTTGTGATCATCTCTATCTATTGCTTAGTCAGAATCCTTAGTTGTGTGATATCATTCTGAAAAGTCCCCAACTATCACATCTCTCTGGCCCATCAGAGGACAAACAATTTGATAACATTAAAAAGGTTTATTTTGTAATTTTAACAATTGCCTACTGGGGGGGATCAACACTATGTGTGAGGCATTGAGCTAAGTGCAGGGGACACAAAGATAAAAAAATGAATGGACAGCTCCCACCCTCATAGTTCCCACCACCAAAATTAGCTGAACCCTCTCTTTGGGGTCAGGCTTGGACTTGGCATCCTTGTGGGTAAGGCAGAGAAGGAAACAGGTCTTTCCTTTTCTTGACCTCATTAAAGGGGCCATGCCCTGGCTATCTCTTAAACAGGCCTATTCAATGAATGGGCGTTGCCTTACCCTAAGTGAGTACCTACAAAACCTTGACCTAAAGGGCCCAAGGCCTCCCACTGTATCCTGGGTCATCCCCAGTTATCCTAAGGAATATCAGGTGACTGGATTCAGATGGCTCTGGAGGAGAAATGAGACTGGTGACCTGCACAGCCCTGCCTCACTCAAAACAAAGTCAAATGCAAGTCATATCATCATTTCTCTGATGGCATGGTCTTCTTTAGCAATGAAGAACCAACACAATCTTTGCAATCCTGTGTACTTAATTTTATGCATTTAAAACATAATTGTGAGAAGGAGTCAGTTGGCATTACCAGATTGCCAGTGGGGACTATGATACAACAAAGGTGAAGAGCCCTTGTTATAACTAACGCTTTGGATACAAACGTCTAAGGGAAAGTTTTGATGAATGGTGGGGTGCAGATTGAGTAGAGGGAGAGAGGAGAGTTGGAAGATTGGGGAACTAATAGGGAAGGCAGATCTGGGCAGTCAGGGTCTTCATGTGGTCATTGGTTTGGGCAAGGAAGCAATGGGTGCCTGCATCCTTCACTTTTCATAGCTTTGCTACCTGCCCCCATCTCTGCTGCTTTTGGTCCAACCCTGAGCTGTGATGAAAGGCACTCAGGCATGGGATATTAGTACATTAGATGGGTTTGAGTGCATCATCTGCATTCTCCAAGGCCAGGTTCACGAGCAGGAATTGGCCAATGGACTGTGCCAAAGTGCACATTGGGTACATCCTGGGCTAAGAGGAACTTTATAAATAGATGATTAGACTAATGGAGGGAAAGGTGGCACTTACCAATTTTGTGATTGTGGGCACCTCCTTCTTAGAAAGAGTCCTGGGCTGGGCATTGGGAGCCTGGGATTTATTCCTGGCTCTGCCCCTGATTACTCCATTACAGATTGTTTACCCATTCTTGGACCTCAACTTCTTTATCTATAGACAAGGGAAGGAACTTGGACTAGATAATATATAATCTACTTTCTAGATCCAACATCCTAGGTTTTCTATTTCAAGACACCTTCCAGCCCTGACGTTTCTGTGCTCTTTCTGCTGAGAACCTCTCCATCTTTAACATTCTCTATCCTAAGATCCCCTCCATCCCTAAAATTCTGTGTTCTATATGTTACTCATGACCCTGTCAATAATAATATTTTGTCTCATCCTCCTCATCTAGGGTTTCCCCTGAAAAATCAGAATTTGGCTCAGAAGCCAGATTTCCACATCTAGAGGAAAATATCCTTGGTTTCCATGTAAGCACTCAGGCTTTAATTACAAGGCAGGTTTTAATTAACCCAACAAAAATGGAAAGGAGCCATATGTGAGCTATTACCATAAAGATAACTCCTTTCCATGCTGGTGAATTCCCACCTCCCCAAGCACTGCTACAATCTTCAATAATTAGAGCACCATCCCTGAAGCCCTAGATCTTGTTTTCTAACTCTCTAGTTCATTTTTAAGACCAAGTTCAATGATGTAGTATGGGTTAAGTATCAATCAATTATCCTCATGCTGTCAATGGAACAAGCTGTAGACATTATGTTAGGGTTAGCTGCTAACATTCTATGAGTTTATATCCTTAAGTGATACATTAGGATTAGTGCTGGGGGATAGATAGGTGATCTTATTTTAAAAATTAAGTGGAACAAACAAATCATGCTCATTGATCTTAGAAGGTCATGGGTTATAAATTCTCAGAGGAGGGCAGAGGAGGATTGTTACAAAGCTATTCCTTCTCATATTTTCTTAAAAGTCTTTTTTTGTTTGGATCTGTTCATTGCTTCCCTGTACTCTCTACCTTGCCTTATATTTATATGTGTCTCTCTGTTTCAAGTGTGTTTCTTGTAAACAACATATTGTTGGATTCTGGTTTTGAATCCATTCCGTTATACACTTCTTGTTTATGGATGAGTTCATCTCATTCACATTCACAGTTATGATTACTAACTATGCATTTCCCTCCATCCTAGTTTCTTCTGCTTAACTCTCTCTGTCTCCCTGTCTGTCTGTCTCTGTCTTTTTATGCTGTCCCTTCTCTAAAGTCTGTTTTGGTTCTGACCACTGCTTTCTTTTATATGTCCTCTCTTTCCTCGTTCCCCTCTCTTTTTCTTATTTCTTTCCCCTCCTAATTTCCTGTTCTATAAGATAGATTTCTATTATCAATAGGATATATACATATACATAGATACATACATACACATATGGAGAGACTGTATATATACACACAATATATATGCATATATGTATATAGAGAAAGCATATATATACATATTATATATACTCAAATATGTATGTATATATATATATATATATATATATAAATAATTTTTTCCCTCTTTGAATCAGTTTAGATGTGAGATTAAAATGCTGCCTACCCCTCTATCATTTCCCCCTCCCCTGTAAAAGATCTTCCTCACTTACCTATTTTATGTGAAATATTTTTCTCCATTCTTTCTTTCCCTTAAGTTTTCTCCCAGGACATACTTCTTTCTTGCCTATCCATTATATTTTTACATTGTCCCAACATTATTGATTCACTCCTACTCCCTCTTTCTGTGTTGAATCCTTTTAACTGCCATAGTCATAATAAATTATAATGATAAAATTTCTAGAAGCTACATATATTATCTTCCTATGTAGAAATATAAAGTTTGAACTTATTGTATCCCTTATGGTTTCTCTTTCAGGTTTATATATTTATTCTTCTCTTGAGTCTTGTATTTCAGAGTAAAATTTTCTATTCAGTTCTAGTCTTTTCATAAAGAATTCTTAAGAGTCCTCTATTTGATTAAATATCCGTTTTTTCCCTTGAAGGATTATACTCAGGTTTTTTTGGAAGGTTATTCTTGGTCTAGGTCTTTGACCCTCCAGAATATCATACTCCAAGTCCTCTAATTCTTAAATGTGGAAACTGCTGAATCATGTGTGATCCTGATCATGCTTTCACATATTTTAATTGTTTCTTTCTGGTTGCTTGAAGTATTTTTTCTTTGACCTGGGAGCTCTGAAATTGGACTACAGTATTTTTGGGAGTTTTCATTTGAGATCTCTTTCAGTTGGTGATTGATGGATTCTTTAAATTTCTATTTTACTCTCTGATTCTAGTATATCAGAGCAGTTTTCCTTGATAATTTCTTGAAATATGACATGTAGGCTCTTTCTTTGATTATGGTTTCAAGTTGTCCAATCATTACTAAGCTATCTTTCCTCAGTTTATTTTCCAGGCCAGTTGTTTTTCCAATGAGATATTTCACATTTGCTTCCATTTTTCATTCATTTGACTTTGTTTTATTTTTTCTTGAAGTCTCATAGAGTCATTAGCTTTCACTTGTCCAATTCTAATTTTAAGGAATTATTTATTTCAGTGAGCTTTTGTATCTCCTTTTCTATTATCCTGATTCTGTTTTTCAAAAGAAGTTCTTTCTTCAGTGAATATTTGTCACTCTTATCATTTGGCCAATTTTGTCTTCTTAAGGTATTACTTTCTTCAGTATTTTTGTGCCTTTTTAAACCAAGTTATTGAATATCTTTTCATAATTTTTTATATCACTCTCATTTATATTTTCCATTTTTCACTCTACAATTCTTATTTGATTTTGAAAACCTTATTTTATCCCTTTCAGTAATGTTTGTTGGGTTGTGTCCAATTTGAGACTTTGCTCATACCTGTTTTGACTTCATTGTTTTCTTCTGAGTTTGTGTCTTGATCTTCCTTGTATTCACAGTAGGTTTTTATGAACAGATTCTTTTTTGTTATTTGCTCATTTTCCACTCTATTTTTTGATTTTGAACTTTATGTTAAAGTTGGGCTCTGTTCTCAGCACGAGGAATGGGGAAGGGGACTGTTTTAAGCTTCAGACTTTTTCCCTCTGCTGTTTTCAGAGCTAGTTCTGGAGGTTTGGAAGTTTTTGGTGCTTCTAAGGTGTGATCTGGGGACAGGTGTGGTCACTGCTGGCCTGGCCTGTGCTCTGGTCCTTACCTAGGAAAGGCCACTGATCCCTCAGAATTGGAATAAAAACTTTTTCTCAGAGCCCCTGCTTCCTGTGGACAGAAGATGATCCTGTTCCTCAGGGTCCCTGATCCTCTGTGACCCTGTGACTCCCCTTCAGGGCTTCCACTCCCTCTTAACTGCAATTGTTACTCTGTACCCTTGAGCTATATGACCCAGATGTGGGTATAGGCAATGGAGTTTCCAGACAGCACTGTGTCCTGCACCTGCATCCTGTAGTCCTGAGGTCCCCTGTAATCACTTTCTGACTCGTTGCCAGATCCCTCAGCAGTCTCTGGCTTGAGAGCTCTCAAAGCTGCTGCTACTTCTGTGGCCACCACCTGTTCTCATCACTACTATTCCATTCTTGGGGGCTTCAGGTCAGCCTCCACCTCCATGTTACAGATCTTTCTTTTTGACCTCCTAAGTTGTTTTATCCTGGAAAAAAGTATCACTCTGACCTTTTGTTGGCTCTGCAACTTCAAAATTCAATTTGAGGTGTTATTTTAAAGTTGTTTGGAGCATAATGTTTGGAGAGATCAGCTGAGTGCTTTCTTTACTCTACCCTCTTAGCTCTTCCCTTGAAAGTTGGAGGTCTAATTGATACTAAAACCCATCTTTCCTCATAACCACATGGTTTGATCCAGCCATCAGAAAGCTCAATGAATCACTAACTAGGCAGAGCACATCAGAGGGCAGTCAGAAGACTGAGGTGTCTCGTCTCTGTTTTGTCATGAACTTGCTGGTTGGCCTTGAGTTTCTTCCCTTTTCTGAGCCTCAGTTTCTCCCTCTGAAAATAAGGAAGTTGAACTAGATAAATCTTAAAGTCTCTTTCAGCTCTGATGGTCCATTTTGGAGAAGACAGGTTCACCGAAACCTTAGCAGGCATCTGAGTCATTAGATGTTAGCACTAACTGTGGTCTCATTCTACATACGATTCTCATCTCTGTGTAGACCAGATTTCAAGGGGGAGGAAAAGTCTTCTAATGCTTTCAAGATCCTGGACAGAGGGAATGGAATTTTTTATCAGGAAAGAATCATTTTCCCTGAGAACAGGGCTGAGGGTGGGTAGGAGAAAACTTCAGTGAGAGTCTTGGGAATGCTGAACACGCTTTGTTGAGAGGTCTAGTCTTACAGTCTTGTGTGGAAGTTGCCCTTCTGGCCTTTAAATGGTTTTGAAGGCAATCTTCTCATTCTGACTATATTGTCTAACAAGGCATAGAGTTATTAGGAGCCCTGGAAATTGGGTTATGTGGGAGTTTTCCCACTGCCAAAGGATGAAACAAAATGTCCTCTCTTGCCATCATCATTGGAAGGCAGGAGCTGTTCTGCTGGAGCCATAAAGAAGAAGGGAGAGTCACTTTGGGAACCAAACATTTCTCCTCTGAGCAGATGGAAGTCTGGGGGCAGGGAGGAGGGGGACAGAAAGAGGCCATAATGGAATGGATGGAAAGGTGAGCTCCCTATAGAGGCAATTATTAGGCTAAATGAGAGGAGAGGTTGGATTTCTCTAAATGGCTCAATTACCTTGTTCGGAATAAAAAGTATCCCAGGGATGAAGTGCCCTGGCATATACATACAAACTGGCTCTTCACTAAAAGACTCCAAGAGAAAGAAATCACTTTAACCCCATCCCTACCTCCAAATTCCTCTCCTTGCTATGAATCCACCTTGACTTACAGTATATAAAATGTCAGAGCCAAAAGGGATCTTAGAACACAGAGAATAACATGTTGGAGTAGGAAGAGATCTTAGATACTCTAACTATTAGGGTTCAGAGAGTTAAGTCACTTGGCCAAGGTCACACAGTTAGCACATGGCCAAAACAGAATTCAAGCCTTAGTCCTCTGATTCCAAATTCCACCTTCTTTCCTTGGACTTTGATGACTCTAACTCTCTAATTTTTCAAATGGGGAAACAGACTGGGTGAAAGGGGATTGCACAGGGTCTTAAGAGATTTGGCTAGGATTTGTTTGGGAGTAGAGTGGAAAGAGGGAAGTAGGCAGTATCTCTCATGCACAATCTGCTAGCTAGAGGGGCATCTAGCTGGTACAGTGGATAGAATATTGAGCCTGGAGAGGGTAAGACTCTTCCTGAGTTCAAATCTGACCTTAGATACTTATTAGCTGTGTGTCCCTGGGCAAGTCACTTAACCCCATTTGACTCAGTTTCCCCATCTGTAAAATGAACTGGAAAAGGAAATGGCAAACTACTCCAGTGTCTTGGTCAAGAAAACTCCAAGGGAGATCACAAAAAATTTGGATAAAACAGATTTGAATCTTTGATTTCTCTCTTTTTTCCTACTGAACAATGGTTCTCTGAGGGCAGGGATTTTGTTTTATTCATATTTCTCCTTCAGAATAGGCTACCAAGGGCCCTAACCTACACATAATATGTGCTAAATAAGTGTTTATTAAAGTAATGCTTTCTAACGAAGGTTAGTGATGGGAACTGGGAAATAAGATACATAATGGTCCACCTGCCACATCCTTTGATAGCTTAAATCCAGGTCGCCTCCTCCTCCTCCTCCTCCTTCTCCTTCTTCTTCCAGCCTGAATACTCGTGATGGGACTTTATCTTCTCCTTATTCCTTAACTCTCTCTCCCCTTCCTCACTGGGGCTGATCTGGGATAGTAAAAAAAATCAGTCCAAAAAGAAAACAAATAAAAGATTAATGTGGATTACGATTTTCTGTTCTTTCCTTGAGACTACCATGAATGAGATCAGGAACACTGGGAGTAGGTGATAGGTGATCTTGCTCAGGGCTGGGCTTGACTGAGTGAACTTCTCAAGCCCTATGATGTTTCTTCAGGAATTATAGGTGAGAACCTAACTAGCAGTGCAGTGCTGGAGTGGATAGCACCAATGGAATTCAGGGATACATCAAAAGTGGGATGATGTACCAGACCACTGTTATCCTTCCACAAACTACTGTGTGAGTCAGTCCCCGATTAGAGGACTGTATCCAGTCTGGACCACAGAGCTTTGCAAAGGATACAGAGAAACTCTGGAGGGACCGGAGAAGAGAAATCACTCTATTCAAAGGGATAGGAAATTGGTCCTGTGAGAAAAGGCTAATGGAATTGAGTTTGCTTGATTCTTCTGGAAAAGAGAAGGCTGAGAGGAGATGTACTTAATAATAAATAGCATTTATATAGTGCTTTAAAGTTTGCAAAGTATTTTGCATTTGTTATCTCATTTGTTTCTCATAGTAGCTGGGTGAGATAAGTGCTAATATCCTCATTTTACAGAAGGGGAAACCAAGGCTGAGAGAGTTCAAGTAATTTACTCAGGGTCACACAGTAAGTTCCTGAGGTAGAATTTGAATGAACCCAGGTCTTTCTGACCCCAAGTCCAACACTTGATCCACTAAACCACCTCGCTGCTTTAGTTATGTGACAGCTCACTAAGGGTGCATAGTACAGAAACCATGACCAATTGTCCTTCTTATCTGTAGAGGACTGAATTAGACAAAGCAGACTTCAATTCAGTATATATCTGTCAGGAACTTATCACGGCAAAACAACAACTCACATTTCCATAGAGCATTTGTAGTTTTTTAAATTAAAAAAATACACTCTTATATGGCTACAAAAACTTCACTTCCAACCAACCTGTGAACAAAATAGTGAAAGTATTTTTATGCATCCTTTTTAAAAAAAATACAGATAAAGAAACTAAAGATTGCAAAGGATTTGCCCAAGGTAAGCAAGCTGGTGATGTCAGTGCCAGAATTCAACCTGGGGTCTTCTAAGTCCAGGGTACTTTGCAATAGATCATGGTGGCCAGTTCTCAAAGAAGCTAATATTAAAATAGCCTTTCCTGATATTTTACACATACCATATAATTGGATTCCTACACCATTTCTGGGAGGAAAGTACGGTTCAGATATCATCATTCTTGTTTTACAGAGGTACAAATGGAACACCAGTAAGATTAGGTGACCTGACTCCAACCAAAAGGCCATAACTAACAGAGCCAGGATTGAAAGTACACAGGAGGTACTTACTAAATAGTCATTGATTGATAGATTAAACCCAGGTCTTTTGCCTCCAGGTACAATGTTCTTTTGACTATACAGTTATCCTTTCCATATCATGGGGATTAGGGGGTAGGATGTCCCCATGATCTGGAGAATCTGTGTAAAATTTTTTGGCCCTCCCTTCATAACAGAGAAGAAGTCTGAATTATGTATAAAGTATGTTAATATTATATAACATTATACATTTCTGAATTTCTAAATTTTTTTTCTGTGTCATCTGCTGGTCTTCCTGTATTGTCTGTGGCTTCTGCAAAACTCTCCCAAAATCCTCATTTAATTTCTTACGCTGACCTGTGCCATACTGGATCTGTGGTTGTGGTGCTTAGCTCCTACCTAATGGAGGAGGTAAGAATGGTTTATGGATAGTTTCAAAATTAAACTGCCCAAAAGCTGAATCCAAATAGATTCAGTGAAAGGGCCGAACTTGAGGAACTAGAGGGATGCTTGTGGCCTGGAGACCACAAGTTCCCTACCCATTGTTAGAGTTTAAAAGAATTTTTAAGATTTAATGATAAACTTGGTTGCTCTATCTCTATCTCTCTGTTTCTTCAAGGATTTAAGATGACATGCAAAGTGAAAATATATAGGAAACAAGACAGTTAAAAATAAAATAAAATGAAATTGAGTTTAAAAAGAACAGAAGAATAGATGTTGTTAGACATCTGAAGTATATTATGGTTTTATTTGGACTTGAATTGAGTTCCGAATTTTCCTACAAGCTAAGGAAAAATACATTGAGTTTCCTAATTCTCATTCTCATTGGGAATTGTCAAAAATGCAGGTCTTACTCCTTCTGTTCTTCCCCCTTTTCATGTGTATGCATATGTGGGGAATCTCCTTAGAAATCAACAAAATAGACTTTGTTCAGTTCCAAGTGCTCCTTGCATTAATTTGCTTTGGGAGGCCCATTGCGATTTTTCTCTGACTTTTAAAGGTGATCTTTGCTCAGATGAATCAACTCTGATCATGAAAGCCTTGAATGTGCTTTGAATGTTAGACTATGAATTGCATTTGGACAGATGTATATTTGTATCTCCTCATGGTCTAGCATAGAAGCCTGTACTTGATAGATACTCAAGAATGTGTCTGGTAGAAAAGTGAATGAATCTGTCTCTAAGTTTCTAATACCCTTACCATAAACTGTGCAACGTGATTCTCAATCCCACAACATCCTGTCTCATTTTCTGGCTCTTCTTTGCTTGTGAATCCTGCCTCTTCAAGCATTGGGAGCTCCCTCATGATAGGACCTGGCCCAGCTTCTCCCCAGACTCCCATAATTACGAGCTCCTTACTGGCATATCTTAGGTCTCCTCCGTCTTCCCTCTATGGACCAGTCTATTTCCCCTGTAGCTCAGAGGAGTATGGGGCCAGACATACTTGGGGTGCTCAGGCTGGCCTTGTAGTAGATCGTTTGTGAGATCTGAGTGCATCCCTTGTCTCCCTCAAACACCTTCTCCCCATCCCTGAAGGAGAACGAAATGTTCAAAATGATTGCATCAGGCACAGCAGTTACATAAATCACAGCAATTACTTCCTCCTGGCATCTCTCACTGTCCTGTCAGGCTTGTTTCTTCCTCCCTTGATTTTTAGACAGCAAGGGGGGAAAACCAAAGTGGTTTGTATTTTTTTATTAATAAATCAGCTGCTAACTGTAAACATGTAACTGGCAGGGAAGGTAAAGGTAGAAAGAAAATAACATCTTTTCATCTGGAATAACAAGTTATCTTCCTGGGGAAGTATCTAAAATAAGGGGAGGTGAGTACTGTTTTCCCTGCTGTCAAAGGCCAGTGAGAGCCCCTTGTATTTTGAAATCCTGCCAGCTGGAGTTTAAAAACCCCTCATTTCTCTTCCTCATATCCCTGCTGTGATGCAAGGGTCACCTGCAGGAGCAGGTGGGAGCCCTTGCTAAATTCTTCCAAATGGGGATTATCTGGTGGAGTCTACATGGAAGC
>CM053769.1:39079347-39095142 GCA_028658325.1 Potorous gilbertii | reverse complement strand
GCTGGTGCCCTTTGCTTTCTGCCCTAAAGTCTTGATCTTCCTACCCTACTTACAGGCTCTTGTCAGAAATAAGACTGCAAAATAACATATTCTGGAAGGACTGGAACTGGAAGGAACAACTCCTTATCCAATCTGGGCCATCACCTAGGGAATTGAGATAAGCTCCTCACTTATGGGGCTTAGCGACTTGCCTAAGGTCGTATAGAAAACAAATCAGGTCTTTTCCCACTCCCAGTTGGTTACTTTTCTGAAAATAATTATTTGCACATTTCCAGGTCTTCATAATTCAATAAGACCTTCCACATCCTTATCTGATTAGTGCAGTACAGCTAAGAGGGATTTGGAGCCAAAGGACCCCAGCTTTGCTACTTAACGTCTGTGTCCCCTTGGCTAAATCACTTAACCCATCATGATGGGTCTTAGTTTTTCAACTGCAAAAATAAAAGAATTGGAGTAGATGATCCTTCTGTTTGCTCTTGCTCTAGGTTTGTGACTCAGAAGGACCACAGTACGCTGACTTGACTCATGATCTCAGTTTAGGGAACTGACAAACATCTGTCTTTGCTTATCCACTTAGAGAATGTGGCAGGCTCAGTGAAGTCCATCGCTGCTACTAGAAACCCAAGAGTGGAGTATGGGTTCTTTTCCCATCCACTGTGGTTCTTCTACCCACCACCTAACCTTTATGTGTGTGTTTGAGTAGGGAGGGATGGATGGGAAGAAAGCAAGTCCACAGAGAGACTAGAGAATCTACTTTTGATAAGTTGCTTGAGCATCAGGCATTATCAGAGAGACCAGTGCTATCTTTCAACAGCCCCAAATATAATGGAAGCTTGGCAGATATAGAAAAAGATTTATTTCTGGTATAGACACCAAGGTTACGATATCCAAGACAGCTCTGCATTTTGGGTATTCTTTCTTAATAGCAAATTCTGTACTATCTTCAAGGCTGGGACTGGGAATAGCTGTCTGGAGGCTTTTGGGGGAAGCCCTCCCCTGTCTGGCTGCTCTTTCTAAAGGAAGAGCAGGAATAGCTGTGGCCTGCTGGACCCTGGATACTCTGTTCTAAGGCCTAGTCTCCTGGGGCTATGCCCAGCCCAGCTGTTGGTCAAATATTTTTCTGTTTTAGGAGCACTACTTGACTTTGGCTGGGTCAGACAAGGGCAAAATTCATTCCTGCTTCGGAAAAGATCCACACCGGAGATTTAAAACTCATCAATCTGTCTGCTCCAGCTGAGCCAGACCCTCTAAAAGGAGAGGTGTCCTTAACACTTTCCTGACCAATTCAGAGGAAACTTGGGAATGACCTTTGACAACTCTGTTATCATCACAGAATACACTAGAGTAGATCTCTAAGGGATTTTAATCTAATCTACCAGTTTTAAAGATAGAGAAGCCTACTTGAAGTTTGTCCATGGATTTGAGTCTGGATGGCAGGCCCCCTTTCTTAACTGAAACCTCATCCCCATAGGTTGACCTGCTGTTGATGCTCCATCCTCTTCCTCATTTACTCTATGTCCTACAGACCTTTTCTCTCTGCTACTTATTAGTTGTTCGACCATGGCAAAACTATAGTTCAGAGGAAGAAATGCAAGGCTGTTATCCTTATATAGATATATATAAGAATAGGGAGTTAACTTCATCTTGAGGGGCATCACTGACAGTTTTTCCTGTCTTATAATAATTTTGAATATTGTTGTGATGCTTGAAATTTCACCATTAGAGATTCATTTCTATAAGGGAAGGGATTGGGTCTCCAGGTGGCCAAAGTTAAAGTAATGACACACATATCAACCACCAATGCCTCAGTGTTTATTAATTTATCAGATTGGCCAGCTACCTAGCAGAGGGAAAGGTTTCCAAGGATATGGACAAAGCAGTGGTGGGTTTTGAAGGACACAACTATACATGGGAGTTAGGCCTGTTGAGGACTGGGTCTCATTTGCTTTTGTCTTTGTATCTCTACTGCTTGACACATGATAAACTCTGTGTGTATTGGTAGATAGATACACTAAAGTGGCATTAGAAATTTCATTAGCTTCACAATGACCCCAAAATCCTACCCTGCTCCCATCCCTCTCATGACATATTTTGTTTCATGGGATTCAGGGGGAATAACCACTTATTAAACTAACTACCAGATCATTTTTAGCTAATTGTATTTGAGGAAGACAGACAGTTACAGGATTTTTTGTTTTTTTAAGTTCCCTTGTTGCCACTTGAATACTCATGATTCCAAGATAATGGCATTGATATCGTTTTTTTAACCTCCCTGACAACACCTGACAAATATTTTGACAACCCCTGATTGGTCGCCCAACCTTGTTTACAAAAACACCTCCATTGATGGGACTCTCATTCCCTCCTACCCCCACTATTCTACACAATTCATTCCATTTTAGCATAGAAGTAATTGTCAACATGGTTTTCCTTATGTTGAATTGAAATCTATGCACTTCTTCTCCTGTTGTATCACAGATTTATAACTAGAAGGAACTTAGAGTTCTCCTGGTCCAACCCCCTTCATTTTTTAAGATGAGGAAAGAAAGACCCAAAGACATTAAGTAATTACTCTAAGATCACACAAGTGAACAGTAAGTAGTAGATTTAGACCTCTAACTCAGGTCTTCTGACTCTAGATCAACATTATTTTCAATGGATTCTGCTGCCCTTGATGGAATCTAGATGAAGAATATTTATTAAGGAAGGGATGGGTGTTGGAGGTTGGGGGACAGGTGGGAAAAAAACACAGAAACCAGATTTAGGGTGGTAAAAAATAGTGGTTCAAGATTATGAGTGTCTTTTGCTGTTTGTCACAGAAAACATTTTCTCTAGGAGCTAACACAGTCTGGGGAAGCTCTGGAGTGTGGAGGCATCATTTCTACTTAAAACACAACACCTAAGCACACATAAACCGTGGAAAGATAGTGGGAGATCTCTGCGGACTGGAAACTGCAGTAAATCTGTCCATTTACTTCAGGGTACTCCTCAGTGACTGCTTAGTAGCAGCAGATTTGGTGGGAGTGGGGATGGAGGAAATAAGGGGAAAGGAGACTGATATGATCTAAATCTCTCTCATCAACAACTCTTCCTGTACCTCAATACTTTTTTCTTTCTTCTGATATCGAGAAAAATATATTTATGTATATACATAATCATATAATACACATACACACATATACATATGGAGAGAGAGAAACAGAGAGAGACAGAGAGGAGAGAGAGATATGCATATCTATTTAACTGAAGGTGGTTTTTCCGTGTGTGTGTGTGTGTGTGTGAGTCTACATAGGTTATTTTTCTTGTGTTGTGAAGGGAGAGACCCCCAACTGAACAGGGAGGAGGAAAAAAATCACCTCCTAGTGTTTTTAGTTACAGTAGAAAAATTGGAGACCAGTAGTATACTGAGAAAGGAAAACAAATCCTGCAGCTAAATGCAAAAGGAACCATTCAAGTCCTGATCTCTACCACAGCTTCTACTATTTGGGGATCATAGATTTAGACCTGTTTTTTTTTTATAATTATAAATTAATTAATTTATTTTTGGTTTTCAACAATTACTTCCATAAGTCTTAAATTTTCTCCCCATCCCTCCCCAAGATGGCATGCAATCTTAAATAGATTCTACACATACATTCTAATTAAACACATTTTCACATTAGTCATGTTGCATAGAAGAATTAACATGAATGGGAGAAATCATGAGAAAAGCCAAACTACAACAAAACATAACACAGGAGAAAATTGTCTGCTTCATTCTGAGTTCTGATTCCACAGTTCTTTCTCTGGATGTGAATGGCATTTTGCCTCGAGTCCTTTGAGAATGTTTTAGGTCCTTGCATTACTGTGAATGGTTAAATCTATCAGAAACAGTCCTTGCACACTGTGACTGTTACTGTGTTACAATGTTCTCCTGGTTCTGCTCATTTCACTCAGTGTCAGTTCATTTAAGTCCTTCCAGGCCTCTCTGAAGTCTTCCTGTTCATCATTTCTTATAGCCCAATAGTATTCCATTACATTCATATACTACAACCTGTTCAGCCATTCCCCAATTGATGAGCATCCCCTAGGGCTAATTTTAAGGGACCAAAGGTCATCTAGTTCAAAACTGAACCCCTCTCCCCATTTAACAGAAAAGGAACTGAGACTCCAAGATATTAAGTGACTTGCCCAGGGTTCCACAGGTAATAAAGAGCAGAGCCAGCATCCACACCAAGCTTTTCTCACTCCTCTGGCTACAAACCTAGTGCTTTTTTCACTACATCACTTGAGCAAGTCCCTTCCTCTCTCTTAGCCTCAGTTTTTTCATCTGCAAAATGAGAAGATTGGACTGGATGCTCACTAAGGTTTCTTCCAACTTGAAAATCTGATGATTTTCATTTCATCTCTATCCCCAGTACCTAGCATAGTACCTGGGTTAGAACAGGCATTTAAAAAATGCTGAATGAATGAATACTGTCTTCCCTATCTATCCTCATAGGATTATTGTGTGTTTTGAGGATCAACAGTTAATAGAAATAAAAATATTTGGATAGATTTAAAGAGTCTGTAGCAGTATGTTATTAGCTTTCATCTCATACTGCCTGCAGCCAGTCTGGCTGACCAGGGTGTGGCTAGGAAGTTTGTTTGCCAGTTGAGCTGTGTTCCAGAATGCCTCCAGGGATGGGGCCAGTGAGGAAGGACAGGAAGTAATCCTTCATTCTGTCCAGGGACACAGAGGGTGTTTGCCATGCTCTGCAGCATGGCGCCACTGTGGAGGAACAGACTCTGGGATGGAACTCAGAGCAGTTCTGCCTGACTGGGCAGAGATAAAGCCACTTGTGTAATGAGCTGAGACATAGATTCATAGAATCTTGGTAATGGGACCTCGAAAGTGATCCTGTCCAAGTAGCACCTGAACACGTAATCTATTCTGCAACATTCCATGACCAGATGTCATTCAGTCCCATCTCAAAGACATCTCAAAGATGGTCTGAATATCTGCTCTACTTTGGATACTCACTCTGCTTTTGGACAGCTTTCCATTTTAGGAGATCTTTCTTATATTGAATAGAAATTTTTGACCCTGTAATTTCTGTTTTGCGTAGCTAGGTGGCACAGTGGGTAGAATTAGGAAGACTCATTTCCATGAGTTCAAAGCTGTCCTCAAACACTTACTAACTGTGTGACCTGTACAAGTCACTTAACTCTGTTGGCCTCAGTTTCCTCATCTGCAAAATTAGCTACAGAAAGAAATGTCAAACTACTCCAGTATCTTTGCCAAGAAAACCCCAAATAGGGTCATAAAGAATCGGATACAACTCAACAAACAACACCAACAACAACTTTCATTTGTTGCTCCTGGTTTCCTCCTCTGGAGCTAAAAAATGACTGTCTATTTCCCTCTTCCTTATGAGGGTACTTTAGATATTTCAACTTTGTTATCTGGCCCCAACTCCTAATTTTCTCCCTCTACCAACAGCTATTTCTCTCCCATGATTGAGTAAAGGAGATTTGTACTTCTCTTGTAAGTATCCCCAGTTCCTTCAACCAGTCCTCAAACACCATGGTCTCCAGCTTCCTCATTATCTTACCTCCTGCTGGCTGTACTACAGTTTGCTTTGTACCTCACTATAGGGGAAAAAGCATCGACTGGAGAGTCAAATAACCTGGGTTCCTACCTCTGACACTGCCTGTAGGGTTTTGGACAAGTCACTCAATGTCAACATACGTACACACATATATGAAATATATTCAAATATATTACATTATATTTATATATTCATTATATATAATATATATTTATATATTGATATTACAAAATAGGATGTTTCTGTATATTTATTCACTTGATATTTATGCTTTATATTCCTACATATATGCTTTTCTCCCTCATAAAAATACAAACTACTTGTCAAGTAGGGATTGTTTTATTTTTTGTACTTGTATAAAGCCTGGCACTTAGTAAGTTCTTAATAACAGCTACTTAATAAATAACTGATGGATTGCTAGGATGGATAACCTTTCCCTTTCCATCTCTTGATCTATGATTTTATTATTTTTCTAAATTGTGATGCCAGAATTGGACTCCAGATCAGGGCAAAGGATTGTGGGATTGTCATGGCCATTGATGTCCAGAGCATTCCTGTCACTATTAAATGGCCAGACTAGACTTCTATAATTGAGAGAAGGAAAATAATGTTCCCTTAATCATGCAGATCTTCAAAATCTTGAAAGTTCCTTTACTCCATGATGTGAAGGATTAAATACTCAAAGCTGGAAGCCAACTCAAGGTGGTATATACAGAAACTTCTGCCCTCATCTCATGTACAGCTCAATCTGAGGTTCCTTGAGACAGGAGAGAAGCCATCAGAAAGAGCCTGGCTTCTACCCACAAGGACTTCAGTCACTTAGGTGCTTTAAATTTGGAAAGCACAAAGGATATACAAATTAATTTAGGCATAGCACACATAATGTTGTCTCCACCCTCACCTTTGCAAGATGACTTCAACAACATATTCTATTAAAAGTCCCACCATCGTGGAGCAAGACCCTACTCAGAGATAACTAATCTTTGGTCATGAAATCCCCTCCCCCCTACAAATAGATGTTGGATAGCAGTTTTCCCCTAGGACTTTTAACACTTGGACCAATCAGAAAATAGTATTGAGCAGATTCCCTTTCATCCTCCAGCAAAACCTGGTTTGGCCCCACCTGTGAAAAGAGAGAGTGGTGGACTTTACTTGTCTCTGGCTCCTCCACCTGGGGGTTATAGGCATCAGCAAAGGTAAGTGAGAGATTGAATGAGGAGCCAGCATCACACTAAGGGAACATCCATGTTATTTTCTTATAACAACCTTAATCTTGTAAACAAGGCATAAAGATGTGAAATGCATAACAGAACAATAAAGTAGACTCAAGACTGGTTAGTCATTGAATGATATCAACGTGAAGGCAGATGCCTAAGGGATCTGTCCTTAACCCTGTTCTGTTCGATGTTAGTGACATGGATGAAGGCATAGATTTCATGCACGTCAAATGTGAAGACACAAATCTGGCTGAGGCAACTGATATACTAGATGATATAATTAACATTATAAATGATTTCACTAGGCTAGAGAGATAGGATAGATCTAGGAAGTGGACTTCAATAGTGATAAATGTAAAGTCCTCTACTTGGGCTCAAAAATTAGCTGGGTAAGAACAAGATGGGGGAAAAACGGCAATATAATGTAAGGATCTAGGGACTGGTTTTACTGTAAACTCATTAGGAATCAACAGATTGATAATGGCAGTGAAAAAAATGTTAGGCTACATTAGGAGAATCACAGAGCTTGAGGTCAGAGCTTGAAGGAATCAGCTAATCTAACTTCTTCCTATTATAGAAGAGGATACCAAGGTCTGGAGAGGTCAAATAATTTCCTTAAGATCAGAGTGCAAGTCAATGACAAATTTGATGCTTGAACCCAGGTCTTCTGATGTCGTCAATATCTATATCTACACACACACACACACACACACACACACACACACACACACACACGTACACCATGCTGCCTCCAAACAGAGCTACCTAAAATTGAAATGGGATGCATTTTCATCCTGTAGGTCTTCAAGCAAGAGGATGAATGACTATTAGTTGGGAATGTTGTAGAGAGGATCCATCCTTGTTCTGGTATAGATAGGACTAAAGAGACAGCTGGTGGTTCAGTGGAATGAGCACTGGGCCTGAAATCAGGAAGAACTGAGTTCAAATCCAGTCTCAGACACTTCTTCACTCTGTGACCCTGGTCAAGTCACTTAACCTCTGATTGCCTGTCAAAGTAGATCCACTGGCAAAGGAAATGAGAAAAACACTCCAGTAACTTTGCCAAGAAAACCCCAAATGCAGTCATGTAGAGTCAGACATGACTAAAACGATGGCACAAAAACAACAAATTGTCTGATCACAGACTATTCTCTAACCTGAACCCCATTTGTACATTTTTGGCTCCAAATGCTATTCAACTCCATCAAAAATGTGTGCTTTTGGTCAAAGGGGCAACCAGGCAAGAGTGTTGATGATTTAGGATAACCCATCCTTACTACCTTATCACCAACATCAGATCCTCCTGATCTGAGGTTATCAGTCTTCATTTTCATATTGGCAGGATGGTCATTTGTATGTGAACCAGTAATGCCAACCCATGATAGTCAAAGAATGCCCCCTACTCAAAGAATGCTTCTGTATCTCCTCCTACAACTCCCTCCTAGATGCATTGACAGCCCAAGTAATCCCTGCTTGCCAGGAATCCCTCTGTCATGACTTGGAACACCCTTTATATGTTCTGGATGGCCCTTCTACAAAGACTAACATTTCACCAAAAATGAGTCAGTTTTGCCTTGAGGATGCTAGAGCTCCAGAGCTGCCAGGCAGGCTAGAGTAGCTGGGGCCAGAGTCCAGGCTCCCTCTTTCTGCCTCACAACAGAGTTGAGTGATTCACGGGTGATTCAGATGCTCTTTGGATTTGCTTGGTTTCTATTTGAGGCTGAGGCAGCCCAGAAAAGGAGGAAAGAACTGAGGGAAATAGCCAGCTCCTCAAGTACCCCGATACACATCACTGAACTTCTATGTTGGGATCTAGCTTCATGTGAACTATTGTCTCTCTTGGCTTAGCTCCTGGCATGACATGCCCACTTCCATGACATCTGTCAGAGCAGAGAAGGAAATCTGGGGGGCTAGAATAGAGAGCACATCTTGTTTCTGTTTCTTCCTGTTGGGTCACAGTTACCCACATACCTACATCTGCAGGAATCTCCCCTTGATCAGCACCTATTCTGAGGGGGTAAGAAATCTTCCCAGACATGTGCATTTCTGACTGTGCATCCCAGCCTAATTGTTTAAAACAAAACTCCTACCCCTTTCCTGGAATGCCACCTCAGTCATATTTGATCTTGGAGTCAGGATGCCAGGAGTCTGAAGAAATGAGGGTGCTCAGGTTCCTCCACTGTTGTACCCAAATGGGGGATAATTAGTGGCCTGTCTTCACTTGTGTGCACCAGATATAACAAAAGAAATGTACATGGAACAAGGCTATGGCTGGGGACCAAACTGTCAATCGCAGCTCTAGAAAGAATGAAGAATCCTTCTGTGGCCCCACCTTGGACCAAGTTACAATATCTAGCCAAGGCCCGAACCCCTGGGCCCCAGCTTCGAATGAGTAAATGAGCAAGATTTAGATCAGCTGCTGGGCACCTTGCATCCCACAGCCTGGTCAGCCCTTCCCATCCCTTTACCTTTCTCAGTGAGGGCTCAGGCTCCTTGCTGTTAGCTGTCCGGCTTCATAGTATGAAAGAGCCTGTTGATTCCACCCTCTACTTCCCCCAGTGGCTCCTGCTGCTGATGCGTTCCCTGGTGGTGTCCAAATGCAACATTTAAAATTGGTCTAACTTTTTCCTCAAACTCAGCATCCATGGGGCAGGCAGATTATAAGCCTTCATATGTGTTGGGTGTTGGTGGGAATTTAATTGCATTCCACTCAGCTCAGCCTGAGACTTGCGTAGAGCTCCTCCCCCTCTCCCTTGGGGTCCTCAAACCTCCACCACCATCACTCCATCAAGGACAACCTCCATTTCAGAATGTTAAAAGACTGAAACCTCCTGATCAAATGCAAGAGACAGATGGAAACAATTTGCCGGCTTTGGGCAGTTTTGTGGTTATCTGGGAGCTTACTGAGGATTCCCAAATATTTACAAAGGGAAAAGGGGAAGGGGGGCAGGTGGGTGGAGCCTGGTTTTGGCCCCAGATGATTCTTGCCCTTCGGAAAGCAGGATATATTGCCAAAACCAGAGACCTCTCAGTCTGATGAAAATTTTAGTCTTTTTCCAGTCTGTGAGGCTGAAACTACTGGCCCCAAATGGACCAGGGGTTAGAGACCTCCTAGTCCAGTGGTATCAAACTCAAATATAAATGGGGGGGCACTAACCCATACATAAGGCTTGTTGAAGGTCCCATGTTAATTTTGCTTTAAAATGTAATATGTTTCATTATATTTTAATTTAATTCATAAAATATTTCCCAATTTCCTTTTAATCTGGTTCAGCTGCATTTGGGGATGCTGTGGACTGAATGTGACCCTGTAGGTTACTTGTCTGATACCTCTGACCCACACAGCCCCATCTACAGGACCAAGTGATGCCTAAGTCAGGTAATGGAAATAAGTTGTGGTAAAGTAGAAAGGTGAAGGGAATTTGGAGAAAGAAGACTGAAGTGTAATAGAAAGAGAGTCAGGGTCAAGGGTCAACTATTGAAGGCCAAACTAGAGCAGGACCCAGAAACTAGACTTACTGAGACAGTGAAAGACAGTGGGAAAGTCCACAACCTGAGGTTAGAAAGAAATAGTCTGGATCAATAGACTGGGGAGTTTGGCAGCTGCACTTAGAGAATGTTGGGTAAGACTGGTAGGGGTTGGTGCCACTAACTACTGTAGCAAGTGACAGTAGCAGGGAGAGAGGCATGAGGTCAGGGGATTCAGGCCCTGTGCCCCATAGTAAGAGGTGAATTGGAATGGAGAGAGGGATGATTGTTATAGCAGGTAACATAGTCATGGGCCAAAGTGCATGCTAAGGCTCTAGGGATTGATTGGAACATGAGGAATAAAACAAAGACATGTTTGTTTGTTTTTTTTAGCAAAAGGTGCCAATGCAACCAGAGCAGTTAGGTTAGGGACCATCTCAGGAGCCACAGCAAGAGCTTAATTGCTGGAACAGGAGGCTAAGATCCAAACAGGTGCAGTGAGAGGGGTGATCTGGGGCTAAATGCTAGATCCAGAGGTCCTATTCTTTTCTTTGCTCAGGACCCAGTAACCCTAAGGATGGATGGAGTGTCAAAAGGCTCCAGATGAGCAGAATGGACAGAGATTAGGGAGTCAGCTGGAGAAGAGTGTCCTGGAGACAGTTTGTATAGGATCCCAAGAGCCCATTGTTAAATTTTCATTATGAGCATTTACACCTCAGAAATCAGCAAAAACTACAGATCAAGTCTTGATTGATTATTTTGTTAATTGTTTAGGCTTAAGATCGTGATGGATGAAATGTTAATAATGAAAGATTAAATGTAAAAGGGTATTGTGCATACATTTTTAGAGGTCAGGAAAACCTGGTTGTTACCAGCACACCACTGTAACCAGGTCATTATAAAGACTTGAGTAAGAGACTGACAATCTGGGTCCTAGTTCTAGCTTTGCCATTAACTCTACATGGGACTTTGCCCAAGTTACTTGGCAAAATCTCTGGATCTCAGATTCTAAGAAGGAGTTTGTAGGTTACCAAGTCCAATTCACGTCTAACCAAGAATCTCTTCCTTGATATCCCTGATAAGTGTTTGTCAAAACTTTCCTGTAGGATATCCATTGATGGAGAAGTCACTCTCTCCTGGATCAGTCTATTCTTTTTTTGTAAGATACTAATGATTGGTAAAATCTTTCCTTATATCAAAGCTAAAACTACCTCTCTACAGCTCCTGTTCATTGTTTCTGATTCTGCCCTCTGTGGCCAAAAGGAACACATATAATTCTTCTTCCATTTGAGAACCCTTCACGTACTTGGCAACTGTTCTTGTCCTCATGAAACTTCTCTTCTAAAAAGCAACATGATGTAGTGGGATGAGTCCAGAAAATGCATTCAATTCAAGGATTTGCAGTTTACTATCTATGTATACCCTTGGCCAAATCATTGTGCCCCATTTCCTCCTTGGAAACATAATACATACATAATAGATTTGCAGTGTCATATGCAATCATTTTTTTATTTAAAAAAATATATTATATTATGAAAATGCTAATTTTATTCAATAAATTAAAAATTAAATAAATAAAAAAAGAAAATGAGGAGCTGAAGTTTAGAGTCAATGATTTCTGAGGTCCTTCCTGCCTCTAAATTTAGCCTAAGCATCTCTGTTTCCTTTTACCAGTCCTCATAAGGTATGATCTCAAGTCCTTTCATCATATTTCTCCAGATGCTCTAAAACTTTTCAATGTCTTTCATAAGGTGTGGCATTTAGAATAGAACACGATACTCCAGATGCAGCCTGATCAGGGCAGAATTCATGAAGAACTATTACTTCCTTCTTTAGTTCTGAGTACTATATTCCTCAATGGCCCTTAGGGTTGCATTGGCTTTTTTTTTTTTTGGCTGCCTATTGACATGGTCAACTCACATTGAGCCTGCAGTCTACTAAAACCTTGAAATATTTTTTTAGGTCATTTATTACCTAGTCACATTTTGTACTGGTGAAACTGATTTTTTTGAACCAAGCATTTGGTCCAGCATGATAGGAATTTTATGGATACTAATTTTGTCATCTGATGGGTTTGCCAAAAGGAGTATAACATAGTGGATAGAGATCTGACCTTGGAGTCAGGAAGGCCTAGGTCCCTCAGGTCCTTTCTCTATCTTGATCCAGATTCTAAGCCTCATGCTATGGGTCACTCAGTTTCTGAAAGTTCAAATAATTCTTTTAATAGTAATAATTCAGATACTCCCAGGTGAAAGATATTGCCAAGAGAATAAACAAGCATTTTGTAGGAAGATAAAAATAAGACAGTGAGCAAAGCAGTTATATGGAGTCTCAAGAATTCTCTTTTCATTTCTTTCTTGCTCAAATGACCCGCATCTGGGTCCCAAATTAATCTTTCTAGGGCTAAAGTCAACTCGAACTATCTTGGGCTATTGCACAACTTCTTTGCTACTGAGATCCTTGGGGGGTAGTGTGTATGTGTATGTGTGTGTGTGTGTGTGTGTGTGTGTGTGTGTGTGTGAGTGACTCAAACCAACCCATTTCCCCAGTTCTATCAGTATTTTGTCCCACCACACCCTGGATAAATTACTTGACTTCTCAATATTTTAGTCAAGATTCTTAGTTGCAGAGAGGATGCTGACCTACCTTGGTAGAGGGAGTTTCTTTATCCAGAAACTCCCCATCCCAACAAAATCACAGGTCCAGATTATATTCCAATCACTACATATTGTCTGTTCTTTCCAGTTTCATCTCATCTACAAATTTGGAAAGTATATCCTCTGTGGCCATCATACTAAATCATTAAAAGTTGTTAATAAGATAGCACAGATAGCTGGAGCATCTCCATGAAAACTTCTTTGAAATTTACACCAACCCATTAATAACTGTCGTTTGGGGTTTGGCCATTTAACCAACTCCTGAATCCTTCAAAATGAACTATTGTCTAGACGCTAGCCTATCTCTCTCTGGCATGTCCCTAAAGATAGTGTGGGATATTTGTTCAAATTCTTTGCCAAAATTTAGTCAATTATTTTTATAATGTTGACTCTTTGTGATCACGTATCCCTTTATATATGTTCATTAATCATCCCTTTAGTAATATGATTTTAGAAACTTTCTAGGTATTAGAATCAAGTTCATGGTCTATCTCCCCCACCATCAGCCCTTTCAAAAAATTGAGACATTTACCCTTCTCCAGTCCTGTGGGATCTTTCCTATTATCCACAAGCTTTGCAAGATCAAGCCTTCCTAACCTCTGGTTCTCTAAGTCTTGAGAGGTTGATCATCTAGGCTTAGTGATTTGGAATCATCAAGGGCAGTTCAGTCCTGTCTTACTATCTATTCATTTATCTGAAACTTACATTTTCTACTAGATATATATATTTTTGTCTATTCTCGATCCAAGTAATAGTCCATTTGGCAAATAGAACAAAATTAAAATACAATCTGAATAAGTTCTTCCTTCTCTCTGTTGACCTCTGTCATGATCCCAAACACCCCAAGAAATGGGTCTATTCTTTCTTTGATACTCTTTATTTCTCTGATATACCTTTAAAAAATCCCTTTTTTGGTGGTGTTCTTTTGATTCATCGTCGACTTCAGTTTATTCTGAACTTACAGTGCTCTTTGTACTAAAATTCTAAGTTATATACCTATATGTCTCTCCTTCCTTCATAGGTATATCTATGTGTATACATACATATATACACACATGGGTGTATATGTATACATGTGTATATATGTATACCCATGTATGTGTATATATGTGTATACACACATACATATACATATATACATGTGTATATATGTGTATGTGTGTATATATATGTATAACATATATAAAATTTATGTATTACAAATCCAGATTGGCTGATGAGTTCTACATTAGTCTTTCCAATAACTTTTCCTACTTACTGGAACTATTTCTCTGTACTGTCAGAATTTCACTATTGAGATCTTTCTGCCCCTGCCTATCCTAGGCTGATTTCTTTTGTGGAATTTTAATCCATGAGATTTTTACTGAACTTTTCAAAATTTAGTAAGTATATCAAACTACTCCAGGGTTCTCTCTTCTTTTCTATAATATTCTAAGATGAAATGATTATTTCTGCACCCTATCACTTCTAGTTCCTAACAATTCTATTTCAGTAATCGGTTCCCCTTTGGGATTTTTTATAGTGTGACCGAGATGGGTCTTGAACCTACAGTCTTCAGCCTTAGGGACTGATGACATACCCAGTAGGCTATTAGATCACCATACTTGCCTGCTTCTCACATATATATTTTGCTAACAAAGTTCCCCATTCAGGACCTGGATTTTCCCATGTGTCAGAAGAAGGGCTTGGATTAAAAAAATCTTTGAGTTCACTTCAGAGTTTATTGTTCCCTGAACCTAAGAAAGGGAATGGGGAAAGAGGAAGTTGAAGAAAGAAGAATGAGGACCACTAATGACAGCCTTAGGGCAGAGGATCCCCTTCAGTATATAAATCCATCTATCCCTTGCCTCATTGTTGAACAGCTTCACTTTGCACAAAGACTATTTAGAAAAAACAGAAAATACTTGTGATTCTACAGAGGGTTCAGGTTCAGGATTGGTGCAGCAGGTTCAAAGCCTGTTACACCAAGATAAATTCCATGCCAACCACTCGTTAATTTTATATTATCAGTTACAACAAAACATACAGCATCATTTTCTCTGAAAAAGTCTGTTCTTCTTAAAACAGATCCTAAGCAATTGCAATTTTTCTGCAGATGCAGACTTTGTACTCAAAGCATCATTTTCTAACCATGGCATATTATTAATTTAATGTAATAGCTACCCAATCTTCCACTGTATAATTGGCAACTGCCTTAGGACATAAACAATAAAACTCCAGAACTTGGAAGATTTTTTTGGAGATCATTTAGTCTAAATACACATTTTTACAGGTGGAAAAACCGAAGCCCCAGTGACATGCCCACCCACAATTCATAATGGTACAGTTAGTTAGCCACAGAGCTGAGAATGTGAAACTCTTGGGTTGGCAGTCTTTAGATTCAGACCTGAAATCATCTGATCTACCCTCCTGGAGTCCATCAATTCATAAATAAGGAAACAGGTTTAGAGTTATTAAATGACTTGCTTTAATAGGGTAACAAAGGGAGCACATGGCAGGACCCAGTGGGAACCCAGGTTCTTAGATCCCCGTTCCTTTTGCTGCATCTCTCCAGGCCAAAGGCAGAAGAAAGGATGGTTATGGTAACCAGCACAGGGTAGCAATCTAGTTCTTCCCAGTTCAAATACTCTGGCCTCATAAAAATCCCAAGAATCCTCATTTCCCTGAATAATCATTAGACTTATGGTAGATGACTGAGAGGACTGTTTACACAGGTGGGCTGGTTTGGTTTTAAGGATAAGGTTATGTTTTCTCTCAGGAAAATGATTTTACTCAAAGCAAGTTTCTTCCCTATGCTGATTAGCCCTTGCTTTGGATATATATGGATACGTATATCCATATGCTATGAATTATAAAACCATGGGCAGGTGGTACTATTTTCAC
>CM053769.1:39058998-39078847 GCA_028658325.1 Potorous gilbertii | reverse complement strand
CTTCCTACTCTCACTGTAAGTGGGAGTCAACCTTGAACACACATCTGTGGGTAAGATCAGCTCTGGACACATATCTGTGATTCTTGAACCTCAGGTTATCCAGAGGTTAAAGGAGATAGAAATAAGAAATAGAAAGACACATTTTAAGCTGTGCATTTTTTAAAAGCTAGAAACCATCCAAAGGAGAAGAAAACCCACTTGCGAATAGACAAAAATAATTCAATTGTGAAGCTCGGTTCTGTTAAATTTAAATAATTGAATATGAAACCTTCTTTGTTTTATTCTTCAGTTAATAACCCAGAGAAGGAAAGAGCACATTGGAAATACCACCTGGTCAAGGACACTTTGGGAGGAGGATGAAAGCATGTCCTCCTTCTGTTTGAGGCCTAGTTGGTCAGTTCCATCCCTCCCTCCCCCCACTTGTCCTCCTTTGGACCAGAATCTGACTTTTCTCCTGGCCCTGAGCCTGTGACTTCAGGGGGCTGGGGAGAAGAAGGTAATAAAGGGGAGGCTGCTGGAGAATTCCTGTCTTTACTCTAGAACCCCCCTCCCTTCCACCAACCTCATTTCCTCTGAGGAGTCCCTCCCCTCCCATTCTCTCTCTGAGTCTCAAGTCTCGCACACGTAAAGGATTGAGTTTTCTTTTCTACTGATCTGTGAGCTTTTTCATGTCAGAGACTTCCCCTACCAACACTGATATGTGCTTCCTCTCCAACTTCTAGTCTTGGAGAGTTGCTTGTGGCCCCAAGAGGTTAAGAAACTTGCACAGGGTCATACAGTCAATCTGTACCAGAAGCAGGATAAACCCATTAGACTCTGAGACCAGTTCTCTATCCCCTAGCCAGGCTGCTTCTTCCTGGCATGATTGTGTTGTCAAAAAGAACATCAGGTGGCCCTTCCCTGTTCTTCTTTCTCCATCTTTCACTAGTCAGCTTCTCCATCCAACACTTTCTCCACCTAAACCTACATCCCCACACTTCACTGTGTGGAGTCAAGGCAATGCAGTATCTTTTTTAAATAGTATTAAATAGTATTTTTAAATAGCATTTTCCAAATTAAATATAAAGATAGCTTTCAACATCAATTTTTGTAAGATGTTGAGATTCAAATTTCTCTACCTCCCTTCCTTCCTTTTCCTTTCCCCAAGACAGCAAGTGATCTGATACAGGTCATCTATGTACAATCACATTAAACATATTTCCACATTAGAAATGTTGTGAAAGAAGAATCAGAACAAAAGAGAAAACCACAAGAAAGAGAAAATAAACAAACAAAAAAGTGAAAATAGTATGTTTTGATCTGCATTCAGACTCCATTGTACTTTCTCTGGATATGGACATTTTCATCATGAAACTTTTGGGATTGTCTTGAATCATTGCATTGCTGAAAAGAACTAAATCAATCATAGATGGTCATCGCACAATGTTGCTATATACAATGTTCTCCTGGTTCTGTTCACTTCACTCAGCATCAGTTCATTCAAGTCTTTCTAGATTTTTCTGAAATCTGCCTGCTCATCATTTCTTATGGAACAATAATATTCCATCACATTCATATACCACAACTTGTTCAGTCATTCCCCACTTGATGGGCATCCCCACAATTTCCAGTTCTTTGCCACCACAAAAAGAGCTGCTATAAATATATTTGTACATATGGGTTCTTTTTCATTCTAATGATCTCTTTGGGATACAGATTTAATGGTATTGGTGGATCAAAAGGTATGCACATTTAATTGTCCTTTGGGCATAGCTACAAATTGCTCTCCAGAATAAGTAGATCAATTCACAACTCCACCAACAATGTATTCCAATGCTATTCCAATTTTCCCACATCTTCTCCAACATTTACCATTTTCTTTATCTATCGTATTAGCCAATCTGAGAGATGTGAGGTAATGGCTCAGAATTGTTTTGATTTGCATTTTCCTAATGAATAGTGATTTAGAGCATTTTTTCATATAACTGTAGATAGCTTTAATTTCTTCATCAGAAAACTGCCTGTTCATATCTTTTGACCATGTATTAATTGGGGAATGACTTGTATTCTTCTAAATTTCACTCAGTTATCTATGTCTTTAAGAAATGAGACCTTTATCAGAAACACTAACTGAAAAACTTGTTTCCCAGCTTTCTGCTTTCTTTCTAATCATTCTTGCATTGCATTTGTTTGTGCAAACCCCTTTTAATTTAATGTAATCAAAATTATCCATTTTGCATTTCATAATACTCTCTATCTCTTGTTTGGTCATAAATTCTTACCTTCTCCATAAATCTGACAGACAAACTATTCTTTGCTTTTCTAATTTGCTTATGATATCACCCTTTATGTATCTGAGACCACTATCTTTGGACTGAGAGAATGACTTTGAATTCTGGCTGTTACTTTGGCCCACCATGACTTGTCTTATTTCCCTTCTTTGGACTCCAGTTTGACCAAATTTAATAAGAGTAAGTTGTACTAGATGACATCTAAGGTCCTAAATTCCATACTCTTAACTCTAAAAGTTAAATCCTCACTAAATGTCTCCTTCATGAATGATAGGTTAATGATAGGGAACAACCAGTGATTTCATTGAATAGGTGAATGTAAGATAAGGAAACTCCCTCTGACCATACAAATTAGCACATTTTCCATTACTTAGTCTTAGACTGGACCATTGCCAGTTGTCTTGACTTTTGTCTTGACGCTGGTCTCTGATGACTCTGGAAGAGAGAGTGAGGTTGATGACTTTGCATAACTCTGTCTCATATAAATCCAATTCACATGCAAGCCAAAACATTACCCGGGTGATGTCATTGATCCTCTTGGAAAAGAAAGGATAGACAACAACGGTTTTAGATTGGCCTAGATCAATGAAAGGTTAAAGGTGCCCAGGGTCAAACATCCAATAATATAACAAAAGCTGAACTTCAATCCAGTTTTCCTTGGTTCTGAGGCCAACTCTTTCTATCCATTAGCCAAGACTGCCTCTCATTAATAACTTCCTTAATAATAACATATTTATATAGTACTTGACAGCTCACAAAGTCTTTTACTGATGTAAGCATGTGGGGCAAAACTTTTCAAATTAAGATCTATCACCTTTACATATGAAAGACAAAGGAATTTTTCAGAGAAGTTAAGATGATCTTGCAGTTCCTGGGATTGCCTTCTTCTCTAGCCACATGTGAGAATGACAGAGTCTTAGGGCTTTAAAAATCTAGGAAGGACTCCCTCTAGTAATTACCACCGTAAGCCATAACCATTACCTGGTTTGAAGCCTGGTCTTCATAGACTGAAAATGGGAAGTAAATGGAAAAATCATCGTAGACTAAAGTGAAGTCCCTAAAACCAGGAAGAGCAACCCAAAGGAAAGACTAGGTCTAAAGGCATGAGACAGCAGGGAAGACTCTGCACTTTGTTCTAAAAAGCTTGGTATCTGAAGTAAAAAAAAATCTCTTACCGAGCAGATGAAAACCTCAGTAGATCTCTGAGGAAACAAAACAGAGGCTTCACAGTGGTCCTGGGATGAGGGTTTTTCTGACTTTTCTAGAAGTACTGTGAAAATCCTATACATAAGCTCTCAACTAAAAGAGCAGTACTTGCTTTTCCCAGATACAGAGATGACCAAGAATTTCAGCCAAGCCAGAGATGGAAGTGGTGAAAACAGTGTTCAGCAGAGTAGCACCCTGCAGATATTAGTGGGGAGTCACAGCGTGACCTCACTTAGCCAAGATCAGTGTCCGTATGGTGTTGGGGGATGAGTTTCTCTTTCATATGTGGCCCCACTGTCTACTCATGCACCCTATGTACGTGTCTCTCCATGAGTTTGCTCTGGCTACCCTCCACACTCTAAATTCCCCTTAATTCCAGGGCTTTCCCTCTGTTATTTTCAATTTATCCTGAATATAACTTGTTTGTACTTGGTTATTCATTAGGCTGTAAAATCCTTGAAAGCAGGGGCATTTTTTATCTTTCTTTGGCACATAGTAGAAATTAATAAATGTTTATAGACTGACTTGATATATAGATAGATGCCTATGTGGCACAAATACCACCATGGCACAGATAAATACATATGGCACCTTTTTCTTATGTGTGTCCACTCTTCCCCCCTCTTATTATGTCATAGTCATAATCAATAAATGTTTATGAAGCACCTACTATGTGCCAGATATTATGCTAATACTGGGGATATATAAAGACAATCCTGCCTCAAAGAGCTTATAACCTAATTTTGAGTGGAGGGGAAGATAAACACAAGAGGAAACTAAAAAGAGGTGGAGGGACACCAGAGGGAATGGGGGAGAGTGAAACCAAGGAGAGCAAGTGGTAGAAAACAAAGAGGTTAGCTGGGAAGTTTGGAGCCCTTTAGAAAGGAAGGTTTTAGGAGGAGTTGATCCCTCCAATCAGAGATGAGAGGCAGCTGAGGGTGTTGCAAAAGTACTGAAAATCAAACCTGGATCAGTCTCAGTGATGGCGTGACTTCAAGTGATGAGTTTATCTTGGGGAAAGCATAATGTTCATGGAGTTTATCCCATGAGCAACTAACAGCAAAGTAACAGAAAACATGTGTATCTCTGGGAGTGTGAACCCCAGGTTTGTGAGAGAAATGTTTTGTGGCTCCTTTTCTTACTATGCCATTTCATTTAATCAGATCATTAAATACCTTGGCATTAACTGGGTTCTTTGGCTGACTCTTAAAGGTAAATGCAAAAGTGGGGAGGGGGGGGTCATAAACTGTGGTTTTAGGAATGCAGATCCACAAGTTATCTTGAAACCTGGATAATCATCCACCTCACAGTGCAAATTGGGGGGTTCTCCCCCAGACACTCCACTTATAAAAATTCTATTGGGAGACCTATTTTCCCAATTTTACAACCAAAGTTCAGAGAAGGTAAATAACTTGGACCTTTCCTTGCCTCATCAACAAAATGAGATGAAAATAAATATTGAATGACCCAAAGCAGTATAATGAGTGTCAGAGAGTCCTCTGCCTCTGGATTCAGCACACTTTACACTATACACAATACCTCTCCAAATCCACTGTTCCTTCCATTCCATACATTCCTGCTTTGAAAATGTACATATACAAACCTATTATTTATATAGTTATCCTTCCCCCACTTCCAGACTTGTTAACTCTCAGCAGCAATTTTTGGAGAGAGAGCAGCTTTTCTATCTATAATGTCAAAGATTGGGCTACAGTGTCTCTATCAATCTCTGAATCCTATGAACATGCTTTGGGGTGATATCATTTTATGTTATACCTTTTTTGGTATTTCATTGCTTTGTCCCTGAAATATTGGGAAGGGAGGGAGGTTGGCTAAAGATTACCAAGTAGGAATGTAAATAGAACACCCTGAAACCTACCCAGGACAACCAAGAGATTTTACAATTGGCTAATGTGAATCTGGAACTATAGAACAGACCAATGAACTTGATTTAAGGCACTCGGGTTGGCAGTTCCAAACTGGGAAACGAGAGGGGTTGGGGTGAAAAGATATTCTAAAGTAGAAGACATCATTCTCATCTGAGGACACAAGAGAATCAAAGGTTCCAGACTTTCTAACGCTTCATGCAAGCTGAGTTAAGCAAAGACAAAGACACTTTGGTCAAGGATGAGATTAGAAAACTCAGGCACCCTCTGAGACTGGGTAGTTCTTCTTTTGTATGTATTTCTAATGACCATTGTTATGGGCCTGTCTGTTTAGCCATTCTTGGAAAAACAATAACTGGAACTGACAGTTACATTCCAGAATTTGGAATTTGGAGTAGAATGGCAAAATAAATTTGCCCCTTTCTCACTCACTTCTAACTGAAAGAGACTTCAGGAAAATGGGCCCCAACATGAGTCCAGAGCTCAACTGAAAATCCTGCTATTAAGAGGGCAGGGTTCCCTGATTCGAGATTCAAGACAATCATTTCAATGACTTATCATTTAAAAAGGAACAAATATACTGACTTTCAGAATTAGCAGGAAACTTGGAATGTGGGAAAATAATGTTGCCAATAAATCTCAGGACAAGTACCTGAGATGAAATTCTTGTTGAGAGACTCAATCAATCAATAAACATTTGTTAAGCACCTACTTTGTGCTGAGTTTCTCTTTGATAGTTTTCTTTTTTTTTCTTTTTTTTCTGTGGAATGAAGCAGGATAAAGAATTGTAATGCTTCACTCTTACTGTAGGGGATTCTTTCTGGTAACGGTTGTTCTAAAACAGGTAAAATGGTTGTTCTCTGTGGGCAGGGAACAGCCATTAGCGTCTATATGGCACAGTCAGCCCAAATAGCCCAACAGAGATAATCTATTTCTATTCTATTTTCAATAATGTGTATATGTTGTATCTTTAGTGTAACTATTAAGAATTATGTTCATAATTTGTCAAAGTCATTTTGATGGATTTATATGTTGATACTGAGTTAGAAATTTCTTTGAAAGTCTATGCATCTGCTAGTGTTTAATAAAGCTCTCTCGATCACCATTTCAGTGATTTGACCAAATTCAATGAAGTTGACATTACCAAATGTCCTCAGTTCCTTAATGAAAAAGACCATACCACCCTTCAAAAGGTTCTAGTGTAGGAAATGTGGTCATAGAGTTTTGAAGTTCAGGACACTCCACTTATTCTGGTAGAACAGTGTAAGTAGCGTATTCACTGTAGATTCCAAATCCATGTACGCTGGTGTGTGTAATACTTGACTTTGATATGTTCCTAAATTCACATTTTCTCTTCTCCCCAGTAAGTTATTCATATAAATCTAGAGTCTGTGACAAAAAGGTATAAACAAGGAAAGAGACCAGGCCAGGGCATCAGTTTTGGTGGAAAAGGCAAAAGAAAAGAAGGGCTACCCATAGGATAAGAGATGAGGGAGAAATAGAGAGGAGGAAGACAAAGAGAAAAACAGAAGGAGGAAGAAGCTGCCTTGGTGTTCCAGCAGGTGTACAAATGTGATCCTGCTCTCAGCAGTAAATAAGCCTAGAACCCTCAGAGCCCCAATTACTGCCCACACAAAACTAGCACTTCTCCTACCATATGGGTGAAAAAAATAGCCCTTTGATTGTTTGATCCACACTAGTCTGGGCTGAGAAATTTCATAGACATTCCCAAACAGCAGATTCCAGTCCAGATCAAGCAATCAGTTTTGGTGGAAAAAAGGCAAAAGAGGAAAACTATTCTGGGCATCAAGGACTAGACCACTGTGGAGCTTTCTAAATAAGATCCATAAAGACTCAAAAAAGTTCAGTCTAACTATACAAACAGGACACATCTAGTAAATGGAGAATGCTGCAAATCCAGGCTATGCTCTCCCATTGCATGGGCGGCCCATAGATTTGACCCATCATTACATAGGTTATTATGGGGACATAGCTCATCTCTGAATTCATGCAGTAGGCAAGTGCTATCAAAACATATTTACCATGACGCAGAAATTATAGAGGTAAAAATATGAGTTCTATTATTATGCTCAAACATAGGTTCCGACCTCAGAGAAAATCTAAACCCTGATTAGGATGCTAACAATTTTTTTTTTGCAAAATTACTTCATAGCAACAGAGAAATAATTCATTTCTATGTTGCAGTCTTGTATATTCCTCTTAGACTAAAGAAGTTAAGGAAAAGATAGCTTCATAATCCTATACTTCTATCAATGTCATAAATTTTGACCTAATTTAAACAAACATGATCTCATACATTCCCTAAAGAAACAAACTTCATCAAAAAAACTCCATAGGTAAACTGAGTCAGAGTACAAAAGTACTATGCTTAGAGGGTTATTATAAGCCTATATTATATTGTACATATTAATTATATTATATCATATTATATTATATTAATTATATTATATCATAAATTTATATATAGGCTAATTGAGGAGGAAGATTTACATGTCACTAAGGATTCAGGGACAGTTGAGAATCTTACCCAGGCCTCTTATCTAAGGAATGTTTAAGGCTTTAAATAAATTTTCACATGCCATGTGGTGGATTTTGATAGACTCAACAACCTCTCAACTAGGAGAAACATTCCTGATCTTCCCTTAAATGAGTCAAGTTTGGGTAGGGTGAGGTTTATAAATCAAAAATCAAAAAAAATTCCAATTAAAATATCCTGGGCAGACAGCAGAGATGAGCAATGAACTGGACCAAAAACTGAACAGGACAGTTGGCTAGATTACGTGGGAAATTGATCAGGGCTTTCTTTGAACTCAACCTGCTCCATGAAACAAAAAGTCACTTTAAAAAAATCAATATTATTCGAGTGACATTATATGTTAGTAACTCCCAGACTAACATCAACTTCGAGGCATCAAAAATGTAGGTCAACCAAAAGACAATGAGAGATGTTTGGTGTGCAAAAATAAGTTGTAGCATGTAACTAAGATGAATAATATGTAAAGAGTAGCATAACAGATAGCAAAGAAATATATAATTAGAAAAGGAAGTGGGTTGATTGTGTAACAAGAACAAAGGATAGACCCGCTACAATGTAGCCAAGTAACATCAAAAGATCTAAAGGAAGGAAGATCTCCAGGATGTTGGGTGGACTCTCTGGAGAGTCTTTTCTGAAAGACATTGTCATAAGTTGCACAGAATGACTTTGGAGCCATCAGACTCGTGTTCTCATACTACCCCTGACATGGTCATTGTGTGTGAGACCTTGGTAAACACTACATTTCTGACTTACCTCATTTGCAAAATGAGCCTCTGAGTCCTTTCCATCTCTTCATCTTTGACCCTATGATCTGTACCATTTGAGAGAACACTCATCTCAGATCAATTGAAAAATATGTATGCAATTAAGTAGATTTCCAGTCTTTATTTTTCTAAGAGACTATAAGGTCATTTGAACATTAACTCAAGCATGAACCTTTGGCAGTTTTCTCTTCTGTGAAATAAAGGAATTGGATTAGATGATCCCTAAAGTTCCCTCCTGCTATAATAATTTATGATGATTTTAGGATGCTTTTAGAAACCCTTCACGGAGATGGGAGTGGGTGAAAAGCAGGATCCCAGAGTCTAGATTAACATACTAACCATGCTCCCTAGAAGGAGAAAGGAGTTGTGGCATCCAAGTTTCTGGCACAACAAAAACCCCAAAGAGTGTGCCTACATAACTTACTCTGAGGGTTTGCCACCAACTCACAGTGTAATGTGACAGAATGAAGACCCCGCCAATAATGTAAGGGAAGGTGGTGTTCCCTCCTCTCAGACTGAAGAATTAGGAAGATTTGGGACCACCAGAGGTCCATATCGTATAATGGACAGAGAACTGGCCTGGGAATCAGAACCCTGAGGACCTAATTCCACCTCTGCCAACAACCATTCATTGGAGAGTTTACAGACCTTTGGAGAAATAGGACAAATCAATAAAAACATAAATATCAATTACAGGTAGTATGCACTAAATACAAAATTGTATACGTGTTCCTTCATTAAGCAGACCTATTTACAGAGCAGTGCACTAAGGGGAGAGGAGGAAGTTTGGTCATTTCTAACCCTAAGGGAGCCAAAAATCCAGCAGGGGCCTTGGATTGCAATTAAACAAAGGGCTATGTGAAGTGAATGAGAGAAGAGTTACAGTGAGGACTAGGGAAGGCTTTTTGGAAAAGGTGACCTTTGAGTCAGGCAGGAACTTGATGTAAAACAGGGGAGGAGCAGTGGGAGTAAAAACTCACATGGTGTTAAGGACTTTTAAAGTTTACATAGTCAAACACATAGCCATTTTACAGAGGGGTGAACTGAGACCCAGAGAGGAGGGATTTGACTAAGGTCACAGAGCAAGCTAGTAGAAGAGCCAGGATTAGAACTGATTACCAGTTCAGCCCTCTTCCACAATGCCAGGTTGCCTTTCACTCCTGTGTTGTTCCTTCCATGGAGGGAACTCTATGTCCTTTGGGAAATGATTCTTAGGCAGTAGTTACCAGATGGTGGCAGATCTATGGGCAAGATACAGTATGAAGATCTTCTGGTTTCCCTTAAAATACTAGTCCCTAAGTAGACTCTTGGATTTTGGTTACATACAAGAATATTAATGGCTTTATTTATATTAATTTTATGTATTACTTATTTGTACAGTGAAAGCCAAGCAACAGCATACTCTCATTCTGATGTCCTCCAAAGGAAACTAATTCTTTCTTTCCCTATGGCTCATTTCCAAACCTTTATGGTGGGAAATTGGGGGTTTCTTCAAAGAGAGAGTCCTCCAAAGAGCTATTAACATTCAATTCTTTCAAGATCCTAGGAGTAACTCTTGTGGGGGAGTATTCCAACTAATACTGTTGGTTCTCAGAAGAGGTTTAAAAAAATCAGTCAATCAATAAGAATTTATTAAATTCCTACTAAATACTGAGGCACTGTACTAGGCACCAGAGACATAAAGAGGAAACAGTCCTCTCTGTTCAAGGAGTTTATGTTCTATAGTGGGAAATACTAACCATATAATTTTAACACAGAAAACACAAATAAGTAAATACAAACTATATACTGGGCAAATACAAGATGGCTTTTCGGAGGTAGGTGGGAAGGAGACCCTGGCCATTGGTTGAATGGTCACATGTAAGAAATGGCTCCTGAACTGAGCTTTGAGAGACACTAGAGAGTTTCTCTTAGGTAGAGGTGAAGAGAGAGAAGCCTATGTCTTGGAATTAAAGTGTGCAAAGTCACTGAAATAGAATTTGGAATGTGTGTGTGGATGGCACACAGCTCAGTATGGCTAGAAAAGTACATGTGTGCATGCATGTATACATGCATGCATACATGTGTATATTTGTGTGTGTGTATGTGTGTGTGTGTGTAAAGAGAAGATATGTGTATTAAGACTGAAAAGGCAGAAGAAAAGGATTAAATACCAAAGTAGTTTGCATTTTATCCTAGAGGCAATAGAGACCTACTAGACATTTTTGAGGGGCAGCCAAATGATGCAGTGGGTCAAGTACTCAGCCTGCAGTCAGAAAGTCATACTCATGTTCCTGAGTTCATATCTGGTCTCAGACACTTACTTAGCTGTGTGACCCTGGTCAAGCCATTTAATCCTATTTACCTCAGTTTCCTCATCTGTAAAATGAATTGGAGAAGAAAATGACAAACCACTCCAGTATCTTTACTAAGAAAACCCCCAATGGGGTCACAAAGAGTCAGATACAAGAGAAGAACAGCCTCAAGGATTTCTGAGCAGGAGAAAGATTCAGACTTTTTCTTTTGATCTCTTTGACAGCTATGGAGGATGGATTGGAGTGGGGAGAGAATGTTGCCATTAGGGACTTCCATTAGGAAAACTCTAATCCAAGTGAAAGATAGTAAGGCCCTGAACAGAAGTACAAAACCTAGTTCCTGATGTTAAGGAGGCTAACAGTGTGATGGCAAGCCACAAGGCAGAATCTCTAGTCTTGGCTCCCTATTGCTACAATTACATGGGCACACACACACGCACACACACACACACACATGCACACACACACACATACACACACATAACTCTTTAGCATCTGAATCTGGGTAGATTCCCCTGGGATCTCCATCAGGGTCTCCTCCAGGAGATCTCAAAATCTAGAACACAATTAGGACATCTACATCACTCACCTGAAACCAATAATGAGAATCAGGTAAGGGAGTCCATGTAAGAGTTGATGAAGATCCTCTGGAAGGAGAAACTCTGTAGCATAATACACAGGGGATCCTTTGAAGACTGATGAAGCTAAGGTCACCTTAGTCCAATCAGAAGGGGTCATCTTATAAATGAGCTCCCCTATTTTACATGGATCTTTATCTATCCCTCCTCCCTAAAGGAGGTATTACATCCCAGCAGGACCATTCATCATACCTGGCTAGCATTTTCTCAAAAAGTAAGAGATTTCCCCTTAAAAAAGAACATGAGAATGTCTTTAGTATCACAATAGCAAACAGCAGAGAAGTGGAAACCACATTTCTCTAGAGGCCTAGAAGGGTATTGGAAATGCATTTGAAACCCTATTGAGTTTTAATTAAAATATTTTAACACCAGTTCCCAGATTATCACATCTAATCTCCCTTTTTAGGGGAGAAATCTCTGCTTAAGCATATGAATTTATTACAAATGCATTGTTTTTAATGTAATTTTCTCTTCCCATATCAATTTATTATCTGATTTTCATTTCCTTTCTCTATTGTTAATCTATCTAAATAACTTTAAAGTGGCTCTCCATCTCTTTGGTTAAATGAATTCAGTCCACTGATACTCATTATTTTGAGAGTGATTTACACAAGCCTTATTAGAGCGATTGTTCTGGATTTTAAAGTTTCTGTGTAATCAAAAACCCTAGATTTGTGTCAATTGCAATTAGATCCATTAAAAAAAATCATTAAGCACAAAATTCCATGACTCTGGGCTGAGGTAGTGGAACTCAAGGTGTACAGATAGTATGGGCAGGTCAGTTTGTCAGACGGCAGGAAGGAGAAGTCCCCTTCCCGTGTCAGCCTGATCCCTTCCATCTTTCCCCAGATCCCTGAAATACTTTGGCTCCAAAGCTCTAGAGAATATTCCTTTTTTTGTCTTTATGATTCTTTTCTTTAACACAACACGCCATTCCTTAAAAAGGTCTGCTATTTCATTGCTATGTCTCTCTCTGTCAGGATGAATCATGCTCCCTCTTCTCCTGACTACAATCTAAAACCCAGAAAGTTCAAGTGATTTGCCCAAGATCCCATAAGTAGGAAGTGTTTAAAGCCATGCCCTCCAATTCCAAATCCAATGCTCTTTTCTACTGCTCTACTCTACCTTTCCAACTTAGGTAGGCTGGAGTTCAGACAACGGAAACACAATCCATCCCTGGGCTCCACTGTACCAGATTCTAAGGATGCAAAAACAAAATTGGAAATGGGTTTATATTACCCTCAAGAAGCTTATATTCTCTATGTGTGCCACAACAGGTCATTTGAGAAAGCAGAGAATATTAACAACTGAGGGAATCAGGAAGGCTTCTCGAGAAAGTGGCATCTGAGCTAAACCTTGAAGAAAAGCAAAGATTTGAGGATGAAGAAGGAGTACATTACAGGCATGAGAGATGGCTTATCCAAATACTTGGAGGTAGGAAATGGAATGTCAAGGTTGAGGAACAGTTGATAGTACAGCTTGGCTAGAAAATTAAACATATGAAGGAGGGAACTTTGAAATAAGTCTAGAAAGGCAGGTTGATGCTAAATACCAGGCTGAGGAGATTTTATTTGATTCTAAAGGCAATAGAGAACCACAGAAGGTTTTCAAATGGCGTCACTTCCATCCCATGATAAAATATCATGTAGAATTTCAGTGAACATTTCAAACACTAATTCTAATATAAAATCCCCAGCCTTTCTCTCATTCTGAAGGACTATGTGGCTGATACAGCATAGTGAAGTAAAAAGATGAAAGATCATGACCAAGTTTGGTTTAAGTCAATTCCAGGAAGGCAAGCTTGCACAGGTTCTGGATAATGGACAATGCTCTAGTGCTTTCCTTGCCACCAGTGGAATATAGCAAGGCTATGTACTTGCTTCCATGATTTTAAGCATGATGTTTTCAGCAATGTTGTTAGACACCTTCAAAGAGGACAAAAATGGTATGAAGGTCAGCCACCACATTGACAGGAAAGGATTTGACTTGAAAAGGCTACAAGTCAAGACTAAGGCAGGAGAATTGGTGCACAACGTTTTTTGTGTGCAGATGATTGTATGCTCAATAAAGCCTCTGAGGCTGATACAACAAAGTATGGACAGATAATTTTAGCCTAACAATTAACATCAAGAAAAGAGAGGTTTTTCACCAGCGAGTGCCACACCATTTATATGTGGAACCATCAGTTATAATAAATGGAGAAATTTTGAATTCTGTGAACAAGTTCACTTACCTTGACAGTATACTTTCTGGGGATGTACATGTAGATAATGAGATTGACATATGCATTTCCAGAGCTAGTTGTATGTATGGAAGGCTCTAAAGGAAAGTGTGGGAGAAAAGAAGTTTTAGATTGCCTACCAAACTGAAGGTCCATAGAGCCATTGTACTGAACTCATTGTTTTATCAAGTGAAACCCGGACAGTATACGGGTGTCATGCCAGGAAACTGAATCATTTCCGTTTGAATTGTCTTAGGAAAATGTTGAAGGTCACCTGGCAAGACAAGGTACTGGATATTGAGGGCCTTTTTCTAACTGAACTGCCAAGCATTCAAACGCTACCTCAGAGATCATATATTTGTCCAAAAGACTATTTTATGGAGAACTCACACAACATAAGCCCTCACATGGAGGTCAGAAGTAGTACAAGAATACTTTCAAGTATTCAAGGTCTCTCTGAATAAATTTGGAATCAATTTTGAAACATAGGCATAGGACCACCCAGCATGGTGTGCCCGCATCAAAGAAGGTTCTGTGCTCTATAAGTAAAGCAGAATTACAGTAGCTCAAAAGAAACATGAGATGTGCAAATTTAGAGATCTCTGTATCCCAAATGTTCATATGGACTATTTATGCCTGACCTGTAGTAGAACTTTCCAAGCTCATATTGATCTGATCAGCCACAAAAAAAGGGGAGCAGTGGATGCTAAGAAACACATTGATTTATTATTTTCTATAAATGCCTTATTTATTGATGCTCTAAATACACAATATTTATCCAATGACAAAAAGACAAAGGAACTGGGTCATAGCATTGCAATCACTCACTTCAAATCAAGACTCTTCTTGCACTTATTACAGTACAAATAGGACTCTTCTTGGAATGGCAAATAGAAGAGTTGATAGAGTTTGGTTCATTGTGTGCCCCATGATAATAAGAGTTGCTATTTCACAGCATCTCACAATGCAGTGTTCATGATAGACAAAAGCAAAAAGGGTACCGTGGACAAAAGCACAACTTCTATACCAACATCTATTCTAGAGGAAAAATAATATCAATTTTATAAAGAATTGGATAAAAATCTTTTAAACCAAATTAACATGTGCATTGATACTTGATGGTTTCAATTGAAAGACAAGGATATGGAAAGAGAGTGCAAAGACCATGGTAAAAAGTATGAGTCAAGATGAGAAAGGAAAAATGCTTATGGGCTAACCCTGGAGCTTTACAGTTATACATTATGAAAACTTGCCTCCAAAAAAGTCAGAAAATTTGGAACAAGACAAACATCAAACAACATAGAAAGAAAAAAAGCAAGAAAGGAAGGAAAGAAGAAAGAAAGGAAGGAAGGAAGAAAGAAAGAAAGGAAGGAAGGAATTCATTTCATCTTTACAGACTATAAGTGACTGCTTAATGATTTGAAAACCAAATCGATCATTTGTGTGTAGAGGAACCATCGATTGGTTATGACAATGGTCGTGATCAACGTTAGAAAAGAAAGGAAGAAGAAAGTTCTCAGTGAATGCAAGTTCTAACTTGACCTATTCACATAAGCTGTTTACCTCAAAAAAAATGGGAAATGGGTAAAGATAAAGACATTAATTATAATTGGCATCATTTCAAAGAAAAGTTAAAAAGTAGTCAAAACAAGAAGTTCAAAAGACCACCCACCCACTTCTTACAGGAAATATATGAGTCAGTAAGTATTTTCTCTCTGTATCAGGCAAAGAGACAAGACAAAAGACAACACCAATTTAGATAATTTGTAAATGAATATTTAAGAAGAGGGTACATTCTGTCAGACTTGACTGATAAATTTGCTATTTTTTCTAAACTCCTTATTTTTCCTTCCCTTTTTAATTTTTGTTATAAAGACAGTTCTCTGTGTATTGGAAGGGAGGGGGGAAATTTAGAAATGAAAGTGGCATAAAAACACATATGTGTGTATACATAGGCATATGTATTGTGTATATGAGTGTGTGCATACATACATACACAAATATATTTAATTTAAAGAAGTGAGAAAGAGGGAAGTAGAGCCACGACGGTGGAGTAAAAGCAGGGACTTGCTACCACTCTCCCTCCAAACCCAGTCAAATACCTGTAAAAAAAATGACTAAACAAATTCTGGAGCTGCAAACTCACAGAATGCCTGAGTGAAGCAAATCTCCAGTCCAAAACAGCCTGGAAGGTTGACTAGAAGTATGTATCATGCCAAGATGGGTGCAGAGCCCAGTCCAGCACAGGTTGCACCAGCACAAAGTGGACCTAAGCAGACCTAAAGGTGACTGAATCTCTGGCACCTGTGATGGTTTGACACTTCATGACCCCAAAATGGAAGGTCAGTGGAAAAAATCTGTCAGACCTGTGTGAGACAGAAAGGTTCATTGAATAGAAAGGGATGATATCTAAAAAAATAAAATTAAGGGGTAAGAGAGGAATATATTGAAAGAAGGAGGAAGGAAGAAATAGAATGGAGTAAATGTTCTCTCACATAAAAGAGACAAGAAAAACTTTTTCAGTGGAGGGGAAGAGGGTAGAGGGAAAGCGTGAACCTTACTCTCTTCAGATTTGGCTTAACATGCACACTCAGTTTGGTATGAAAATCTATCTTATAGGAAAGTAGGGGGGAAGGGGGATAGATGGAATGTAGGGGGATGATAGAAAGAAGGGCAAATGGGAGGAGGTAATTAGAAGTAAACACTTTTTGAGGAGGGACAGGGTCAAAAGAGAGAATAGAATAAATGGAGGCAGGATAGGATGGAGGGAAATATAGTTAGTCTTTCACAACATAATCGGCTTCCTTTGTAAGTCGTATGTATTTTATTTTATGCTTTTAAAAGTCTTATTCAGAAAAGGGGCCCACAGGCTTCACCAGAACACCAAAAGGGTCTTTGTCACAAATAATAACAACTTTAAGAATCCCTGATCCAACTGAAGATATCTAGTGAGGGAGAAATCCAATGCCTCTCCAAGTTACCCATTCCCTTTTTGAACAGCCTCATTATAGTTAGGTAGTACAGTGGATAGAGCTCTGGAATCAGAGTCAGGATTAACCTGACCTCAAATCCAGTTTCATACTCTTAATAGTTGTGTGACCTTGGGCAAGTCATGACCTCTGTCTGCCTCAGTTTCCTGAACTATAATAGCACCTACACCCCAGGGTTTTTATGAGGATCAAATAAGATATTTGCAAAATGTAATTTCATATATTTTGCAAGTTTGTAAAATTTGCATACCTTAAAATATTATGTAAATATTAGCTATTATTCCCTAAGTATTTGGAAATGTTAGAGAAAGAAATGGCAAACCACTCCAGTATCTTTCCCAAGAAAATTCCAAATGGGTCAACAAAGAGTCAGACAAAAACTAAAAGGATTGAATGACATGTCAGTGTGTACGATCAGATCAATATGATCTCAGAATACTCTACCACAGATTGGGCACAAATAGTCCATGTGCACATTTGGGTTGGATTCTCTAAAAAAAAAAACAAAAAACAAAAAGCAAATATCATATGCAAAGGAGATGTACTAGAAGCTTTCCAAGTAAATACAGGAATAATGCAAGAATAGCCCTCCTCTCTGCCATTATTTGATGTAATTCTAGAAATGATGGCACTAGCAATAAAATAAGAGAAAGAAATTTGGGGAAGGAAGGAAGCATTTAAATAATGCCAACAATTTTCCAGGTATTATGCTGGATATCTTTTGCAAATAATGTCTTGTGATGATCACAATAGCCCTGTAAAGTAGGTGCTATCATTATCCCTATTTTACAGTTGAGGAAACTGAGCCAAACAGATTAAATGACTTGCCAAGAGTCACTCAGCTAGGAAGTGTCTGAGGCCAGTGTCTCAGGTCTTCCTAGCTCTAGTACTTTATCCACTGTGCCACTAGCCACTTCTAAAATTAAATATGTAAAATAAGCAACAAAGAAACCAAATTATTCTTATTTGCTGAAGACATGATGGTTTACTTAGAAAATCCATAAGAATAAGCAGAGAAACTAATGAAACAATTTATAGTTTAACAAAGTCAGGTTACAAAATAAACCCGTAAAAATCAACAGCCTTTCTAGATAATAACAACAAAATCCAAGAGGCAATAACAGATAAGGAAATTTCATTCAAAATAGCAATGAAACATTTGGAAATCAATCAACCAAAGCGCACTCCATTTTTACATAAATTTAATTACAAGATGTTCCTTAAAGAACTAAAGAACCACAATAGTTCAAAGATTATTTAGTGCTCATTGTTGACCTATGCCAATTAATAAAAATGGCAGTACCAAGAAAGTGAATTTTCAGGTTTAATGCTATGCCAATCAAACTACCAAAGGGATATTTTGAAAAATTTAATACAATAATAAAAATCCCAGCATGAGGGTGAGGAGGAAGATCTACAATGTTGACAGAAATCATAAAAAGGTAGAAAGATAGTAGGAATGGCATTTCCAGACCTTACAATATATTATAAAGTAGTAATCATAGGAACTATTTGAAAGAGCTTAAAAATATTGGAAAAGTAGCTCAATGGAACAGAATAAGCAAGAGAAAATCAGAAACAATGAAATTTAACACAATGTTCTACAGACCCTAAAACATAAATTACTTAAGAGATAATTGCCTATTTGATAAGAACTGCTGGGAAAACTTGAAAATAGTCCAGTAGAACTTAGACCAACATCATTTACTACATTTCCATGATTAATTCAAAATGGATACATGACCTGAATATAAATGATCATTCATTTAAAAAAAATTAGAAGAGAAACAGATTATATACTTTTCACAGATTTGGATAAGAAGGAAATTCTAAACCAAATAATGCATTAAGGCAATTGCAAAAGACGGTATTGATCATTGGATTTCATGAAATTGAAAAGCCTTTGCACAATCAAAATTAATAGATATGGGATAAAAACAGAAACAGTCAGCTGGGGGAAAATCTTTGTATCAAATATCTCTGATAAGTGTTTGACAGTCAAGATATTATGTATAGACACCTAGAAGAAAATAATTGTAAGATTAAATGAATAAAAAATGGTCAAAGGATATGAATAAGTACTATTCCAAAGAAAATTTGCACACAAATATTAAGTATATGTCAGAATGCTTCAAATCATTAATAATAAGGAAAATGCAAATCAAAACTTATTCGTGTTTGTGTTCCACTCTCATATCTTTTGAGACTCCAAGTTTAACCTCACATCCAGAAAACTGGTAAAGATGAAAAGGTAGAGGGGCTGTGGAAAGATAGGCAAATAAAGCATTCTTTGAGTAGCCATGAATTAATATAACTATTATGGAAAACAATTTGAAATCATTCAAATAAAATTCCTAAAATATCCACATCCTTTGACCAGAGATTCTACTGCCAGGAATAGACCTCAAAGAAGTAATTGATAAAAACAAAGCCGCCATATGCACCAGAATATTTATAGAAGCACTTTTTGTGGTAGCCAAGAACTGGAAATACAGTGGATGCCCATTGATTGGGGAATGGCTAAATATCTCTTAGTATATAGGTGAAATGGAATATTACTGTGCTGTAAAAAAATGAGTATAAATACACAGAAGTAAAAAAAGGTTACCTGGATTTTTTTATATGGAATTTTCCAATGAGTTCTGATCTTTTTGTTACAAACACCTGGAAGTTTTCATTTCATCAAATGTCTATATTTTTTCAACTGGGACTGCCCTCACCTTTCAGGTCAGGGTGAGGAAGGTATTTTTAGAAGGATGTGTGGATTGAGAATTAGGAGGGTGAAGGGAAAGGATGAGGGGACTTTTGGAGGGGTATGTGGATTAAGATTGGGGGGGATTGGAGAAAGAATGAGAAACCTCTTGTAGGGGTGGGTGAAGTAGGTGTTGGGAGGGTGGGGGGAGAAAATAAGGTAACAGTAAAAAAGTAAAAAGAAAGTCTGAGAAAAAATAATGATAGAGTGAAATTCATAAATAATAATTACAACTTTGAATGTGAATAGGATGTTTTTACCAACTCTCTTT
>CM053769.1:38993085-39058498 GCA_028658325.1 Potorous gilbertii | reverse complement strand
ATACAGATAATGGGGAATAGAAAGTTATCTGGCCCTACAGGACAAAAGAGAAGATGGGGACAAGGGAAGGGAGGGATGATAGATGAGAGGGCAGATTGTCGATAGAGGAAATTAGAATGGTTAGTGTATTGGGGTGGGGGGAGGGGAAATGGGGAAAAAATTTGGAACCCAAAATTTTGTGAAAATGAATGTAAAAAGTTAAATAAATAAATTTATATTAAGGAAAAAAAGGAAATTTATGTGATAACTTGTATACAACTTTGTTGTATATTTGGAGGGAATAGTAAGTTACAAATAGTATATTTACAGTTTCATGTGCAATTATCTTTTTTATTTTACTATGTTATGGAAATGTGCTTTTTTATTCCTTGAATTGAAAATAAAATAAATGTTGTTTAAAAAAGTTACCTGAACTAATACAAAATGAAGTAAGCAGAGCCATGAAAATAACATGCACAACTATAACAATGTAAATGAAAAGGAAAATTATTGAAAATAAATCTTACAAAATTGCAAAAAAGGCCTGGAAAGACTTACATGAACTGATGCTGAGTGAAATGAACAGAACTGGGAGAACATTATACATAGTAGCAGCCACAGTATGTGAAGACTGTTTCTGATACTTAGCCCTTCACAGCAATGCAAGAACCTAAAGTATTCCCAAAGGACCCTTGAGGCAAAATGCCATCCACATCCAGAGAAAGAACTCTGGAATCAGAACACAGAATGAAGCAGACTCTCTTCTCTTTTATTATATTTTGTTTTGGTTTGGTTTTTCTCATGGTTTCTTCCATTTGTTTTAATTCTTCTGTGTAACATGACTCATGTGAAAATGTGTTTAATAAGAATGTATGTGTAGAACCCATATAAGATTGCATGCCATCTCTGGGAGGGAGGGAGAGAAAATTTGAGACTTATGGAAGTGATTGTTAAAAACTGACAACAAATTAATTTTTTAAAAATTGCAAAAAGCAAACTTAGGCCCCCTAAAAAGATGAAAAGTTACTTCTTTTACTCCTTTATAGAAGTAGGAATCCTTGGATATGAAACATTACAAATAATGTCATATGTTTTTAGAAGTATTGATCAGTTTTTCCTTAATTTTTTTCTTTTTTCTTCCTCTTTTTTTCTCTGTTATAAGGTATGGCTTTCTGAAAGAAGGAAGGAAAGGGATACTGGGGAAATTTTAGGAGGTACAAAACAAGGTCAAATGGGTACATGATTTAGGCATAAAGGACATCGTAGGGGTGCATGGAAAGTTTTACCTGTCATATCTATGGATAAAGGAAGAATATGTGACAAAATTTAAAGCAAATTTCTCTGATAAAGGCATCATTTCTCAAATATATAGAGTACTGAGTCAACTTAATAAAAATAAGAGGCATTCCTCAGTTGATAAATGATTAAAGGATATGAACAGGCACAGATGAAGAAATCAAAGTAATTGGTAGACATATGAATAAATGCTCTAAATTACAAATGATTAGAAAATTGAAAATTAAAACAATTTTGAGAAACTATCTCACATCTATCAGATTGCCTAATATGACAGAAAAAGAAAATGACCAATGTTAGAGAGACATAGGAAAATTGGGACACTAAAGAATGGCAGATAGAATTGTGAACGGATACAACTGTTCTGGAGAACAATTTGGAACTATGTCCAATAGGCTATAAAACTGTGCATCCCCTTTGACTCAGAAATACTACTACAAGATTTATATCCCAAAGAGAGCAAAGAAAAAAGGAAAGGACTTATATGAACAAAAATATTTACAACAGCTCTTTTTGTGGTAGCAAAGAATTGGAAATTGAGGGGATGTGTCCATCAATTGGGGAAGGGCTGAACAAGTTGTGGCATAAGATTGCGATAGAATACTATGGTTCTATATGAAATGATGAGAAGGATGGTTTCAGATAAACCTGGAAAGACTTACAAGAACTGATGCAAAGTGAAGTGGGCATAACCAAAACAACATTGTACACAAGTCATAGTAATATTGTACAATGATCAACTGTGAATGACTTCACTTTTCTGATTAAAACAATGATCTAAGATAATTCCAAAGAACTCTTGGTGAAAAATGCTATCCACATCCAGAGAGGAACTGTTGGGTTCTAAATCCAGTTCAAAGCCTAATTTTTTCACTTTCTTGATTTGTCTTGCTTTTCTTGCAACATGAACATGAATTAACTAGTATCATATTTCTTACTTTCTCAGTGGTTGGGGAAAGGTTAAGAGGGAAGGAAAGAATTTGGAAATCAAAAAAAAAATTTAAGAGTTAAAAATAAGAAAATAGTAAATTTTAAAAGAGCAGAACCCCATTGCTAAATAGGTAGTGGTTTTCTTTTTTATAAATATAATATGACATAGGAAACAAAAACAAAACAAGATATCAATAAAATTTGTTTTAGGAAAAAGGCAAACAGTTGAAAATGACAGTATCATTACCAAAAAAACCATTTTGATGACATCAGCAGCTAACAATCCATACACCATTTTGTCTCACCTGAATAAAACACAAACAATTCCCCATAAGTGAGCTAATGAAAGAACAGAGAAAGACTGACCATGTCTAGCATGCAGCATGTAATAAAAGCAAGGTAATTTCACAATAATGTGCTAAGTAGGGGTGGCCAATTAGTCAGTCAACAAACATGTTAGTAATTGTTTACACTGTGCTAAATACTAGGGATACAAAGAAAGGTAAAAACACATTCTCTGGCCTCAGGAATCTCACCTTCACAAGAGAAAGCAAGATGTGAGCCACTACCTCTGTACAAGTGATATCCTATGTAAAATGGGAGTTAATCTCAGAGAGAAGGGGGGAGGAGGGAAGACCTGTAAAGACCTTTTGTAGAAAGTTAGGTTTGAGCTAGAACTTAAAGGAAGCCAGAGAAGCTGAAGGCAAAAGGTGAGGAGGGTACTTCAGGCATTCTAGGCCAGTGAAATATATGATGGTGGAAGTTAGAGAGTCATGTGCTAGAAGCAATAAGAAATAGGTCAATGTTGCTGCATTGTAAAATATATTAAGGGAAGGAAAGTGTAAGATGATCTGGTAGGGAGAGAGGAGCCAGGCTGTGAAGGGCTTTAAAATCTAAACAAGAGAATTTTGTATTTATTCCTAAAGGTAATAGGGAGGCATTGAAGTTTGAGTAAGGGGTGGGTGATCAGTTCACATGATCAAACTTGTACTTTAGAAGATAATTTTGGCAGTTTAATAGAGAAAGACTTGAGGCAAGGAGAGCCAAGCAGAAGGCTATAGCTATAGTCTATATGCAAGGTGATGAGGGCCTATATATCAACTGGTGGCTTTGTGAGTGCAGAGGCGAGTATCTATATGAGCAATATTGTGAAGGGCAAAAGAAGACAGGGCATCTAATTGGATTTGTGGGATGAATGCAAGGAAAAATCTGAGGATGACACTTAGGTTTTAAACCTGGGTGGAATGGTGATCCCTTGACAGCAAAAAAAAAAAAAGAAGCTGGGAAGAGATAAGGATTGTGATGAAAGATAATGAGTTCTGTTTTGCTTTGAGATGCCCTTGGGCATCTAGTTCGAGATGTCCAATAGACAGTTGGTAGTCCAAGACTATAAGTAAGGACAGAGGTTAAGGCTGGATAAATAAATCTGAAAAGTGCTTGCTTAGAGATAATAACTGAACCCGTATGTAATGATGAGACAACCAAGGGAGCTAGTACAGCTAGAGAAGAGCACCCAGGACGAACTCTTAGCAACACCTATGGTTAGTGGATGAGAACCAGGAGAGAGCAAGGTCATTGTGATATAATCTGCACTGAATTCCTTGGGGAGTGGGAGTGAGAAGATGAGGAGGAAGACATTCGCGTGATTATCACGAGTTTTGTCTTCCTTGCTTCCTGAGACATAAAGGCATTGACTTTTAGGGAAATTCCCAGGGATGCTTATCTTACTTAACTTGATACAATAAAGACAGAGGCAAAGAGGAACTGCCTTTTATCTGGGTTAACATAATTTTTATCTCTTTAAATTATATTCTTTTTAATCATGCTAAGTAAGGTTATTTTTATTTCATTTTATTGTTCTCAAGGATTTTATTGCACTCTAATCCCAAGTCTGAATCCTTCAACAGACCTGAGCTAGGCCTAGTCCAGAACAACCACTCTACATAGAACATACAGTTCATCTTTGGCCAAGTAATTGTTATGGTCCAAGTGTGCTTACTGGTCACCCTCCTACAAAATTTAAAGGGATTGTGGAATTCTTTGAATTCTCTGTGGTTATCCATGAGGATGAAGTGTTCCTTTTTTTTAAAAAAAAAAGTGGAATATCTTCAAAGGAAAACCAAAGAACAAAAGGGATGTGAGATAAAGAAAGAAATTCTGAACTGTGTCAAGAGAAGATTATGACCCGGATGAGAAAAGGAAGAAGGCCATTGAACACTTGGAACTGAGTAATATATTATGAGACTTTCTGTACAGAATGACTTTTTAACCTTTTTTTTAAATCATGAATCCAGTTATATTGAAATACATGTTTTATATGTAAGATACATATGAAATACATGTTTTAAAGCAAGTTCTCAGGTCCCACATTCAGAACTCTTCCCATAGAAGGAAAGCTGAATCCTCTGAAGAAGAAACACCAAAGAGGAAAGGTGCTATCTGGAGTTTACCAAGAAAAGATCAGAGGATGATGTGCAGAATAGTGGTGGTTGGTGACTCCTTGCTGAGGAGGCACTAAGGCAGCTATTTAACAACGTGACATTAAAAATATAGAAACATGCTTTCCTACCAATGCATTTATCCTAGTGGTGAAAAAGAATCTTTGGAGATTACTCAAACCTAATAACCACTGTATAACTCTGGTGACTTATAGAATCACAGAATAAGAATCTCATATTTGAAATATGCCTCTGTGATAATCTAGTCTGCCATACTCCTGAGCAAGTGGCAATCCAGATTTGTTAATATTTTTGGACCCAGGAAAAAATAAAATTTATATCCTTATGAAATTCAACCCAATGTTCCAGACTATGAAAATCTTTTCCGACTTTGACCCTGTCATTTAATTGGTTAGCTATCCCACCCAGATTTTTAGTATCTTAAAAATTAATGAGAATGCCCTGTTTGCCTTTATCTAAGTCATTGATAAATACACTAACCATCATAAAACCAAGCTACTAATCCATGGAACAATTTCTACCAACTTCTTCCCACATAGAAATTGAACTATTCTTGACTACTGTTTGGGCCCCACCATTAAACCAGTTCCAAATCCACATACTTGATCTTATATGTGAGCCAGCTCACATTTCTCCATCTTTTCTACAAGAAGAACATGAGAACTTTTGAACAATGTTTTCCTATAAAAAAAAATCTGGGGGTGGAGCCAAGATGACAGAGAGATGCACATACTATAGCTCTTCCCCAACAGCCCATAAAACACCTGTAAAAAATGACTCTCAACAAATTTTAGAGCATCAAAAGCCACAGAATGACAGAGTGAAAGAGTTCTCCAGCCAAAGGTAACCTGGAAGGCCAACAGGAAAAGTCTATCCCACGAGATGCTGAGTGAAGTGAAGCCCAATCCTGGCCAGGAAGAACAGGACCAGAACAGGCCTCTGGGGCAGAATCCCCATCAAGGAGGGTCTCAGATCCCTCAGCCCACAAACACCAAAGAAAGCTTCAAAAGTCAGTGAGAAGGTTTTCCCAGTTGGGTGAGAGGGGAGCAGGGTTACCCCCAGCATGGGCCCTAGGTAGCAGTAGCAGCAGCAACAGTGGGGCAACAGCACTGTGTGGCAGTGGTAGAGTCTGGTGGCAGCTTCCATTATGGGAGCAACTCAATTTAAATCCCCTGGGGGAATTGAGCAGCTGATCTGAACCTCAGCCCTGAGCACAGACCTGGGTGGGTGGAGAGGAGAGCAATGGACTCAGGCCATGGAAGAGCTTGAAAAACAAGGCAACAGCTTACTAAAGGAGACCCAAAAAATGCTGAAGAAAATAACACCTTTAAAAATAAGCTAACTCAATCGGAAAAAGAAGTCCAAAAAGCCAATGAGGAGAAGAAGCCTTTAGAAAGTGGAATCAGACAGATGGAAAAAGAGGTTCAAAAGCTCATTGTAGAAAACAGTTCTTTAAAAATGAGAGTGGAGCTGAGGAAAGCTAATGACTATATGATAAACCAAGAAATTACAAAACAAAACCAAAAGAATGAAAAATAGAAGATACTGTGAAACATCTCATTGAAAAAACAACTGACCTATAAAATAGATCCAGGAGAGACAATTTAAAAATTATGGGACTACCTGAAAGCCATGATCAAAAAAAAAGAGCCTAGACATCATCTTTCATGAAATTATCAAGGAAAACTGCCCTGATATTCTAGAACCAGAGGGCAAAATAAATATTGAAAGAATCCAGTGATCACCTCCTGAAAGAGACCCAAAAAGAGAAACTCATAGGAATATTGTGGTCATATTTTAAAATTCCCAGGTCAAAGAGAAAATATTGCAAGCAGCTAGATAGAAACAATTCGAGTATTGTGGAAATACAATCAGGGTAACACAGGATCTGGCAGTTTCTACGTTAAGGGATCAAAGGGCTTGGAATAGATATTCCATAAATCAAAGGAACTGGGATTGAAACCAAGAATCACCTACCCAGCAAAACTGAGTATAATACTTCAAGGGAAAAAATGATCATTCAATGATATAAAGGACTTTCAAGCATTCTTGATGAAAAGACCAGAACTAAAGGGGAGGAGAGAGATGGGGAGAAAAATTGGAACTCAAAATTTTGTGGAAATGAATACCGTAATCTAAAAATAAATAAATTTTTTAAAATCTGGGCATGCTATATATAGCATTCCACTGATTAATCAATCTATTAACCCTGTCACAAAAAGCAATGAGTTTATTTTATGACCTATTCTTAATCAAGCTATATTGACTCTTTATGATCACTAATCTCCTTCCTATTTGTTAGCTAACCATCCCTTTAAATAACATAGTCTGTAATTTTTGTCAAGGATTAAAGTGAACGATGGATTTTTTTTTGCCAGAAAATGAGTACATTTAGCAAGGTTTTATATAGATAGTAGATAAGATAGGTAGGTAGATAACTAGGAACACATACACACATATGCACACACATATAAGCATAATATGTATATATATAGCATATATATGTAATTGTATTTGCTTTGTGTCTTGCAAATCTAGTTAAAAGGACTTTTAACTGAAAAGGAAGGGGAAAAAAGAAAACCAACTATGTATACTTATCAAGCGAGATGTCATCAAGAATGCCTACAACATAAAAAGAATAGCAGTAAGGGTATCTAGTAATTCATAGGAGATGAATCCTCTGAGTGAAAAATAATAACCACAGTCTCAGGTATCTTCACACAAATACATAAGATACTTGTAACAAGCAATCTAGAGATCCTAATACAAAGAGGTAAATTTCACCTCAACAGTATCATTGAGAGCTAGCAGGATAGGATCCATGATGGGAATATGTCTCTGAGAAGGCATATCTTAATCAAAAATGAGCTGGAAAGTGGAAAATGAAGGAAGGGAAGCATTGCATATTAAGAAGATATATTAGTGTAAAGAAATCCACAAACCAACTGATCAATCAACATGTATTTATTAAGAGTTTACCATGTACCAGGTACTACGCTAAGTGCTGAGACACCAAAAATTTCAAAATCATGGTCCCTGACCACAAGAAGTTAACATTCTAGTGGAGAAGACATCATGCAAGCAACAATACACATTGTATATACATACATACATACATATATATGTATATAATATATATTTATATGTGCATGTAATATATATGTATATTATAATATATGTATATATTATATATAATGCAAACCACAATACACACATACATATATGTAATATACATAATATACTATATAATGTAATAATACATATATGTGTATATATAATGCAAACAACAATATACATACACATACATATACATATGTGTATATATGTGTATGTATATATATATATATATATATATATACACACACACATATGCATACACAGGATAACTAGGAGAATCTGAGGAAAGGCACTCGCAGTAGGGAGCAGGAGAGAATCAGTTAAGGTCTCTTAAAGAAGGTGGAATTGAAGCTTAAGCTGAAAGCAGTTCCATGTGTTTAGGTGTATGTTAGGCCCTAATAAAAAATCCCAAATGTACAATACAATAAATTTGAAATGGAATTTAAGTTGTGTTTGAAATGGCAACTGGACAAATCCACATACACAATAAAGTCATCTTTGCTGAAGTTGATAAAAACTTGAAAGTATTAATAAATCCTTTTATATACTACCTCAAAGAGTGTAGGATACTAAAACAACGGGAAAAATCTTAGGTAATCTATCATCCCACTTCTAGTCTGCATGGAAAATATGAGAAATATACAATGGGAAAATATAACATGGGAGGAACAGGAAGAGAATTTTAGATAAAGAAAGAGGAATAATTGTGAAGGAGATTTGTAGGGTTTTTGAATTAGATAGACAGCCAAGAGACTGAATTTGCCCAGGGTAATTTTGGGGGTATTTGAGAGAAAATGGAAGAAGAAGGATCTGAAAAAAAATAAAGAAAAAACCAATAGTGAAGAAAGTGAAGAACTGCAAAAAGGCAGACTAAAGCAGAGAAAGTTGAAAGAGAATGACTCTAAGAAGAGGGGAAAAGGTAGAAGGTGAAAAGGACTCAAGGATAAACCAAGGTAAGAAAGATCAACAAAGCATTGGGGAAAGTTTCTCATGCTCTTGTGGAAGACAGTAATATGTGAGTAAATGGTTGCACAATTAGGTGGATGTTGAATGAATTGGCTAACCAGGCTCAAAGAGCTATCACAAATCATCTGATATGACCTAGGAAGGAGGTCTGTAGTGGATTGCTTTCTACATCCTTGTATGGACCTGTTTTGTTCAACATTTTTATCAGCAACTTGGATAAAGGCATATGTGGCAAAAGCACAAAACTTTCAGATGAGATAAATCTGTTTAAAACACAGATGACAGTCAAGATCCATGAAAAACTTTACAGGCTACAAATTTTGAGCTATAGATGATTAAATTTAACAAAACATAAATTATAAATTTAGACTTGGGTTCAAATAATGAATTTCCCAAGTATGAGATAGGGAATGTGTAGCTAAAGCACAGTTCATTTGGGTGGGGGTGGAAATGGATAGTTTTATGGACTGCAAACTCAATATAAGTCAATAGTATGATATAGTAGCACAAAAAACTTAATTTAGCAGGCTTAAATCAGAGACATAGTGTCTAGAAATAAGTATGCCCCCTTTATTTTCTGCTCTAGTCAATGCCCAGAACTAGAAGCAGTTCTTTTTTTATTCTGTCCTAGACCTACCATATCTGAAGTGAAGTGTTTACTTCTGGGCGTTGCATTTTGTTTCTCAGAAGGACATTGATTAACTAGACAATGTGCAGAGAAGGTTGACCAGGATACCGAAGAACCTTGAGTTCATACCAGAAGAGTGTTGGTTGAAGGAAGTACATATACTTAGTTTGGAAAAGACTCTGCTTCTCCCAAAAAGCGTGTCATGTGAAAGAGTGATTAGGCTTGCAGAATTAAGAGCAATGAGCGGAAGATGGAAAGTGGTACAGTTAGTCTTTCAGTAATGACAAACTTCCTAAAAATGAGAGCTGTATAGAAATGGAATGAACACCTTAGGGGTACAGTTTGAATATCTATTTGAGATATTCAAACAAAGGTCAAATGAGTAACTGCAGTCAGGTATGTTGAGGAAATAGGGCATTCTTGTTCAAAGATAAGTTAAAATTGATGGCTTCTGATTTCACCTCAGACTCTGAAATTTTGTTATAATTTCCCAAAAAGGTGATGGAAGAAAATCTTTTTCAGTATGTTCTACAAAAGTGTCCTTAATGAAAATATGAAAAAAGGAATAGGAAGTCTTTTATGGATAATTTTCTATTACTGATCATATCTTTGCCATCCCAGAACTGGTTAAAAGGTGCAGACAATACTAAATCTTACTTCACTTACTGTTTGTTGATTTTTAAAAAAATATATTGGACTCAGAGAAAAAGGTAGCCTTAAATGACCTTTATCAACAAGGAGTCCCTCACACATATCTCAAAATCAGACAAAGTTCTTTGATAAATGCAATACCAAAGATAATTAGATTTAATGACCCACAGATTAACGATGAGATATCATAAAGGGGAATGTCTGCTCATCCCAGATGTTTAAAAGAGAAGATAGAGAAGGATGAGGAGCTCCTTCAAGTGACTGTTTGTTGGTGATATTGGATTGGACACATCAAGTCCCCAAACATTACAAGGACTCCTTGATAAAGTACACAGTGGCTTACAACAAATCAGGTTGAGTCCACAAAAGAAAGACTTGTTGCTCTTCAGTCATTTCAGTTATATCCTACTCTTCATGACCCCATTTGAGTTTTTCTTGGAAGAGATACTGGAGTGGTTTGCCATTTCATTCTTCAGCTCATTTTACAGATGAGGAAACTGAGGCAACCAAGGTTAAGTGAGTTGCACAGGGTGATACAGCTCATAAGTGACTAAGATAGCATCTTCCTGACTTCAGACCCGACATTCTATGCACTGCTCCACCTAGCTACCCAAAGAAAAACTACAAGGGTGAAAAATGCCTGTTGTCTCTATACTGTACCATGTAGTTACATGACCATTCCCACCAATAAATAGATGAGAGAGGGGAGAGGGGGGAGGGGGGAGGGGAGAAAAGTGGAGGGGGGAAGTGGTTGTGGAAGGAGAGGGAGAGAGATGGATAGATAGATGGATAGACAGATAGATAAAGTAGATATTAGGAGAGGACAATCTGGGAGACACATGGGAGGGTTTTATTGGTATATTTTGAATCTCTAATAAGTCGTGACTTTAATGCCCTGAGAATCTATAAGATGTATGTATCTATGTACTGTCTATTATCTGTCTGTCTATCATCTATGTATCTAGCTAGCTAGTTATGTATCTATTTATCTATGTATCTATCTATTTAACTATCAGTGTATCTATCTACTAATGGATCTATTTATCTTTGGGACATGTAGTTGTACCCAAAATTGAACTGGAGATAAGGAAAGCAAGCAAGACTGCTCTTGGGAAACTGTCTAATGCTTTCATGAGTTCCAAGTTTTTCCTCAGCACAAATCCCATCTTTTAACACATTTGCCTTCCTAAATGGACTCACTGTTTTAAGTGTTTGCCCTCTTCTATTCATCTTCAAACCAGCTTCTGGTTATATTCCTAAAGCAAAAATCTGACTTCTTACTTCTTAGCAGTTACTCCCCTGCTCAAAATATCCTAATGGCTCCCTATTGCTTCTAGGAAAAAAATATGAATTTGTTTGCTTCCCAATTGACCTTCAAGCTATCCTTCCCCACATTACACATTGCTTTTTCATATCCTCTGTGCTCCAACCAAACCAGTCTATTTACTCTTCCTTCTTCTGCACAATATTCTATCTCTCACCTGTGTGCCCTTGCACAGGCATCCTCAGAAGCTGGAAGGTATTTCCTCTTTCCCTCTACCTAGTAGAATTCCTTGTTTCTCTCAAAATTCAATTCAAAATCACCTCCAATAGCCCCAGCTGTCAGTGCCTCTCATGACCAAAATTACCTTCAACTTACTTAATGCATAATTTATATTGATTTTTACATGCATATGTGTGTGTACGTTGCTTCCTTCAAAAGAATAGAAACTCCTTGAAGGCAGCAATTGCTTTCTTTTGGCCTTTGTACTCCTAGCACAAAGCACAGTGCCTGACACATAGTACGCCTCTTAAATGCTTGCTATTTGATTGGTGTCATGGTTACACATGTTTGGAGGACCATCATCTCTGAAGAATAAAAGTTATGGCAACCCAAAAGAGCAACCGAGAGGTAACTGGTGAGTTTAAATATTCTGATGCACATTACTAGCATTGAATTCAGTCTAATAAGAAGAAGGAAACTGAGTCCCAAAGATGTGAAAGAAGTTAATCTACAGTTGTATGGCAACTTTGTGGCAGTGGGGACCAGATCACAAGTCTCTTGACTCCCAGTTCAGGGCTTACCTTTCCTCAATTAGGGAATCCTCAGTTTTCAGGGCTCCAAAATACACAACTAGGCCCCTTCGATGTTTGTCTCAGCAGGTTGGTCTTCTAATTGCTATTTGAAAATCTTAATTACCAGCTGAGGTCCTCCAAAGTCAAGTATGAGCACTGAAACACTGTAAATGTTTTTCTTTTCTTGAAAAGTTCCCATATACAAAAGGAGGGATTGGTAAGAGGTATGTGGGCCTGGTCCAGGGAGCCCCTTGTGGATTGTGACCAAGGTAGAGAGAGTTCTGGCTGCACTAGCCATCTTTCTATATGTGAACTTCAACTCCTGCCTGCAAATGACTTTTCACAAATCCTGTAAGATCATGGGGCTTTTTATGGAGGTCTTTCAGATGGTATCATTGAATTACATTGGGTGAGGAGTCAGGAGACCCGGATTCTTGGCTGTATTTTGCAAAGCTCCTTCTTTGGATCTTAGATGGAGTAGCCTTGAAGAACAGCTAAAGGAAAGGAGAAAGTATCATGGAAGGGGTACCAGATGAGGAGTCAAAAGCCTGAGTTGGAATCTCAGTCCCACTATTAAGCAACTGTGTCATTATAGAAATTTGTGTCATCACACAAAAATGACATTTCCTTAAATTGTAAAATGAGGGGATAGAATAAGATAACCTCTAAGGAGACTTTAATCTCTATGAGTCAAGTCTATATCATCCAAAGTATTATCTTTATCATTTTTTTTGAAAAATGGGTAAACTGAGGCTTTGGGGACTTAAACCATTTATGGAGCTCAATTCATCAAATTAGCAATGAGATTGCTGCAATCAACAAATCAACAAAATGATCCCTCCAGCCCCCGAGGTTTTTTGTACCTGCTTCTGCTCCAACCCCAGGTACAGAAAAATGAGAGGAGTCACCTCTTGCTCTCCATGGGACACCAGGTGTGGGCAGATTCCTACAGAATGAGCTGCCCCAAGCCCTGGCTCCCCAGAGAAATCCATGGCAGTGAGGAAGGCTTAGGGTACAGCAGGCTGGCCCATAACCCTGGCATTCAAAAAGCACCCCTCCATGAAGTAACTGTTCCTGAAAGCTGTGGGAATTGTTGTTAAGGCACTTTTAGTTTTGTTTCTTCAGTTGTGTCCAACTCTCGGTGACTCCATTTGGGGTTTTCTTAGCAAAAATACTGGAGTGATTTGGCATTTCCTTGTCTAGTTCATTTTACAGATGAGGAAACTGAGGCAAATAGAGTTAAGTGATTTGCCCAGGGTGGCACAGCTAGTAAGTGTCTGAGCTCAATGATGGGTCTTTCTGACTCCAGGTTCAGCACTATATCCACTGTGCCAGTGTGGGTAGAGGCCCCTTTTCACCTATTGGAAAGGCCTCTGGAAAGCTGACTTCCACCTTTATCAGCATTATCCGCAAGGACCATGAAATAAAGAAAACTGAAAGGGTGCTGGAGTTGGATCTCTGCCACCACTGAGCACCCCTCACCCCTCCTCTAACCATGGTCTGATTTTGTGACTCTAGAGGAGCTCTTGAGGTGCTAGCCCTGGGTAAACAGGTTCTAGTACTTCCCCATACACACACACACCTGCACTGTATGATCTTGGGTAACTAACTTCCTTAATCTCTCTGGGGCCTCAGTTTCCCCATCAGTAAAATGGGGGTGGAGTGAACTAGATAAGGTTCCTGACTTCTTTAATGTTTCAAGTCAAATCTAATTCGGGGGAAAGTTGTGTCCTGGAAGGAAAGTGGGGGAAAGAGAGTGTCCCAGGGCCCAGTTTATACCTGTAGCAGTGAACTGCTTAGGGGACCTATTAAGGCAGCTGCACAGGAAAGATGAGCTGCTAGAATAGGCACAGGACCTAGTTGTAACTGTGGCTCCGTGGGAAGCAAGGGGTCAGATGGAGGTCGTCCACTTCCAAACTGGGCATTTAAAGAGAGGAAACTTTTGCTTTCCTGCTTGTTCCTCCCAGAGATGTCCGCCGTAGTCATGGAGGTTGGGAGAGGCAGCTCAGTTTCAATGCTCCATAGAGCTGAATGCTGTCACCTAGGGAGAACTTCGAACCTCGGCCAGTGCCCAGAGCCCTGGGGTCTCAGCGTGTCACACCACCTCTGGGGGAAGGGAGGGTACTTCCAGGAAGGCAGTGTGTTGCACACCCAGGAACTCACATAAATAAATGCACCACACCCGCACACAGGCACAACGCACTAACATCCACCATAAATGCTCTCAGCACACCCCAGACACACGGACAACAAACCCACAGTCAGCCTCGTTAGAGTCTTAAGTAGCACTTTAATGCATCTTACCTCCAGTATCCCATTTGATATACAAAAAGATACAACAGACAGCCCTCACACACAACCCAGGGAAGCACAATAGAACACACACGCACGCACGCACACACACTCCTGAGGAGCGGAGCTCCTTCGCCCGGTTCTTTGCCTGTAGTTCCTCTGCCTTGGCGACTCGTTCAGCTCCTAAGGCCGGACCAAGGAAGTGGCGAGATGAAGGCTAGAGCACAAATAGCCGAGAATTGCACTTGTAAATTAAACGAATAGAGGCGGGGGATGGGAGAGACAAGGGAGATGAGGAGCGGGAGGCAAAAATCGCCAAGGGCTGAACTCGTCTACGGTGGGGAGTAACGTCCAAAGCCCGCAGGCCATGGCGCAGGAGGGGGAGCTTCGCTGGGTACCTCGCTGGTACAGAAGACTCTCCGGTGCTTGAGTAGCCTCTCCTACGCCTGACCCCTTGGGCAGCCCTTCCGCCTGATGACACTGAGAAAGAGGGCAGCAGGAGGACGTAACCCTCCAGATCTGCCCAAAACTCCGAAGTCGCTCCTCCGGCTTCTTAAGCTTCTCTAACCATCCTTGCGGTTTATCCGCGGTAGTCACTGGGGACTAGGGAAGAAAGGGGTGGGGCCTAGACGTCCACGTCTTCTCTGGCATCCCATTACCCCAAAGCAAGCTTGTGGAATACCTCCCTGGAACTCAGAAAGGAAAACAAGCATCTGGGGTCCTTGCCTTCATCCCACAGTATTCACGTCGCCCCCTGGAGATCTAGGGCCGGGGAAGTAGAGGGTATGAGATTTACTTCTCTTAGTTTGGCGAGGTGGGGTGGGGGTCAAGGGCAGACGGAGCAAGTAGGGGTGCTGGAAGGGTAGTGGAAAATTGTTTTTCCTCTATCCCCTCCCCGGTCAGGAATCCTGCTGAAGGAAAAAGGAAAAGCCCCCCGCCCCTACTTCCTTCAAGGTTTAAGGGTCAGATACTGAACCTGACAAGGACCCCACACTGACGCTAGGGAAAGAAAGGGCGCAAGGTGGAGCAGGACTCCGTCACCTGATCGGACATCTTATGTGATGTGCCCTCCGACCCCTACCCCAGGACCCTTGACTTCAGGGCCAGCAGTCACCTAAAGGGGAGTCTTGTGAGGATTAGGCGGAAGGAAGGGGAAACCGAGAGAGAGAGAGAGAAGGGGCGGGGGAGGGGGAGAGAAAAAGACAGGTCCCGAAAGATAAAACAAACGGGACCTGGGCGAGGGGGGAAGGGAACACAGAAGAAAAAGAGGGAGAGAAAAGGGACAGGGATAGACAAGGAGAGAGGAAGAGTAGAGAAGAAAACTAGACCCTGAGCTAAGGAAGGAGAAGGGAGAGACGGAGACAGACACAGCAGAGACTGGTACAGAGGGAGGGGAGAGAGGAGACAGAGACAAAGAGAGAGAAGAGAGAGGGGGGAAAGGAAAGAGAGCAGGAAGAGAGAGGAAAACTAGGGACTGAGGGAAGCGAGAGAGATACCCCGCGGACGGGATCACCTGGGCTCCATCACCACCCTGCCTCCGCTCTCCGCGCCGCGTACCCCACTCCACTCCCTCCCGGCTCCGCCGGGTTCCCAGCCCCTCCTCCTTGCCTCCTCCCTCGGTCCCTCCTCCGGCTGGTAAAGCCGAAGTTTCCTGGGCTGGGCTGGGCTGTGCGGCGCGGAGCGGAGCGGAGCGGAGCGGGGAGGCTCCGGAGCTGGCCACCGAAGCGCCTCGGCATCCCGGCCCCTCGCGCCGCTGCGGACCACCGGGTCCTCGCCGTAGCTTGCCTTCCCAGAGGCCCGACCCCGGGTCCCGAGGCTGCGCGTCCGCCTGCCTCGGGAATTGGGAGGCAGGGGGAGGGCGCATCTCTCCGGGAGGCGGAGGAGGTGGGGGCAGGACTGAGCCAGCCTGAGGCAGAGACACAGAGACACCGAGAGACAGGGACCGCGAGGGAGCGAGCGAGGGAGCGAGGGAGACGCGAAGCGCGCGCCACCGCGCCGGCAGTCGGGGCTCTCCTAGTGGCTGCTGGATTTACAAAGCTGGAGTCCGGGCGGGCGCCGTCCTGGCTTCCCGGGAAGTGTCTCGGTGCCCTGGTGCGCGGTGAACGGGACGTCACGGCTATGCTCGTGGGGAGCCATCTGCTCGCCGGACCCAGGTGAGGCCTCGAGAGAGCCCCTAGGACACTCAGTCCCCGGGCCCAGGACGCGAGCCCCCCGCAGCTCGACCCCCTGCCCGCCTCGCTGCAGCCCCGCACTTTCCGCCTCCCTGGACCCCTTTCCAACTTCTCCAAAGCCAGGATCCAACTCGGGGGAGGGGGTACCTCCTTCCAGAAATCCCCTCCTCCCTCGGTTTTCCAGCGTACCCAACCTGGAGGGACAGTAGGTTAGGGGACGGCGAATGCCCAGTGCCCAGCCTGGCCTGGTAATGGGAGCAGGGGCAGGGGAGTAGCGGGTGCTGGGGTGCCGCGGGGGGTGGGGGGGTCTAAGTGAGCCTTCGCTTTCCTACGAAAGACAAAGGCGCCGAGGCGGCCGCAGGCGGGGGGCGGCGGCGTGGCACACGCTCCCAGCCCCCTGCGCCCGCCGGCCCGGCCGGCTCTCTGCGCTGGAGGAGTCTCTATGTGGGGAGAAGTCGGGGGAGAGGTGGGAGGGAGCGGGGCTCTGGACGTCCTTAGGTCCATTTCTGCCACCGCCTCCCGGCCCCTAGTTTGTCCTCGGCACTTGGGAATACCCCCACCCCCACCCTCAGCCCCAGTCCCTCTCCCCTTTGTCCCTCTCTCTCTGCCCTCCTCCTTCCCCGGCTGTCTGGGGCGGGGCCGGCCGGGGGCGGCAGGGGGAGGGAGGAGAGGTGCAGCCCCCCCACCCGGGTCAGCGCTGCCTTTGTCGTCCCCCTCCCCCTTCCCTCCCCGCAGGTGCCGCCCGCGATCATGACTGATGGCGAGAGGAGACAGCCCTTGCAGCCGCTGGCCAGCGACGAGGTCCGGGTGCCCATCGCGTCGGTCCAGGCTTCCCAGCCTGGGGAGGAAGAGGAGGAGGATGCGGCCAGCGGCAGCAAGTCTCTCCAGGGCAGCGTGGCCTCGGGGGCGTCCTCTGCCCGGGAACGGGAGCCGGAGCGTGAGCGCGCGCCGGAACCGGAGGAGCCGGCGACCGAGCCCGAGCCCGAGCAAGAGCCGGAGCCGGAGCCGGAGCTGGGCACCGCGGACGAGGAGCAAGTCCCCTACCCGGCTCTGGCCGCCACGGTCTTCTTCTGCCTCAAGCAGACTTCGCGGCCGCGGAGCTGGTGCCTCAGACTGGTCTGTAACCCATATCCTTCCCTTCTAGTCCTTATGCCCCCTTTGGGCCGCTACTTCATAAAGAAGGGCGCGCAGGGCTCGGCTGCTAGGCGCGAAGTGGCCATGGCATCCGAAAGGGAAAGAGGAGAGGTGGGCTGCCCTGCCTTCCTTTGGGAAGTGCTCCAGGAGCACAACTGACCCCCTCCTTACCCTGCCCTGCCCTGTCCTGCCTTGCCTGGACACCAAGAATCCTTTTTCCTTCCAGAATTTTGCATTCCGGGAGGGACCGACGGGCTTTGGGGTGGGTGCCTGGGAACCGACTCTTTTACGTGTCTATCAGGGAAGGTGCCCTGTGGCCTGGGAAGCCCACCTGCCAGGGGCGCTGGGGAAAACTTGGTGTTTCTGAATGATTGGGGTGGACTCAAAGCAGTTAGTTACACGTTGCTGTCTCCCAGCATCGCGTTGCTCTGCTTGAGTTGTTAGAGACCTTGACTCCCTGGAGCAATATTGGAGAAGCCTGATCCCTTGATCTCCTTTTCTATGCAGAAGTGATATGAGTGGCAGGGCATTTTCTAACTCGATTCTGTAGGGAGTCACTGCAAAAGCATGTTAACATGATTTTAGTCTTCAAAAAGAGTTAGGCTATCCAAGTAGGAAAAGGAGAATGTAGCCTTGTGGTTTCTCTCCACTTCACACTTCTCTCTCATTAGGAAACTAGGAAAATTTGTATAGTGGGGAAAAGATAACAGTTCGTCTGCACTTGATCAGGAATCCGTGAAATGGAACTTCTTTGATACTTATTTACCTGTATGTCTGCAAAGTCCTTAGAGGAGAAGAAGGAGAACGACCAAATCCCAAAACAGGAGAGAGAAAAAGAAGCATTTGTTTAAAAGAGTACAAAGGCAGGCAGAACACAGGCATAAACATGCAACTGTTTTCTAAGGGGAGTGTGTATGTTTCATTTTGCAGCAAGGATGGCTGTTTGGCGGATGGGTGGAGTTGACTGTGAACCTGTTGTGGTTCAATTTGGAAATGTTTAGGACTAATTCCAACTTCATATGGGAGAAGAAGACAGACCCTTGGCTTCCCTTTTTCATCTCCCCAGCTGATTTCATCTCCAACTATAGAGAAATGTGTTCTTTTTGTGACAAGTAGAAAATTGAATTTCAGAGACAAGAAAGAAAAGTCATGTGTGACACTAGAATTGTCTGTCATTATGGCCAGGAAGTCTTAAGAAGTCAGGCTTTCCAAAGCTCTGGCAAATTCTTTGTTAATTTGAGAGCTCTCGCTTTATGTGGAGGGAGAATGGGGCAGGGGTTCTACGAAGACACATAGGTGGAACATCAGATTGCTCCACGATAGATGTTGTGGATTCCTTGGCAGTGAGCAGCAGTTGCCTGGTTTAGTGAATATTCCCAGTATTAGTTCAGGCACCCCCACCCCCACTTTTGCAGTCTTGCATTTCTGAGGCCTGGGTTTATTCAGGCAGCTGTGCCATTGTGGTTGCTAGGGGCGTTGGATGTCTCTCAGTTTTTAGTTTGCACAGAGCTGGAGTGATTTAGTGTTGAGAGCAGCAAGGCAGGGGTGAAAAAGCCATCCACACTAACTTTCCCTTGTCAAAGTTAGGAAGACAAGAAGAAATAAGGATGAGCAATGTTTATTTACATTTTCTCGACCTTGTGCATTTTGTTGTATAAATATTAAATATAGATGAGGAATCTGAGCTCCAAAAAAAGGTAATAAAAACTGATATTTCTCTTTTCTAAAATCCAAACACTGGGGGAATTGGATTCCCCGAACCCTTCTAAACCAGGTTATCATCCTTCCATCTGAGGAGGATGAATTATTAGGAATGGGAGAAGGGCTGCTGTGTTATACCAAAAAATAAGGGAGATGGACAGTGGATTTTTTTCTTGTGCCCTAAGGGTTCTGTGTCTAGTGGCTCTGTCGAGTTTATGTACAATTTATCTTTCTGTGAATGAGACTTTGCCACCACTATCTTTACTCTCCCCCCCTGCCCCTGCCCAGACACACATATACCTATTTTGTATATGCTATGGATCCTCTTTGAGGAGTGGAATCTCTTGCCATCAGGCTTCTGTGTCATTGGAAAGGAAATTGGTCCAAGTGACAATGTTGGAGAATTAAGGGATAAAAGGCTCTAGGATCCTAAATCCAGTAGAAAAATCTACTTGTTGAGATTAGCCCTTCAGTTGATGGAATGAGATCAGGGCCAGCCCTCAGTAAATGTCTCTTTCCCTTTTTTTTTTTCATTTGAAGGTATTTGTAAAGAAAAAAAACCTAAACTGATCATAGGACTAGCTTGTATCCTGGAGTTTCTCTCTCTCTCCTTCTCTCTCTCTCTCTCTCTCTCTCTCTCTCTCTCTCTCTCTCTCTCTCCAGTCCAAGTTTCTGGCAGTTCTTTTTGTATGTGTGGGTTTGTTTTGTTTGTTCAGTTACGTCAATCTTTGCATCTGAATTTTAGTTTTTTGTAAGCTAGCCAGAGGAAAAACATTGTTTGGAGATTGAGTTAGAGATTTCTAGCTAGTTTTGGATTGTTGTTTTTTAATATAGAAAGTGGACATAACAACAAATGATATTTCCTTGAGTTCGGGAGGGAAGGAGTGATGAAAGGAAGAAGAGAGAAAGGAAAGAAAGAAGGATACAAACAAGTAAAAAGAGAGGGAAAGAAGGAAGGAAGGAGGGAAAGAAGAAAGTAAAGAGGAAAAGAAAGAAAGAGGGAAGGGAGGGAAAGAAATAAAGATGGGAAGGAGGGAGGGAAGCAAGAAAGGCAAGGAAGAGCAGAAGTAAAGAGAGAAAGGAAGGAAAGAGTAGAAAAATGGAAGGGAAAGAAAAGAGTAAAGAAAAGATAAGTAAGGGATGGAGGGGAGAATGGAAGGAAGGATATAAATGTAAAGAGGGAAGGAAAGAAGGAAGTAAAGAGGGAAGGAAGTAAAGATGGGTGGAAAGAAGGAAAGAAAGAAGGAAAGAGGGAAGGGAGGGAACAGAATAAAGATGGGAAAGAGGGAGGGAAGGATGAAGGGCAAGGAAAAGCAGAAGTAAAAAAAGTAAAGAAGGAAGGGAAGAAAATAGAGAAAAGGAAGGCATGGAAGGAAGGGAGGGAGAAAGGAAAAAAGGAAGGAAGGAAGGATGAGAGGGAGGGAGAGAGGGAGAGAGAGAGAGAGAGAGAGAGAGAGAGAGAGAGATTTATCTCTGAAAGTATCCAGATATCCAACTCACCTTCCTGTCTTGAGATGTGAATTACAATCTGAATGGATTTTACTTGTCTCTTTATGGAAGAGGAAAAACCCATAGGGATTTGAGGGAAGGGAAGAATACCTAGGAAAGCATCTCTGCAGAAGATATCAGGGAGCTCTACCTTCCAAGGAGAGATGTGAGTGTAATCTGGATAGGAATAGGGTCAGGTACAGTGCCTGGGAAATGTTGGAGGTGGATGGCATCATTAGGGCAACAAAGTTCCATCTCTAGGTTAGCTTTTGCTTCAGCATCAGAGACAGGCAATCCTTCTTCTATGTTCTATGACCCACTGATCTTAAAAAACCAGTAGGAACAACACAGAACCTGAGTCTAAACTTAATGCTGTGCTGAATTTCTATATTGACTCTGATCACTCTGGGAATGAAAATGGGCATTAGCTTATCTGCAGGACTCAAGGGAGTGTGTCCTCTTTCCATCACCTCAAGAAAGTTACTTTTAGCCTCTTCTGTTTTCAATTGTCATGGTCCATTCATGAGTCCTAAAGGACAATCCCAATCCTTCTCACCCCTTTTGCCTCTTTTCTATACATTCCCATCTCTCCCAATACAATTTTATTCCTTCTTGAAACTCAAAGCACTTCTGCTATTTAGGGCTAACTTTATAAGATCAATTCAAACTAGAGAATTATTTTATATTTCAACCTACTAAAATCCTGGGTCTGCCTAGCTAGAGAAATATAAGTTCCTAAGGGGGAGTACTAATTTTTTTTTGAGTTTTTTTGTATGCCTACCCAACTAGGAACACAGTGCTAGGCATATGGCAGGCACTTAAAACTTATTGAATGAATGGATGATTATTTAATGAATATCAGTCATTCCAGATGGAGGCTCTGACCTCCAACAGATTTAAGTTGCAAGTACAAAGGTTGAAGTACAGAGGTTAAGGAGCGGGGGAGAATCTAAAAAAAGCAATTGTGGATCTGACAGGTGTAGGGAAGATCAGCTTACTGCAAAGGACTGGAGATCAGATTGGATTCTAATGTATATAGTAAGAGATTCCTTTGCAAATCCTTTGGTACTGGGGAGAAAAATGGCCATATGTACAGGCTTAAGAGTTTACGCAAGAATGGCTGTGCATGTAGTTCAGTTTTCCTGGTTATTAGGAGCTAAACAAGATTTAAGGAAACTTTGATCAACTTTCTAGACAGCTCTAGATGCATGGGAAACAATACTGTTTTTGGAATCTTGGTTGGGCATATCGTGGGGGTAGATGGAAGGAATCAGATAGCAGAATGGAAGATCATGATAATCCACTTTGTTTCTTCAGCTTACAAATTGTAAACCAACTGTACAAATGGAGGAGGGCTCAGCATTGGGGACTGTCTCTGGATTCGACAAGACAGACTGTGGCAGAATGTCATATCTAGGAAGCTGCAGCCTGGGTTGGGTCTGAGTAGTGTTTTGAATGAAGACAGGGTCAGTCTTTAAATAAGTCCCTAACTTTTCACACTCTGTTTCAGGAGGGAAGGCATTCTCCAGGAGATGGTGTGGAAACAAAGACCTGTAGTTATTTTGAGTGTGCCTGTCAGTTTAAATAAAATCCAGTGCAAAGAAGCTTCCAAGGGGGAGGGGGTTATCCTTATTGATTTACTTTTTCTTTTTAAAAATATAATTGCGATAGAACTTTTTTGGTGAGTACTGTTGCTCCTACACAGGCCTATTTATAGAGGGAGGTGGGTGGGATTTTGTGTACTGTAGCCTGTCAGGCTGGGTTATGTGAGCTTGGTGGTGGCTCAAGTTTGCCATGTCTGTGTTTTGCACAGAATGCAATCAGGGACAGTTCTGCAATGAGGGAAGAATTCTTATTAAAGGTAGACTTCGTTTCTGGTGATGTCACAGCCAGAGAGAATGGTACAACCCCTGGAGGCAATCCATGCCAGGAACCTTCGTTGGATTGTGGTCCCAGGTAAACCAGCAGAGGGGGTGGGTGAGGGTGCTTGTGATCTTCAGGTAGAGGACAGCCTGGGTAATGAGTAGGAGTCTACCCACCTGAAATAATGATGAGGAAAGAAAGGGTTGGGCCTGTCATTAGGAAGTGATCGACGGAACTGATCTCCCTTGGAACCAAAAAATTCTGTTTTAATACAAAAAGGCACATCATGAAGAAGAGAGCACATGCTGGATTTTGCTGTATAAGCATCCTGGTGAGGCAGGAGATTTGATCATGGTGTAAATAGCAATTAAATCTTTTCTGTGTGTTATTTCATCCTTAAAGAAACACTGAGACTTAGTTCTGCCTCTATTTCTACCCTGAGGTCTTACTCTAATCTAATCTAACCATCATAACAATAACTCACATTTAGACTGCCCCTTAAGGTGTACAGAGGACAATAGTGGAATTATGAGGAAAACATTTTGTAAGTCCTTGCTAACTTTTGCCCTAATCTTAAACCAAGCCTGTATCTTGACCCTAAGCTGACTCTAATGCTAAGCCTAATATGCAGTTTCTTCTATAAGCCAACAAGAACCCTTGGAAGAAGGATAGAAGACATATGATCATCCAACATTCAAACCTTATTCAGCAGGGCTATGGAAGTTCTAGCCTCACTTTGCCCTTCTCTATAGGGTTGAGATTGAATTTGCTGTGAGTGATTCCGAATATGTGGCTCCACATTGCTTAACTCTTTAGCCTCATCCATTCATTCATTCATTCAGCAAGTATTTATTTAAGCATATACTGTTTTTGGTTCTGTGCCAAGTAGTGGGGATGGAAAGACAAAAATGAAACATTCTGTCTCCCAACAAATAGATGACGTTAAGGATTCTTCTCTACTAGTTGATAACAAGAGCTATCCAGGAATGGGACAAACTGCTTTGAGAAGTAGTTGGTTCCTCATAAAAAAAAAGCCTTCATGAGGAAAACCTTAGGTTAGGAATGTCTTAGCTAGTGATTCATCCTTCTAGTTGGTATTGGATGAGTTTGATGTCTGTGGTCCCTTTTTTCTGTTGGTATTGTTGCAGTTCAAAGAGAAGTTTTTATAATGAAAACTTTGTTTCTGACATCCAACAATCCGACTAGAATGGATTAGCGCTGAAAGTGATATCATCTCAAGGAACCCTGTGAACACCTGCACCAAATTCTGCTTAAGCTTAATCTAGGATTCAGCGAATCATGAATAATTGTAGTGAGAGTCCATGGGATCAGAATGGATGAACTGTAGACAAGTACTTATTGGTATTTGTCACTGACATCAATCCAGGAGTTTCTTTCATTTTTGTCCCAAGTCTGGTTAAAGATGACTGAAGTAGATACCTCACAGGTGCAATCTGAAGGGTACAGTAGGATTGGATTCTCATGTGGAAGTTTCTTTTGAAAGTGAATGGTAGACATCCACCTGTCAAAAAAGGGAGATTGGACTTGATGGTCTATCAGATCTCTTCTAGCTCCAAAGTTCTAGCTCTAAAAATAAGCTGAAAAATGAGAATCTAGCATAGGGAACTGCAGAAAGCCAGAACCAGAAAGAATCTTAGAGGTCATCTAGTCCAATCCTCATATTTTGCTGAAAAGGAAACTGAGGCACAGAGAAGGGATATAATTGGCCCAACATTACACAACAAATCAATGACATGACTACAATTTGAATTGTGAATGAGTCATCACTGAGGATGGATGATAGACTATCAGGCATATTGTAGAGTTGAATCCTTATTTAATGAAGTAAGATTTGGGCTAGGCTATCTCTTGAGGTCACTTCCAACTTTAAGGTTCTATGACTCTAAACCAAATGTGTTGTTGTGGATAGAGAACTAGACTTAGAGTTAGAAAAACATGGGCTTAAATCTTGCCTCTGGTGATTACTATCTTTGGGTCCTTGTGCCATTTATTTTTGCCTACTTGGCCTCAACTTCCTCATCTGTAAAATGAAGGGCTAGAGGGTGTCCAAGGTTATTTCCAGCTTGAAATCTTTAAGAAGGTCCCAGGGGAGGAACCTGCTCTTTGAAGAGGATGCCTCTGAGTAGGTCTCCTGGTGATTCCCCTCTCCCCGGGGTACTCTGAAGGAACTCAGTCTGAAGAGGTGATTTGTATCCATCCCTCCTCCTGGGACCTGGAGTAAAACCCTCAATGTTAACTAGTGACTAGTTCCTCTCTATTTCCTCTGACAAGAAAAAAGAAAGTGATTACAAGGGAATTTGTGTTCGCTTGCTGCTCCAAGACCACAGATTGTCATCTTTATTTTGCTTAAGCTTCATCAGTCATATGAGAAAGGGAAAGAGGCATGTGGTGGCCAAAACTTCTGGTAAATTTGTATGTGATTACTGAAAATGCCAGTCTCTTGGTCAAGTTAGTCTGTGAATTATCAGTGTACAGGGCAGTGATCGGGGGAAGAGGAAAGCAGGGCTAGTCTTACACAGAAGGAGAGAAAGGTTCTCTACTCTGGCCTGATGTAAGGGATACCTCTCAATATCTTTCCGAATGATGACTAGAATTCTATCATTAATGAGTTAGACCTTCCCTTAAAATGATGCCCTCTCTAGCTTCCCCTTTTATTTAAAAAAGACATTTTGTTGAGATATTTTATTTTCATATCACCTTCATTTCTGAATATATCCTTCCCCCAATCCCTTACCCTGTTAGAAAGGCAGCTAGGTGGTACACAGTACATAGAGCCCTGGACCTGGAGTCAGGAAGAATGAGTTCAAATTCAGCCTCAGATACTTACTAGCTTTGTGACTTTGGGCAAATCACTTAACCTCTGTTTGCCTCAGTTTCCTCATCTATAAAATAAGGGCAATCATAACATCTACCTCCCAAAACTGTTGTGAACATTGAATAAGATAATATTTGACAAGTGTTTAGCACAGTGCTTAGCACATAGTAAGTGCTATATAAATATTAGCTATTATTAACATTGTTGATGTTGCAATGAGAAATAAAAAGAGAAAAGTAGTTCAGCAAAATCCCCCAAAGGCTCCCTTCAGGAGACCTTGGCTCATGGAGCCTTGTGGAACATTCCCCCAAGGAGTTCAGTGGCTTTTGGAATTCCTATTGACCTTCACAAGAAGGGGGAAGAATGAACAGTACCCCTTGTTTTCTGGTGCAATAGGGCTAGTCCTTAACAGTATTTGGATAGGTTTACTGTATGAATATTTTCTATTAAAATATTAATTTATGAGCAAAAAACCCAAATCTCACATACTTTGAAATGAATTTGTATGTAAGTGACTCTCTTTTCCGAAAGGATGCGTCTGGAAGGGCAGAGACACTGGAAGTGGAGTTAGGGAAAGAGAGTTTGGAGTGGTTCTGGGAGGTTAAGGTGACTCAAAGCCATGTCCTGTGAGAAAAGGTTTTTGGACTGTGGGAGTTTTAGCCTAAGGAAGAGAAGGCAGAAGGATCCCTGAGCAGCACAGTACAGTAGAAATCATGCTGAATTTGGAACCAGAGGGCCTGGCTCTGAGATAAATGTGACTGGGCAAATCACCATCCTGAGTCTCAGTTCCTCATTTGTAAAATGGGGGAGGGGAATAATTTTACTCTTTGGGGATCCAGGGTGTGAGGAGCATCATTTATTCACTGTGCCACCTTGCTGCCCTAAATTTGTTGCTTAATAGTTTCTGACTTTTTGTGACCCCACTTGGGGTTTTCTTGGCAAAGATACTGGAGTGGTTGGCCATTACCTTCTCCAACCTAAAATGTTAGGCAATCCTAGGTAGCTTTGGCTCTCAGGAGGAGTAAGTGGTTAGGGGAGCTTCGTGACTGTTAACTCTGTCCAACAATTGAACAGACCACCATGTCAGATGGTCACTGGGGGTATTCAGATAGAAAATTGATCACCTGTTGGGGCTACTGTGAAAGGAATTCCTGCATTGCATGTGCCACTGGGCTGGATGATCCCTTGGAACCTTCTCAGCTCTGAGATCCTACTATTGGAATTCAATTGTCCTGTAATTCTAAGAAGAGATTAAAACCCTACATCCATTTGTTCCTATGCATCTCTGTGGCTTTAGTGCCTTTTTGGAATATTAGGGCCCCTTTGAGAATGATGAGTCAAGGGATTACTAATGGCCTTCAGGGATGGGATCCCAAACCTCTTGCCTTGAATCCTAAGGAGAACATTTGGATGTGGGGGTCAGTCTGCAGACTTGTGAATCAAGAGAGGCTGAGCTCCTGCTGACTAACGTGTGAGTGGGATGGGAGTGTGAGCCAGCTGCTGAATCCTCCTGGCAGCTGAGAGGGGATCAATGTTGCGGCGCCTGTGCCATGCGCCAAGAAACTTGACCTGTAGGTTACAGGTTGCCAACCCCTAGCTCAAGGAGGTTCTCTTATCTGAATGCCCTTCTGCCTGTGTGTACACATGGAGGTGATTTGTTCCGGCTGGTAAGCTCCTGTCCAGAGCTGCTTTTTGCTTGCCTGTGTGTGGTCAGGGCTAAAGATTGACCCAACTAAATTCTGCCTTAGGGTAGGACAACATTCCACTCCATTCTATTCCTTTCAGTTTATTCTTTCATTCATTCAAAAATGACAACAACAAGAAGAAACCAGGTTAACAAAGCATGTGTTGGGCACCAAAGGAAGTAGACAATTTATTAAGTCTGTTTCCCTGCCTTCTTGCAGTTTATAGTTTAGTAGGGTAAGCCACAAGCTCCTGTAATGATTTTGTGGTTGTCGTTCAGCTGTTGGTCAATCATGCCCCACTCTTCATGACCCCTTTTGGGGTTTTCGTGGCAAAGATACTGGAGCAGTTTGCCATTTCCTTCTCCAGCTCATGTTACAGGTGAGGAAACTGAGGCAAACAGGGTTAAATGACTTGCCTAGGGTCACACAGCTAGTAAGTGTCCAAGGCCAGATTTGAACTCACTAAGATGAGTCTTCCTGACTCCAGGCCCAGCAGCATTCTATCCACTGTGCCAGCTAGCTGCCTTAAATTTGTTGTTCAATAGTATCTGACTCTTCATGACTCCACTTGGGGTTTTCTCAGCAAAGATACTGGAGCGGTTTGACATTTCCTTCTCCAACCTGAAATAATAACTCATGATATTATAAAAATATATTAGAAAGGTAAAAGACAAAGTGTGATAATTACCCAAAAGGGGAACCAGGCTAGGCTTCATGGAGGAAATGTGGGGTAATGATAAATCTGAGGTTTGGAATCTGCAGACCCTAGGTTAGCTGAGTGATCTTGGGCAAGTCATTTCCCTTTCTCAGGTCCTTCCTGTGTAAATAGGTTGGGTTCGATGCCTTCTACAATCCTTTCTAGCTCTAACATTCTTTGATTCTACGATATGGAACAGGTAGGAAGTGTGTGTGTGTGTGTGTGTGTGTGTGTGTGTGTGTGTCTGGGTGTGTGTGTGTGTGTATATATACACAGTGCAAGCAGGGAGAAGGAGATATTCTCAAATTGGGTTTCTTCCTCTTCTTGTAGATACATTGACTCCTGCCCATAGTAAATGAAGTGTTTACTGACCTTGGCTCCTTGTTATGTTGTGAGACTTTGGAGATGTAACCAGACTTCTGAAGTATAGACATATTTTCATGTACTGAGAATAGCAATCAGGCCCGAAAGCTGTTTTTAAACAAATGATTTTTAACCTTGCTACAGTCAGTAAGTAGCTTCTCTTTGATGATGGAGAAAAGAATAGGAGGCAGTGGCCAAAATTGTTTGGTTCATCCTCCCTGTCTTTGGGGCATTTCTCTTTCAAGTGCAAATCTTTCCTAGATCCTCACTCTAGGTAGGTGGACGTCTGTGCTCCTTTCTCTGGAGCTTGAAGAGGAGGACACCTAGGCCCTACCTTTAACTAGTTTACCTGGAAACCTGGAATGCTACCTCTAGCAATCCTTTAATTTGCCCCAGAAGAATTACTTCTAAAATCTAGGGCAGAGGTTCTCACACTTTTGGGACCCAGGACCCTATTACACTCAAAAAATTATTGAGGACTCCAAACAGTTTCATGTGGGTTATAAACATCATTATTTACCATGTTAGAAATGAAAACTAATCATTTTTAAAACACTTATTAACTCATTTAAATAACAATAATAAATCCATTACATGTTGGCATAAATAACCTATTTTTGGAAAAATATTTTCAAAAAAGAACAGTGAAAAGAATGGCATTGTTTTACATCTTTTTGCAGATCTCTTTAATATCTGGTTTAATAGAAGACAGCTAGACTCTCATATCTGCTCTTGCATCTAATCCATGTTGTTTTGGTTCAAATAGATGAAGAAAATTGAACCTCATATACATTCATTTAGGAAAAAATAGGCAAATAATGTCTCAATAGTATTATGAAAATAGTTTTGACCCCTTGGACCCCCTCAGAGGGGGTCCACACTCTGAGAACCACTAACGTGGAGGATTTTGTTCAATATGTTTGACCTCTTAGTTTTGAGATCTCACTTATGTCCTTTAGCCATTTGATTTTGGGGGTGTGATGGGTAGATATCCAAGGTGCTTAGTCTCTGGGATGCTGGTAGTGAGCTCCTGGCAGGGCAATCTATTAGTCTGGCAAAGAGATTTATGTCTAGTTGCCCCAGGACATAACACTGGGCCCATGTCATAAGGGTTTGGGATTCTTTGTCCTTAGCTAATGTGTTTAGAGTCTTGAAGTCAGTGAGATGATTTAACACTGGGTTCCTTAAAATAATTAAGGCACCATTTGCCATGCTTGATGGTCTGGCTTTGGGGTTTTCACCTCTTAAGAAGCATCTTTGTGCTCATTTTCTGTTTTGTATTCTAGTTCTCTAGAGGCAAAATCTGGTGTGAAAATGCAAAAAGCTTCCTTTCCCTGGATAAGCTTCTTTAAACTTGAGAAATAATAGACATATTCATTAATAGCACAAGAAGCTCCTAGAACTGTGACTGCCCTTCGGGTGCAAAGCACACCAACACAACTTCTCATTCAGAAGATTTATTCATTTTTGTGCTTTAGACTCTCAGAAGCATGGAGTTCCAGACGTGGAAAGACCTTTGTAAGTCATCTAATCCAATCACTTCCTGAAGTCCCTTCTACAATATTCCTCCAAATGTCATTCAACCTCTGCTTAAATGCCTCCAGTGATAGGAAATCCATTATCTAATTAGCCCATTTTCTTTCGGGACCCTATGCATTGTTTGGTTGGGTCAGGTAGGTGTTACAGTGGATAGCACCCTGGGCCTGGAGTCAGGAAGACTCATCTTGGTGAGTTCCAGTCTGGCTTCAGACACTTACTAGCTGAGGGACCCTGGACAAGTCACCTAACTCTGTTTGCTTCAGTTTCCTTATCGATAAAGTGAACTGGAAAAGGAAATGGCAAACCACTCCAATATCTCTGCCAAGAAAATCCCAAATGGGGTTACAAAGAGTCAGACACAACTGAAATGACCAGACCACAACGTTTGTGATTGCAGTGCTCTGCATTCTCTCACCACACCACCCATTACTTCTATTTCTCCTTTTGTCACATGATAGCCCTGGAAGTCATGATATAATGACATGGTACAGTCAGCAGGAGTGTGGAACCTTCGATCTTGAGACTGCTTATGGCCCTCTAGGTCCCCAAGCTTGAGGGCTCAAAGCTGCAAGTTCCCCATCCCCATGCTATGACAACTCTTTTCTAAGCTAAGCACCCTCAGATTCCTATCCAATTATTTCGCATCCTAGCTTTCCTCATCCTCATCTCCTTTCTCTGCATATACCACTGCTTCTCAATGCCCTTTCTAAAGTGAACATAACTCCATATATAGTGAGGGGGTCGGGCCAGAGGACAGAACAGGACTCATACCACTCTTGTTACAAACTTGGTGTTTTTGCTAACTTTTGAACCATTGCTTCATGTTGTTGATTCACACTGAGCTTGGAATCTACTAGAAACCCCTGGATCTTTTTTCCCCTATGAAAAGCTTGGTGACTCCACTTCTCCCATCCTGCGCATGTGCAGTTCATTTTTTGGGCTTGTGTTAGACTGTGTGTTCACTGCCACTACATTTCAAAGTGGATGTTAGATAATAAGGTCGATCAGGACCAAGCCAGCTGTTGGGGATAATATAACAAAGAACAAGCAGCTGCTTTCCCCAAGACAAAAATTCCAGAATGCAGAAGAAATCATTGACAATTAAGAAACCAGGTCAGAATTTACTAGAAAAAGCAAAGAGGAAATTGTTTGGTTTCTGATTTTTTTTCTTCTCATATTCACTCAGAACCCTTCGGCACTACAATGTACACATTGTAGAAGAGAAGACACATATATATTATTGAAGGTCTGGTATCTGTTTGAATATAAGTTTAAAAAACTCTTTTTTTATAATCACATGTTGAAGTTTGTCTCCAGAATTCCCTAAAGGGACAAAAAGAACGGTTCGTGTATCATGATACATGAAGAAACGGAGTTCCTGAGACCACACAGCCATGCAAAAGACTGAGTCAGCTGCCGGACCGACTCCACCGGAAACTCGCTGAAGCCAAATATGGGGTCATTGCTTCACACTTGAAAGTGACCTCAGAGACCAATAAGTCCAACAGTCTTATTTTACAATTGAATAAACTGAGACCTATCGATAAGCCAGGGGTCAGTTAGGTAGCAAGTGGCAAAGTTGTGATTCACACCCAGATCCTCTGATGCCATATTCATCACACAATCACACTCTGCTCAATCATTTCCTCAATTGTTTTCTTCATCAGCATGGTGATCAGCACATGGGGTAAGGGAACAAACATTTATTAAGCTCCTACTATATGTTAGGTGGGCAGCTAGGTGGCGCAGAGGATAGAGCACCCAGTGCGGGAGTCAGGAGGACCTGAGTTCAAATCTCATCTCAAATACTTGACACTCACTAGTTTTGTGACTTTAGGCAAGTCACTTAACCCAATTGCCTCATTCTGGGTCATTTCCAGTCGTCCTGATGAATATCTGGTCACTGGATTCAGATGGCTCTGGAGGAGAAATGAGGCTGGTGACCTGCACAGCCCTCCCTCACTCAAAACAAAGTCAAGTGCAAATCATGTCATTATGTCTCTGATGGCATGGTCTTCTTCAGCAACGAAGGACAAACACACACATATGTTAGGAACTATGCTAAGTGCTTTGCAAATACTACATAATTTGGCAGTATCCACAACAAGCCTGGGATGTACCTTAGCCCCATTTTACAGTTGAGGAAACTGAGGCAGGCAAAGGTTAAATGACTTGTCTAGGGTAACATAGCTAGTAAGTTTCTGAGGTAGAATTTGAACTCGGATCTTCCAGAGTCCAGGTCCAGCGCCACCTAGCTGCCTGTAGGTATTTATGCTTTCACAGCATTTGCCCTAAGAGGCAGCTCAGGTATGGAAAAATGAGCTGAGCTTGGAGTTAGGAAGACTTGTCTCTGATGCATATTGGCTGTGTTACCCTAGAGGAGATACTTAAAGTCTTGGTGCCTGAGTCAACTATTAATTGCAGAACAATCCCTAACCTGCATTTGTAGAGAAAATTCCTCCCTGGAATTCCCTACACCAATGAAACCAGAAATCTGAACCCCCTTCCCTGACCTCTGACTAAAAATGTTTAAAAAGGATAGAAAGAAAAACCCACAAAACCAAACAAAAAAAAACCCCTTTCCAGACAGGACCACCCCAGTCAGTTTTTAGATCCTTGTGGTGAAAGCAAAGGGTCTCCTGATGAGCCCAGTGGAGAGGCTAGGGCTTCCCTTTCTGGTGGCTGCCGCTGCTGCATCACTTTGGGGATGGGAATGGACACAGGCTCATGTGGCAGAGTAGCAAGAAGGTTAGATTCAAAGTTGGAGTGCCTGAGTTCAAATTCCAGGCTGTAGTTTCCCTCTCTGTAAAATGGCATGGTTGGACTACATTTAAGCCTTCTTCCAACGTCAATCTGTGGTCTCTGGTTACTCCCCGCTGACTGACAGAGGATCCCATCCTACAGAATCTGTCACATATTCAATTTAATTCAGCCAAAGTGCATAAAATACAAATTGTGCGTCAAGTCCAGGTCTGGGTGAAATTCATGGGTGAAACAGGGCTCACGCTTCACCCTCAAGTTGCTTAGAGCCCTATAGAAGGATTAAGACACAGGTACCAATGACTCAAATGTAGATCAGAAAGTGGCGATTTCATAGGAGAGTTTAAAAACAAAAGCAGCCTGAGACCTTAGAGCAGGAAGAGCTAATACAGGAGGCCTTCACAGAGGAGATGGCTCTCTTAGCTCTCTGATGCTTTCCATAAGGGGAACTATTTTGTCCAGCTGAGATGGCAAGAGTTAATTTGAGATGAGGGGTTTGGTATAGACAAAGGCATAGAGACCAGAGAGGATAGAATATTAAGAGGACGGGAAGTAGGCCAGTTTGATGGGGGCAGAGCATGAGTGAAGGGGAATGGTGAGAGCTAAGACTGAAAGAATCATATAGAGTCAAACTAGAGAGGACTTGTAATTGGCAGGTGTTTATATTTTATTCAACAGGTAATGAAGAACTTACCAAAAATTTTTGAGCCATAGAGTGATACTAAAATAGTGGTTTATTAGGAAGTTTAATCAAGCAGCATATGCAAGATGAGAGGGAAGTGTAGGCAGAGATGATTGAATGACCCAGACAGTTTTGAGGAATGCTGCCAGCTTCTCCCTTTGGTCTGGAGAGAACTGAGATGTCTCCAAGGTTCCCACCTGTTTTCAAACACCTCAGGAAAAAAAAGTGGCCTTCATTTACTTTGATTTTTGGGTTTGGTCCCAACCTCCTGCTGGACCCAGGCAATTTCTTTCTTGGGTTTCTTGGTCTTTCTCCCATGTAAATAGATGGAGGAAGCAGCTGTGGGCAGAGACTAGACTCCTGGCATATAGGAGAATACCTGGCATTGACTAAGCTTTCACAACGGGTTTTGATTAACGACTACGTGAATGACACAGGGTGTGAGTTCACCTTACTTTTGTGGGCTCATAAGCTCCTCTTTCCTCCTTGTAGATGTTTACCCAGAGGATGGGTAATTTATGATGCTGAACCTTTCCAACAGTGAATGCTGATGGCCGGAGAATGAAATACCAAAGAAAAGGCAGAGACTCAGCTGAGTTCCCATTAGTTGTAGTTGTCAAACTATGTAAAATGGGCAAAATTTATAAGATTAGGCTTTGATCTAACACCTTACACCTCTTTTCTGGTCCCAGGACAAGGGAGAAGAAAGAAAGGTCTACTGGAGGACTGGTCAGGAGAAGAAAATATGTTATCATAGCCCTTCCCCCTAATATGACCGACCAGTCTAGCAGATCAGAAGTAGGGTAACCATAGAACTCAGCAGAGGATAGATGTGGCTATGGTTCAGGGGAACAAAAAGGCCTTGGAATTTCAACTAGTCCAATTCTATCATTTTGCAAAGAAAAATTATAATAACAGCTAACAAAGTACTTTCCATATGTATCTCATCTGATTCCAACAACCCGTGCCACTGTCATTCAGTGGTTGTCTGACTTTATGACCCCATTTGGGGTTTCTTAGCAAAGATACGGGAATGGTTTGCCATTTCCTTCTGCAGCTCCATTTCTAGATGAGGAAACTGAGACAAATAGGGTTAAGTAACTTACCTGGGGAGCTAGTGTCTGAGGCTGGATTAGAACCCAGGTCCTCCTGACTCCAGGCCTGACTCTCTATCCACTGTTCCACCAAGGTGTCCCACATGTAGCCCTTGGGAAGTCACTGAATTTCTGTTTGCCTCAGTTTCCTCAACTGTAAAATAAGAATTACAATAGCACCTACTTCCCAGGGTTACTGTAAGAACCAGATGAGATAATATTTATGAGGCATTTAGAATAATATCTGGCACATGATCGTTTCTATATAAATTACTACTCTTACTGCTACTGCTATCACTACCACTTTCACTACCACTATCACCACTAATACTACCTGGAGTATTTGACTGCTCCAAGGAACCAATCAGAAAGTTTGCTGCACCCCACCTGTGTGCCCAGCACTATGCAGTGCTGGGTATGGAGGATAAGAGAAGGAGACACAGTCTCGCCTCTGGATTAATGTATTAATATGTAACTGCTTAACTGTGGCTCTCCCCTGTGGACTGAGACTTCTCCTTGACTGCCCAAGGGGACTGGATACTCTAAGCTAGGGATCTCCAACTCCAGGTTTTGTTTGTTCTAAGTAGATTACACTCGTCTATTTGCACTTCTGCTGTCTAAATCTGTTTTTCTTCATAAAGACATGTGTACCCAATTATACATTCATCTGAACAAATACTAGCCAACCTTTATAAAGGGTTTCGCTGTTTGCCAAGTGCTTTGCACATATTATCTCATGTGGGCTTTTACAACAACTCCAGGGAGGGAGGTGCTACAGATTTTATTATGCCCATCTTACAGATGCGGGGACTGAATCTCAGAAATGTCAAGTGACTTTCCTTGGATTAGGCAGAGAGTAAGTGTCAGAGAAGAGTTTTGAACCTGAGTTTGGATCCAGCGCTCTGTTGAGTATGGCACACTACCATGTCAAGGACTTCATGATATGATTTGGAGGGCTGCTAGTCACTGGAAGCAGTAGGTCATAGGTTAGAGATCCCTGTTGTAAGTTGTTCTGAAACCTCTGGACTCATGCATAGAGACAACAGAGAAGAACTAGAAGGGGAAGTGTTTGTATCACACAAAGACCTACCTCCATCAATCAATCAAGCATTTAGTCTTCTATATGGGGGGCATTCTTGGAGCTCCTGGGGATACAAAAGCAAACAAAAACAAAGGGAGTTTCAATTCTTTCATAGGTAGGCTTTCTCTCCAATTTACTGTTGTGACTATTTTAATGATGCGTTCACAAAGTGGGAGTCATCAGCCGTCCTATCCTTCCCAGGCTTCCTTTTGTGCCTCACGAGAACGAGCACGGAGCTTGGAAATCTTTGCTGCTCAGTCTAGCCTTCCCAGATCTCTGCATCTTTGAATACTTATAATACTATACACTAGGTATTTTGGGGGGCGGGGAGAGGAGAGAAGGAATCCAGAATTGAGATTTTACAAGTGTAGGAAATTAAATGTCAAAGTAGGAATTCCCTCCACCAAGGCAGACCAGGAACTCCTCTTTTATTCAAAGTTTTTGATAACTTCCCTGGGACCACTGAAAGGTTGTGGGTTCCTTGTGCCTGGAATGCTCTTCCTCTTTGTCTCTACTTTCTGGCTTCCTTCAAGTCCCTTCTACAGGAAGCCTTCCTCCATCCCCTTTAATTTCAGTGCTTTCCTTCTGCTGGTTATTTCTAATAATTGTTTGCATGTTGTCTCCTCCATTAGACCTTGAGTTCCTTGAGATTGTCTTTTATTGTTATTTGTATCTCCAGCACGTAACACAGTGCCTGGCACATAGTGGGGGCTCAACAGATATTTAGTAACTGGTACTGTTAGTTTGTGTCAAGGGTTTGACTTGAACTCAGGTCTTCTTGACTTCAAGGCAGTCTTTCTATTGACTATACAGACTAAGTCTTAATTACTCAATGTCTTGTTTTCTAGGGAGGGAGAAGGAAGGGAATAAGGATTTATATAGCATGCTTTGCAAATATTTTCTCATTTAATCTTTACAACAACCCTGGGAAGTAGAGTTTCTTATTGTCCCCATTTTGTAGTTGAAGAAAATGAGGTGAACATTGGTTAAGTGACTCAACTAGCGTGTTACACAGCTAGTAAATTTTTGAGGCTGTATTTGAACTCAGATCTTGCTCCAGGCCTAGTGCTCCGTTCACTGGACTCATCTAGCTGCCTATGATCAGTCTTTGTGTGAGGTTTGTGTCTAGCCAGACTTTGCCTAAGGACAGGCACTATGTCTCGGAACTCAAGAATCATAAAGGAACCATCCAAATCCTTTATTTGAATTCTCCCATTTTCCAGAGAAAAAAATCCAGGCCCAAAAAAGGGGGAGGAAGTTGTCCACAGTCCCTCTATAATAGAGAGTGGGATCTAATTCTAGGAATCTTGATTATCAGCCCCAGGACTCATCGCCCTTCATCACAGTTTTCCCTGTTGCCCCATGGACACCAAGGGCCTGGTAACATAGTAGTTATTCTGGATATACTTGTTGAAAGTTAGAAGTTAGCTACCTTTTCCATCACCTGCTCAAGTGGCCCTCTGCCCATGGCATGGTACAAAGCTGATTGATAGCTGTGGTCCCTCTAGGTGCTGATACCCTCAGCACTCTGGAAATGCCAGTAGTTGCTTCTGTGGTCAAGACAGCCACTGAATGTTGCCAGGCTCGTACACAGTTTTGTTTTTTAGTGTTTCTGAATAATCAGAGCTTTGCAGATCACAGGGCACATCTGGTCCAATATCTTCATTTTACACATGAGGATAATATTAAGTCACATTTATTTGACACTCTGGGAGGCTCTGGTACTTTGGAAATACTTTCCTCCCAATAACCCTCTGAAGGAGGTAACATTGGCCTGGACTTGTATTTCATCATGGTAGGGAATGCTTGGTGTGGAAGTTCCTTCCAACATTGCATATTGGCAATTGGACTATACCTTCTAGTCTCAGAGCAGGGGTTCTTAACTTGAACTCCTTGTCAATCCATAAATCTCAGGGACTTTGTGAACTTGGGTGGGGAAAAAATGTCTTTATTCTAACACAGAAAGTAATAAAGCTAAATAAATAAGTAATCTGAAAATCAAAAGCTGAAGTGGAATTTACCTCATCCTGATTCCCAAGTCAGAATTTGGTCTATCATGCCAAGCTGGTAAGGTGGTGGCACACCAGGTGTTTCTAAACCAGAAATTCCCTAGAGTGTTAAAGTCATAATTTCAGGCTAAATGTTACCTATCTCACAGGGATGTTGGGAGAAGGAAAATGCTAAAGTGTTGCTATTCTCTCTCTCTCTCTCTCTCTCTCTCTCTCTCTCTCTCTCTCTCTCTCTGTCTCTCTGTCTCTCTCTCTCTCTCTCTCCCTCTCTCTCTCTTTCTCATTCACTGTCTCTCACTCTCTGTCTCTCTCTCTTTCTCCTGTTTCTCTTTCCATCTCTTTCTGTCTCTCTTTGTGCCTCTGTCACAAACACACAGACACACACACACACACACACACACACACACACACAGACACACACACACGTACTTTTTTTTAAACAAAGAAAGTATTTCCCAAGAGTAAAAGTTGAGGAGTTAATGGCAGAGCCAGGACCTAAGTTGAGATGTTCTGGGTTGTTGTTTTTTTTTTCCTCTAGGGTATTGGAAATGTAGAGCTGTGGCCGATGGGAGTGTTGATTGTCGAATGTTATAGGGCTCCCTCATGCCCCTGGGTTCTGGGGAGAAAGGGAAAAAAAAGACATTCTAATCCAAATAGTTAGAAATTGTGGTGGGAGAGGGAAAAGAACTGAGGCAGTCTATTTTTGTAGGGTTTGTTGTATGGACTCAACTTTGCCTTTCAGAGAGTTATCTGGGAAGGAATGTGTCAAGTTTCCTGATTTTTTTGTGCCTCTGTAGCCAATCTGTCAAACATTCCTTGGATGAATTTAAACCAGCCCTCCTATCTCCAGTGCTTCAAGAAAGACCAAACCCTGCCTGCGAGTGTTCAAGGTCATGCAAGAAATATGTTACCTTTATTTAGACAGATGTTGGGAGAGAGCTCAAGTCCAGATTTTTCAGTGGATTCTGAAGGTAGCAGCTGGCTTTCCTGCCAATTCTTTGATCCTGCCTCAAGAACACCCTATGGGTTGGAGGAAAGAATAGTCATCTTTTTCACATGTAAGCTGCTACTTAACTTGGTGGCACTAAAGGGGAATTATTCCCTCCTTCTGCCAGTGAATACTTGTAACAAATTCAATCCAGCTTAAAGTGAAATAGGACAAAATTCAATTTCCAAGCCAGGGATCAAAGACTATTGGACTAGACAAGGATGTATTGGAAGCGAAATGGATGTGTTATCTTGAACTTCTGGTATGACTTAAGGCATGAATGCTGCTCACCCACGAAAAGATATCAGAAGCCTTCTGGATCCTTGCTTTCCAAGAGAAAGTTTTGACAAGATATAGTCAGAGGAGTCTATTTTCTCTTGATTTAACTCATAATTATTTGACCCTCAGAATTATTTTTCAGAATCCTTTCCAAGGCATTTTGTCATTCCATTGGGGGTCCTGCAACCTTAGGGACAGATGTGCCCTAAGGGAGAGGGAAAGATTCCGAAGGTTCTGACAAGGACGGTTGCCACTGACCTTAAGACCCAGATTCATCAAATCCAAATGCCCTTGGATGAGCTCTGGCAGCTTGACAGCATAGACCGACTTGGAAGGAAGAATAGGCCTTGCTTAGTAAATGACTGCTGAGTGAGTCTGGTTTTCAGGGAAACCCTCACAGATCAAAGGAAGTACACCAGTAGTCGCAAAGGGAGATCCACTAGGGAACACCTGACCCACCACAGCAGCACTTCTGTACTGTGGTGAACCTCTGCTCCCTCCCTCCTCCCCCTTTCTCTCCTCCTTCTCCTAGCACTGCCACCCACAGCACCAACAAAGCTAGGAGGGCTTCTTCTCCTTAACTCCATTGAACACTCCATTTCTCTGTGCTTATATATACTGATGGGAGAGACTGGTGCCCTTCACAGGACTACCGACAGTGACTGCTGCCTTGCTTTCATCTTGTCCCACTCCCAGTACCTACCTCCATCTTACCACCTCTCTCAAGTCCCTGCCAGCTCAACTGTATCACTTTTCCAGTTGTACTAACACTGTGATCTTCATAACACAAGGATACTGGGAGAGATGCAAAATGGCCTTCCGACTCTTATTCCCCCTACTCCCATCATGCCCAGATGCCTCTTAGAAGGAAAAATAAAATAAAAATACAACAATGTGCTGTTTTTCCCAACCCCATCTCAACTGCCTTGGCAGTGGAAGGGATGTACAGATTCCAAATCTGTTTTTTTCCCCATTCCAAATGACAGATGGATATTGATATGGCATGATGTTTGCCCAAAGCCAATAGCATCTAGTCATTTTGATAGGAAGCTAAAGCACCAAACATATTCCCCACAAAGTGAGAAATGACTAAATTCGCATGAAGGAAATTCAAAGTTTCCTTTACAAGTCTTACCCATCCTTCTGTTCTTTCCTTCTAGCCTCTGTGAAGTACATGCACTCCCTCCAAGGCTGTTTTTCTCAAGGATCCAATCAACATTCCATTAAATATTAATTACTTCCATGGATCCATGATCTCATCAGAATGGGTGCTTCCTTCCTCTAGCCCACAAGTAATTCATTACTAAGCATTTAAGTGTATTATATGTCAAGTGCTAGGAATAGGACAAAAATGAAACATTTCCTGCCCTGGAGGAGCTTGTATCCTCCCAGGAAGCATACACATATAAAATATACACAAAATAGAGGGATAAGGACCAGATCTGTGATTTCATTGGCAAAAAGGAGACAAGAATTTATTAAGCACCTGCTGTGTGCTAGATACCATGCTAATCTCTTTACAAATATTAACTCATTTGTTCCTCCCAACAACCTAGTGGTAAGTGCTATTGTTATCATTTTATAGTTGTAGAAACTGAAGCAGACAGAAGTTAAATGACTTGCCCAGGGTCATACATCTAGTAAGGGACTGAGGTTGGATTGGAACTCAGGTCTTTGATATTGTATCACCTAGCTGCCTCCTGGTCTAGGAAATCCCTGCACTTCTACCAATTGGTGGAGGAAACGCTCTCTATCAATGCAGGTTAATATCTTCTTAAAGAATTGCCCATATGACTAAGAGGTTCCATGACTTCACGGGAATACAAAATATATCAAAATAAATACAGAGTAATTTTGAGGCAGCCAGGTAGCACAATGGGTAGAGTGCCAGGCTTGGGGGCAGGAGGACCTTGGTTCAAGATTGGATCCGTCTTCCGATGCTCACTAGCTTGTGAACGTGGGAAACTCACTTAATCCTGTTTGCCTCAGTTTCCTCATCTGTAAAATGAACTGAAGAAGGAAATGGCAAACTACTTCAGTATCTTTGGAAAGAGAACTCCAAATGGGCTCATGAAGAGTCAGACTTGATTAAATGACTAAACAGCAATCAAAAAATTTTGAGAGAAACCAGCATCTGATGGAATTGTGCAGGAGGAAGTGGTTTCTGAACTGAATTTTGAAGGAAGCTGGGAATTCTAAGAGATCAAAGTGAGAAGGGAGGAGATTCTAGGCTTAGGAATCTACAGGGATATCTGAGGAACAACAAGGTGAGTTTGGTTACACTGAAAAATACTCAAAAAGGAACGGTATATTATGGGAGGGTAGGTTAGGAAAGGCTTTAAATGCCAAACAGAGGAGTGTGTAGTTGATGCTCTAAGTCATAGAGAGTCACTGGAGTTTACTGAGGAGAGGACGTATATGATCAAACCTGTGTTTTCGGAGTGTCACTTTTGTAACTGTGTGGAGAATTGGAGAGAGTTTGTGTAGCTTACACCATATTCATGAGTTTCCATCCTATGTGAATCAATCCTCATCTTTGTATAAAGCTAACCCCCTCCCCATTTTTCATCAGTGTTCTGAACGCATTTTTCTGGTGCCTTAAATAATTTGTGGAACACATCGAAGTACTTGGGACATTCACTGGTGATTCCTCACTCTTGATTCTTCTCCTTTTCTGATTATACGTAAGCTTTTTAATGTCTGCCAGCCACTTATCACATACCCATCATTGCTGGCAATATTCTTTTAAATGGCGAGGGTCTCTAAATATGGAAAGTCACCTGAATGAAATTCATAGTTGTTCAAGAGTTACGCAACCTAACCATCAACTTTGAAAAAGCATCCGATGAGAAATACTCTCACCTAAATAAACAGAGTATGCAGTTGGATGGGCAGGCAATTGAGTTAATCCATTGTTACACACACACACACACACACACACACACACACACACACACACACACACACACACACCTTGTATAGGAACTGCAAATGAACAATAAATGGATCCCAGAATTGAATGGAAGGAGGAGCTGAGTCTGGATCACATTTGGAAAATCACATACTCTCATTTTCAGTGAATTCAAACTCTATGGTGTCTGCAAAAGCCCCTCTGCTTAGTGCCAGTATTTTTTCAGGGATTCTGTATGGATGTGAATCATGCAACATCATGACCTAGAAAGAGTCAGAATTACAGGTGGAGAGATGATCAGTGAAAAGAACCGTAGCTGGTGTAAGTAGCTTAGAGCACATTATCAATGATGACTAGCAATTTAAGAAATTTAATTCTGTTGCAGAGAAAAAATAAACAAACAAACATTCACTGTGGTAGCTAATGTACGCAGTAAATTGGAAGGCACAGGACAAGGAAAACGAAAAAATGTCAACTGTAGTTTGTTTCATCTGTGTTCTTCAGTGGTACTTACTTTCTTCTATAGTGATGTGCTCTAAGAAGTTGCTCTTCAAGTGCAGGAACAAAAGCATGAGCTGTCACTAATTCTTGCTGGACTTCAGTTTCCTTATTTGTAAAATGAAGGCATTGAACTAGGGAATCTTTGAGATCCTTTCTAGCTAGAACAACCAAAAATCTATAAATCTAAGTCATTCATAACCACCATATGCAGGAGGTACCTGGAAGTCTTTCTTCCGGGTTGGTGGAATGTCTAGTTTACTACTCTTAGTCATAAAGAAATATAGGGAAATGTCATAGTTTGCTTCCCTTTTTGAAGTATAATGTATGTATAGAGTTCTTTAAAGAAAAAGTTTTTTTGACTGGATTCTGGATTTCATTAGTATAGGGAGCTCTCAGTAGGAAATTCTGTCTTACCAATGAAGATCAGAAACTTCTCTGTCATTTATTGCACTCTTAGAAAGGTGCTTGGGGACACTAAGAAGTTAAATGACTTACCTGGGGCCATAAAGGAAGGACTGGTACCAAGGTTTTCCTGATTCCAAGGACAACTCCATTATTCCATGTTGCTTCCTGTTCATTTATTTATTAGTTTTTTAAAATTACTTTTAAAATATGCTTCAAAGTTTTAAGTTTTAATAGCTTAAAACTTCATTAAGAGTTTTGGGATACCTTGTTATTTGTATCATATAGCTTGGGACAAGATCCTCGTCATCTTTTTAGGTTTTTCTTGTGACTGACTGTGATTTGGGCAAATTGACCTTCTTAAATGGGACTTAGTTTTCCCATTTCTACAATAAGACAAATGGAGAAAGTTGAACTCCAAGCTCTGCAAGGCCCCATAGCAAGTTACTTTGCCTACTCTCTTACTTCACAGTCTTCATGTCTCAAGTGGAGATAAGGTTGCTTATATTTCCTATCTCATAGGGCTGTTGTGAGAAAAGAACTTTCTAAAATATAAAATATGATGAAAATGTGGGCTGAGATGATTCCTTCCTCTTTGGGAAATTCTCTGAATGCTATGCATGTAGGAGCCACAGGATAGATACTCACTGGTGATGTCAGACATCTTTCAGTTTGGGCTTTGCTAGGTGGGAACCCAGCCAGACAACTCTTATTTATACAGATGTGTGAATCCTATACCAGACTGTAACATCCCACAGACCCTGGTGTGAGAAAGAGAAAATGAAGTTGACTGAATTTCGGGCAGAAAGCCCTCTTATAAAAACAGACCTTTTTCTCCTTTATGAGTTTTAAAATCCAACAGGGTTTGTGACCAATAGACTCAGATATCGCTGCAATAAGTAATAAATTATGGTCTTGAGTCTTTTAATAGGATAAGAAACACTTGGTTCTCTACTTTGACGAGGTTGTAAGATTACCCAGGGTGAGGGTGAGGGATCAAAAAAGCTAATAGACTTGACACTAAGAGACAAGTGATCTTTCCTAACGGGCACTATGATTTTTCAAAGCTCTCTTGAGTACTTGTCTTATTGAGGTGTGGAGAAGAGCTATAAGATTCACCCATCAACTAGAGATGGCAGGAGGATTACATCATCTACTTGGAGCATTCTCTTTGTTTGAGACAAAACTGAGAAAGGGATAAATATCTATTCATTATTGATATCTTTTGGCTTTTTTGTTGTTGTTTAGTCATTTCATTTGTGCCCAGTTCTTCATGATGCCATTTGAGGTCTTCTTGGCAAAGATCCTGAAGTGGTTCGTCATTTTCTTCTCATCTTTCTTCCATCACCTTGATTTCCAAATCTATCTCCCCCTTACCTAGTGAACCATCCCTTGTAAGAAAGAATGAAAAAGAAAGAAAAGAAAAAGTTCAGTGTCTTGCCAACAGACTAGGGATCCCGAGTTCCCTACTTTTGCTAAGAAAGGAGGAAGGTGCTTTTTCTTATCTCTTCAATGGGGCCAAACCATTTATAATTATACAGCACTGAGTTTATTTTTTTTTCTATTTACATTGTTCTAACTGTGTTATGTATTGTTTTCCTAGTACTGCTTGCTGTACTATGCATAACTCCATCTTTATCTTCTTAAAGAGATCCTTTAAAAATTGAATGTAATTCTGTGCAATTATGAATGGATGATTTCAACCATTAGAAGCAGAAACCAATTCCCTAATGGATTGAGTTAGAGTGGAAGGATGTGAGTCTTAGATTGTAGCATAACTGTCCTATTAATCTTCTGGACCTTGTATTTCCATTCTGAAAAATGGGGGCAGGAGGAAAGAAGACAGATAGTTTCCAAATACCCTTCTAGAGCTAAACTTCTGCACTCTGTCATTCTTTGACCTTATTAGATGGGTCATTGTGATGCAATGGGGAAAATCTCTGAATGAGGAGTCAACAGACCTGGTCTTAGAGAGATTAGAAAGTTGTTTTGTAGACGGGAGTATTCAGATTGCAACAAATTCACCTGAACAAATATTGATTAGGTGCCTGCTGAGGTACTGTCTTAGGTATTTAAGATGCAAAAATGAAAAGAAATTGACGTAGTCCTTACCTTCAATGAGTTTACAACCCAATGGTGGGATAAGACACCTATACAAATCAGTACTATGTCAAGTAGAACGTTTACAGGAGAGATCCAAACAAGTACCTATGAGAAATAGGAATGGGAAGAGATCCCCTTTATCTGGGAAGATCATAGTAGAGTTCATGGAGGAGGAGGAAAAAGATCAAGAGCAAAGCTGGACCTTGAAGAAAGAGAAAGATCCCAACATATCGTTATGTAGACCAAGTAATTTCTATATGTGCAGGGGGACAGAATATGGGAGTGTACAGAAGTGGAGTGGAATAGAATACATTAGGCTGGAAAGGTAAGCCAGAACCCCATTGAGGTGAGTCTTAAGTGCCAGCCTAAGGCACCTGTGGTTTATCTCAGAGACAATAGAATCCCACTCAAGGTTATTTTCAATATTGGGGTATCATGCTCACACCTGAACATTAGAAAAGATATTTTCACAGTTGTGTAAATAAAAGATTGGAGGGAGAGGGATACAGAGACAGAGACAGACAGACAGATAGAGACAGAGAGAGAGAGAGAGAGAAGGAGAGAGAGACCATTTAGGAGGCTCTGAGAGAGGAGGGGAAAGGGGAAGACCAAAGGTGATTCTGAGACTCAGAACCTGGTTTAATGATGATGCCCTCAACAGAAAAGGGGAAGTTGGGATGAGGGACTGATTTACTAAAGGGAAGGAAGAGGAGAAAATAGTGCATTCTATTTGGGATATGTTGAATTTAAGGTGTTTGCAGGAGGGGTTTTCCAACAGGACACTGATGATGTAGAATCCAGATGTCCTATGCAACATTAAGTCAAAGCCACATAGATGAGAGCTTAATTGTCTTACTGGAGGTATGGGTTTGAGGTGTGGGAATCAGCAGTGTAAGTAGCTCTCTGAAGTCTTGACTCAGGTGGTACCATGGTTCTCATCTCATTCAGTTAGATTTTATTTTATTTTGGATTATTTTCTTGGCCAAAGCTGGTATTTGGCAGGAGGTAGAGAAACTTCATGTTTACGAAGCCTTGTGGCCAGTTTGATCCTTCTAGGCCAGTTCCACCTCATGGTCAAAACTAAGCAAGGCTGAGTGATCCTAATCCCCCCCTTCTCTTTGCAGGGGAAGGGAACATGGAAAATTTGAGATGCTTCATGATCTGCCCCAACTATACTTTCTAACCCTATTTCCCCTTAACTCCCATCTGGATCTTCTACTCCAGCTGGGCTCAGAGTTCTGGACTTGGAGTTATGAAGACTTGAGTTCAGATCCCTGAGAAAGTCACCTAACTTCTCATGTCCCTAGTTTCCTCTTCTGAAAAAGAAGAGGGTTGACCACGATGATGACCTCTAAGGTCTCTTCTAGCCCTAAATCTATCATCCTATAATTTCCCCACTATCACCTGGCCCACCCTTTCAGGCTTATTCCCACCTCCACATGTTTGTACACTCTGTTTTCCCTGTCTGGAATGTGGTCTGCTCAATCTTCTTCCCATCCAGATAATACCAGTCATTTAAGATCCATTTTAGGTCCCATTCCTCCAGACAACCTCCTCTGACTGTAAGACCCTTCCCTCATTCTCTCAACTCTCCTAAACTCAAGCCCTCAGTTTACCTTATCTTCTCAAATAGATAATGAACCCCTTGAGGACAAAGATCATGGTTCATGCTACTTAATATTCAGTGCAAAAGACAGAAACTTGAACCTGTCAATCCTAAGATTCCTCTTATACTTGTAGGCCATTTGCCATTTATGAACCACTTTTACATCCACGATCTCATTTTTGAGAGGTTGGTGGCATGGTAGAGTAGATAGACTTTTCCTAACTTTGAGTTGACTTGGGTTTAAATACTGCTTCAGAATCTTCATAACTATGTGACTCCTGGGCAAAGCATTTAACCTCTTTGGGCCTCAGTTTCCTCATTTGTAAAATGATGGGGAAGGCACTTCCTAGCTCTATATTTATAATCCTATGATCTTTACAGAATTGTGGCCTCTAAGGTCCTTTTAAGCTCTAACATCTACAACCCTATGACATGTGATCCTAATGAGAATGCTGGCAAGGCGGCAAGGCAGGGTCTGTTCTCCCCCATTTTACCATTGAGGAAAGTAAGGCTTCTTCAGGTCGTCTGTCTAGTACGTAAAAGGTTCCAGACTCACATCCTACTTTCCTGACTTCCAGTCCCTTTCTACTATGAACCACCCTCCCTGTACATAGTAGGAAGTACATAATGACAGAATAATAAGAAAGCATTCTAGATTGAGAATCAAGAGACCCCATTTCCAGCCTCTAGCTCTAATGCCAGTGTCCTTTGTGACCTTGAGAAAGTCATTTGCCTTCCCTAGGCTTAGTTTTCTTATCCATAAAGCTATGGGATTGACTTAGCTGGTGTTTCATGTGACTTCTTTATCTCGAAGATCTTTAGTTCTAAAGTTCTCTGAAGTCTTCCATTTTAATGTAGCGTGACTATGAAATGTGACTAGAGATGCAGATAGCAGGTGTAGAAGTGATTACTTGTTAGTTGACCTGATTGAAGGATGAAGACTTAGCATTATCAGAACGCTGAAATGGAAAATAATTATGCCCTTTGTGATCTGTGCTTGGCAAACAGGTGAGGGACAGAATTGTTTTCTTTCATTGCTGCCCTCAGTGCCTGAGCCTGATCAAGCTCCAGAGTGGCCACACCCAGTGGACCTGGATGAATTCCACTGTGACATCCCCTCCCCCCACCCCTAGTTTGCTGGTTGATTCAAACCAGACTCCCCTCTTTGTTTGAAGGCCATGTTTGCTTGGTGATGGATTACAGCAATGAGCCTACCCCTGCTCAGCTCAGCTTCCTGACCACTCGTTGGCCAACAGTTACATTACATTCAGTCAGACTTTATTATAAATAAAATTCTGCAGCCATCCCCTCGCCTCTCCTTCCACCACCCCTTTGTGGATTGTCCAACAATGAAAAAGCTTCAAAGTATTTTTATGCAACATTTACAACGGAGAGCTATACAAAACCTGACAGGTGTTTACAACAGCCGCTATCTGGACATTTGCTGGGAAAACGCCAAAATCCTTAAGTCTGTATGGAAAGTCCTATCTGCAGATGTGTCTCCAGGGAAAGGTTTTTGGTTTGCCCAAGGCCTTAGTATCTAAGACCCTGTCCATTATGGGACTTAGAGTAGGTGCTTGGGAATCTTTCTTGATGGATAGAATGTTCTAAAATTCTCATCTTAGCTCACCCTGGCAAATACCACTCCCTATGTCTCTTTTCCTCTGTTCCCTCACTCTCCCTGAAACAAACTCCAGGGATTTCCTATTTTGCTCCTGGGTGTTCTTGGCAGGCAAAGGATATCTCTGGCCTAGAAAGGAAGATGGTGCCAGCTGAAGGAAAGATAAATGGAATTCAGCTGGCAGTATTGAATCATTTGATGGAGTGGCAGAACCATAAGCCTGTGCCAGGGATGGGTGGATCTTGGCAAATTTGTCATAGCATGGGTGGTTGGCCTTTGGAGAGGTAAGAATATCTTTAGGCCTGGGTAGCCATTTTGAATTCAGTTGTATATATCAGATCCCATTTCAGGAGACTTCAGGAGGTGACCTGTGTTAGAAGTACCTAACTTCTACTATTGTATACTATTATTATGAGTAGGACATCGACAGACTCTTAGAGAAGTCCTATAACATTGCAGTTTTATAATATTACATATTCAGGAGATCACATTTATATTTCACTTTAGACTTCACAAAATACTTTCCTCCAAGACCTGTGAGATATATCAAATCACTATCCCTATTTCATGATTGGAGAAACTGAGGCTGAGAGATACGTGACTTTCCTACTGGTAAGTGACAGTCAGGATTGGAACTCAAGTGTTATGGTTCCCACTGGGAGTACAACAGAATCCCCATTCTACCATGCTGCCTCACAGAGATATGGCTGCAAATTTGTATTTGTTGCATTGGTATTTGACTCATGGAAGGCTCTCAGAAAATAACCTTGCCCGCCTACTGTGTGTCATGTTTGAAAAATGTAGGATGGGTTATTTTTTTTCCTTCTTTTTTCTTCCTCCTTTGTTTTAACTCCCTGAAACTGAGTACAAGTGGCCTACACACAGCTGAGGCCTAGTTGTTGACTGATTACAAATTCAATTCAAATCCTCTCTGGGCCTTACTTTTCTCATCTGTAAAATGAGGGGGGTGGATACAGTGATCCCTAAAGTCTTTTGACTCAAAATCTATGATCCTGTGATCTGGCAAGTATTTATTAAACTTCCCAAGGGTCTAGGGGCTAGGGAGAAAACAGGGAAAAGAAGAGACACAGTCCCTTTGCCTGCAGTGTGTTCGTGGAGCTTACATCATGTGGCCCTAATGAGTCTGAGCCTTTAGCCAACTCTGGTATCTGCCTCCTGTTGGAGTGACAAGAAGAGGAGAATTGGCTGGGCTCTTGGGCATCGCACAGTCCACTTGGGAAGCTGGGACATTGACTCTAGAATTTAATCCATGTCCTCACCCTCAAATCACAGTAGAGAAGGGGCATTTTTTATTTCTGCTATTATATCTCCCTGCCTCCACGTCTCTCTGGCTCTGTTATTTTGTGTTTTTCTACCCTTGTAGTGGGGTATCTGGCCTCTGTATGTCTTTATAAACCATCAGTGTTAGCAGGGGCTTGAGTAAAGAGGAAAAAAAAGTCAATTGTTGGATCAGAGCCAGGCTGAGCTTTGGCTGGTGGTTTTCTCGGAAAACTTAAGAAGGGTCTGTAATAAAAGGGGGTTACCGTGTGCTAGTGAGACCACATCTGGACTGTTTAGTTCTGGGGGCAGAATTTTCAGAAGGGTATTGGCACGTTGGAGCATGTCCAGAAGGAGGCAACCAGGTGGTAAGGAGACTTGAAGCCAAACTGTGGATGTTTAGTCTGAAGTCTGGAGGGGAGTAAGATATCCATGGTGAAATGGTCAAAGTGTTGTCACACAGAAGACGATTAGTTTTTTGGGGGCACCCAGAATGAAGAACCAGGAGTCATGGTTGGAACTGACAAAAACCAAAACAACTAACCTTCCTAACTATGAGAAGATCCAACAATGATACGTGAGCAGCCTTGTAAAGTAGAGAGTTCTTTGTCCTTGGACATCACTTCCAACAGCTAAAGGATGATTTAGAGGGGATCTGTGCTTCAAATGACTTGGGCTAGATGACCTTGGAGGTCCTATCCAGCTCTGAAACATTATAATTCTCAGTAAAATAGTCAGTGGGTCAACAAGCATTTATTCATTAAATACTTACCATCTACCGGGTATTATACTAAACCCTGGAGATACAAAGGAAGTAAAATATATGGTCCTTGCCCTCTGAGGAAGTAACTTGCAAACAGCTGTGTATTCTGTCTCTCTCTCTCTCTCTCTCTCTCTCTTCCCTCTCCATATATATGTGTGTATACACACATATACATGCATACATATGTACACACACATATACACATCTCTCTCCATATGTGTGTATACACACATATGGAGAGAGAGAGATATTTATAAAGAGACAGATACATGTGTGTGTACAGTGTAAACAGAAAGTAGTTTCAGAAAGACAACTCCAGGAAGGATTCATTAGGGGAGGGAGGTCTTTGAAAGCCCTCCAGCTAAGGTGGGATCTGAGTTGTATCTTGAAGAAAGCCAGGGAAGGCAGCAAGCAGAGATGAGGAAGGAGAGCATTCCAGATTAGGGGAATGGAGTTGACGAACAGCCAACAAAGAGGCACAGAGATGGGAAATGGGTGAGACCTGTACAAGGGATATTTGCCGGAAGACAGATGTCACCGGATCATAAAGGAAATGAAAGTGAAGCATAAGAAAGCAGGAAGAGGCCAGGTTATGAAGAGTTTTAAATGCCCAGATGAGCACTTTATGTTTGAAACTAGAGATGATAGAGAGCCACTAGAGTTTAGAACACGTGTGCCAAAATCTGAGTTCAGGCAATTGTGGTGAATGGTGGAGATGAAAATAAAGGGCAGAAGTGAGTGTGTGGGTCCATTGAGTTATCTGGCTTCAGACACACAAGGGTGAACTTCTTATGGTATCTGCCTTCATCAGTCCTCTGGCTCCTGTATGATCACTTGTACACTGGCTTAAATAATAGGAGCAAGGAAAGAAGGGAGAAGTGCAGGCTTAACTATTTAATTTCCCTTCTGAGGCAGAGCCTGAACTTTTGAGTGAGAATCTATAAATGGGAGGAAAGTTTTTGTGGAAATGTGAGCTTATAACATCAAAGCATATATCTCTCTCCTGCCCCCTGCCCCTGCCATTTCTAGAACTCCACAGAGGAAACTGATTGCCAGTACTCCAGGGAAGGCTAGATAGGATAGGCTGAGAAATATTCAGTTGAACCAATGATCCAAGTGGAAGAGCCCTTCCAACTCTAAAACCTAGGTGCTGATGGAGGAGATAAGATAGACAAACAGGACACCATTATTTAAGAGACAAAATGAGTGGTTCTCATTATTAAGGGCTGGTAAGAGGCAAGAGAAGAAAGGTTGTGGTCAAGATGAATGGAAATGGGGACTTGAGCAAGACTCTGACAGCATTTCCCTGATTCCTCTGAATCTTCTAACAACCGCCACCCCCCCCACCTTTAAAGAAGCTTACACACTCTTGTTTTACAGTTTCTGACAAACAGGTCTTCGTTGGGGCTTCCAACCCACGGCACTGAAACGTAATCACATTATGTCTGACAACAAGCCCTCCACTCCTTTGTGAAATTCATAAAATTACCAATTTCACGGTTGATTTTCTTCCTGCTTCTCCTGGCAGCTCTATTCCTTCAGAATGGGGAGCGTGGCTTTCCACTCCCCTGGATGATGATTTATCCTAAAAAGGTCTAATTCAGATTAAAACATCCATGCATCTCACTACTATGTGGGCCATTTATTTCTCGCTCTGTGTATTGTCAGCACACAGAATCCTGATGAACTGAACAGCATTCATTATTGGGGTCATCCTACCCTTCAGAAGGGTGTGTTTATTTGAGATCCTATGTGTATATAAAGGGTACTAGAGTGTGATTTAGGAAACCTAGACTCTTTCCTCAGCCCTGTCACTAACTCAGGGCTAAAATGAACTTATACAATCACCCAGGCAATCACTAAGTCCAACCTTCAATGCATCCAACCTCCTTTGCATTCAACCTCTTCTTTTTATAGAAAGTGAGATTGTGCCCAGAAAAGTTATGACTTAGTCAAAGTGGGCAGTAAGTAGCAGAATCAAGATGAACTCAAATCTTCAGACTCCAAATCCAGTGGTTTGAATCTCAACTCTGTCATTTATTCTGGGTTCTTTTGGTCAAGTCATTTCCCCTCTCATCACTATAGAGCAAGAGTCTTCATAGTTAATTTCTTATTCTAAAATGGGTACAGTTTGCTCCTTACACGTCTTCCTCCAGATGCTATTATGGAGATCAGCTGAGATCACAAATATAAATGGACCCTATGTATCCTAAGGCAGTGGTGTCAGACTTACTGATTTTTAAAAAATGAATATTTTCTATGATTCGGGGTGTGGCCCTCTATGTCCTCAATCATGGCCCTTTGACCAAATCCAAACTTCACAGAACAAACCCCCTTAAGAAAAGCATTTGTTCTGAAAAACTGGGACTCAGTCAAAAGGCTACACCCAAGGACCTAGAAGGCCACATGTGACCTCTAGGCCCCAGATTCCCCATCCCTGATGTGTTATACTGTATTTGTATATGTTTTGTTAAACATTCCCCAATTACAATTTCATCAGATTCAATCTACACTCTTGTGGAGTGTTTGACACTTCTGCTTTAGGCATATATATATAAGGGGCTGGCATAATTCTGAAGCACACCCTACAACAGGGGTTCTTAATAATTTTCTTTTTGTATTGTGGACCCCCTGGCAAATTGGTGAAGCCTTGAGTATGCAATCCTTCTTAATGTTTTTAAATACATAAAATACATCAGACTATAAAGGAAACCAATTATGTTGAATAAACAATTGTGATAGATAATTTTTAAGTTCACTGAGCCTGTGTTAAGAATCCTCATCTTCCACTAATGCAGATTTCGAGCCTCCATGTGCATCAGGAGATAGTCATCCTAAGCTACTTTGGCCGAAATAATTCATAACCTGATAGTCAACTTTCCGATGTAGCTCACCAAATTTATCATTAGTTTTGTTACATCCTTTGCATGAGTTATCCAACTAGTTTAGACACATGGCAGGTGTTCAGTAAATATAAATTGGAAATAATTAAATATCTCTACTGCAGTCGTTGCGATATGGCACAAGCTGCTATTACTTGATACTTAGGGGCTCTGAGAAGAAGGGAAAGAGGTAGGAGAAGAAAGATAAAGTTAGAGCAAGTGTCAAAAAACAGACAGGAATTCTGAAGCAGTGGGGAGGGTAGGTTCACCTTACAGAATTTTGTTTCAGATGCAACTTTTCTGGAGTAGGAGTTGTTCAAGGAGAGGTCCACCTGAGGGTACAAAGAATGGGAACAGGGAATGAAAAAAAATTATATAAAAATGTGGTACTGACCAGGGTTAGAGTGCCTTGGGAAGAAAGGAATGAGCTGACTGGGACTGGAAATGCTGCCATTTTGTTGTTGTTTAGTCATTTTCAATTGTGTCTGACTCTTCATGACCTCTTGGGGGGCGCTTTCTTGGTAATGATACTGAAGTGGTTTGCCATTTCCTTCTCTAGTTCATTTTATAGATGAGGAAACTGAGGCAAACAGGGTTAAGTGACTTGCCCAGGATCACTCAGCTAGTAAGTGTCTAAGGCCAGATTTGATCTCAGGAAGACGAGTCTTCTTGACTTCAGGCTTCTATCCACTGTACCACTTAGCTGCCCTGTTGGCTCTTTCAATAAGCTGCAAATCACAGGTCTCCTCCAACTTTTGTACTTTTCCTTTACCTATTTCCCATTCCTGAAATGGGAGTCATCTGAGCACACATGTTCCTTTTGACAGTCCGGGTCATTCTAGAATCATAAAGTCTTAGACTGGAAAAGACTTTAGAGAGAATCTTGTATAGTTGCTCAGCCCTCATTCTCAAAGAGGACTGAAGACATCATGAGATGTCTTCCTTATGAATTAAATTTGATATACATATATATATATATATATATATATATATATATATATATACACACACACACACATATATAGACACATATATGGATGGATGCATGGATGTGTATATATTATATATAATATACATGTATATTGTATTATAATATATGAATGTATGGATGTGTATATATGTAATATGTATGTGTGTATATATACATAGTATGTGTGTGTGTGTGTGTGTGTGTGTGTGTGTGCGCGTGAAGGAGTTCCCTCTCCAGCCATCTTCAATAAACAAGCATTTGAACACCTACAGAGAAGAAGAACTGAACTTGCTTCCTACCAAGACAGTCCATTTCCCTTTTGAAATGTTAGGGAATTCCTCTTTACGTGATGTTCACATCTGCCTCCTCACAACTCCCCCCTGTTTCTTCTCCATTCTCCTCTCGTGGGACCAAGTAAAAGAAGCCTAATTGCTCTTGCATGAGGCACCCCTCAGATATGTGAAGACAGCCATCAGATGTTTTCTCTTCTCCAGGCTAAACAACATTCAACCAATCTTTGCATTTCCCTCTGTTCTCTTGGGTCCTGTTCCATTTTGTCCTCTCTGTGTGGCTCTTGAGCACCTTGCCTTAGCTCAATGCTGGGCATCATGAGGAGATGAGGAGAAGCCAAAAAGGCAGCCTTTGTCCTCAGTGAGCTCCCAGTGGAATGGGGAAGCCAGGATTGGGGCACATCCAGCAGAGTCATGGAATCTTTGCTCCCATGGCAGGACGCCTTTCTTCATGCTGAGTCAGGACGTTCAGACTAGGAGCAGCTGGAAATCCTGCTCTTCCACAAGGTGTCCAGGCTGGGAGCAGCTGCCAGGTCTGCCTCTCTCTTCTCATTTCCAGTGGTTTCACAAGGCAGGCCCAGGGAATTTGCATGGTCTAGCTGGCTGCCGGAGAGGAAGATGGGAAATAAGAAAACAACCACCACAAAATAACAAAAAATAATTATGATAGCCAGCATTTCTACAGCACTTGAATACCTGCAAAGTGTCTTACATACACTGTGCCATCTGATCCTTTAGCAAAATCCCTCTGAGGCAGGGCTGTTATTGTATCCAGTTCATATAGATGAGAAAGCTGTGGATGAGGAGCTAATGGTTTGTTCAGGATTACAGAGCTGGCCCAAGGCTGAGGCAGGGCTGAAGGCAGGTCTGCCCAGCTCCAGCACTCCGTCTACTCCGCCACCACAAAGTGTCACTGCAACTGGGAAGCTCAGTGGAAGATGCTGAGACACAGGAAACACTCTTCTTGGGGGCATGGGAAGAGGCAGGTGGAGAGGATTCACTTAAGACAGCTGGAGCCTCTAGAGAGTAGGGTGTGCAGAATGAAGTTCTCATTGCAGAGACGATTTGTATAGAAAATGAATCATGGAAGCAAGTGACAAGGCAGATAGTCATTGTCAATAGCCCTAAGGCATAGGACTGACTGTGGGCTGGAACAAGCAGGAAAGTTTCAGATGCCCCAGAGGCAAAGTGGTCCTGGCTAGTTCATTCGGAAAGGGCTGGCATCATCTAAGAACAAAAGAAACCGTGCGATTAGAAAGTGTGAGTAGTTTAGCTAAGCCAAGTATAATGAGAGGGACCATGGAAGGGAATGAGGCAGAATGGGGAAAGAGAGGCAGAAACACAACAATGTTCCAATGTAGGCAAAGCTACATGGACAGTTGAGTTTGGAGCCATGATGGGCAAGAAGTTCATGAAGTAGGGAGCCAGGGTAGGAGAAGGACCGATGAATGAGGGACTCCCAAGGAGTTGCTAAGGAGCAATGCAGCCCAGCGTCCTGCTCATGAGGAGCCAACCCTGACCTTGCCTCATGATAGGGACCCATCCTAAATAGTAGCATTTGTTGTAAACCTGGTACAATGGTCAGCGCTCTTGAAGGGCTGTGACCTCTTGAATTTGAGCAACAGCAGAGATTATCCTTTCAGAGGTTCTATCTAGGGAAGGGTTATAAAGTAAGGGCCCCCTGAAATTAAAATACGGGAAAATTGTATTGGTCCCTAGGAAGAGATGGAGATCACTCAGAAATTAGGGTTCTTAACTAACTATGGTCATATGTGTGGTTCCTCTCTTGTCCTTTATAGTCTAAACAAAACTTCTTTGTTTAATTCTATTTAGATTGAATGCTTGTTTGGGGGGAGCTGATATCCTTTTAAGGATATGATGATACTGTCAGGTACCACCTGAGCGGGAGCAAATAAGTCAGATTAATGAGATAAATGAACTGATGCTCCCCCCACCACAGACACACACACACACACACACACACACACACACACACACACAAGCAAGGGTAAAGGCAAAACGTGTGACTTTCTCAGGTGTCACACTAGACTAACTGGAACAAGAATAGTCCTTAATGCAAACCCAGTGTCAAGGAAGAACCTCTGAGACAAAAGTTAGACACATGAAACACTTGAAGGCTATTACCGGGCATTCTGTGCTAAGTGCCAAAATGAGAGGACTAAAGAGGAGATAGTGAGTCTGGTCTGGATGGGTTGAAAGAGCAAGATGCCCAAACTCAGCAAGTGTGGACTTGTGTCCTGGCTCAGAGCTCTGATTGTGTGGCAATGGGCAAGTCATTTAACTTCTGCATTTTCTGTGACTATAAATTTGGGGGAAAGGGCTTTACATAAAAACAAATCAATATCATTAGTTTTCACTTATCCTAAATTTCTTCCTGAATCTTTCCCCTTACCTCTCTCCCTACCAGAGAACCACTATCTATTCCTTATAACAAATATGTTTTTTAAGAAAAAGTGGAAGAAGAAAAACTAATAATCTAGAGAGCTAATTAATACATTGAAAAAAATCTGGAAATGGATGCAATATTCCGTATCTGGGGACTTTTCACTTCTGCAAAGGAGGGTGGAGGGAAGGAGAAGAAAATCCTATGTAAGCTTTTCAGCATGCTGTGCGTGTGAGCAGTTACGATTCTAGTGCCATTTATGAAAGAACAATAACAATAGATATCATTTATAAAGTACCGCTGGGATTGTAAAGCAGGCTCCATATATTATGTCCTTTGATGGTGACAGTCATGTGCTCCATGAGTTCAGAGGAAGAGATCATATCTCCTGTGGAGGGCAGAGAAAACTTCCTGGAGGAAGGGGAGGCCTCGTCTGGGCTCTGAAAAGTGACAAAAATTCAACCTGGGGGAAGAGAGCTCCCAATCAGTAACCTAAAAGCATTGTGATAATGCTTTAAGGTTTGCCCAGTGCTTCGCATGTTATATAACATTTGATCCCTGCAACCACCCTGTGAGGTGAATGCCATTTTTATGCCCATTTTACAGGTGAGGAAATTAAGGTTGAGAAATGTTAAATAATTTGTCCAAGATCACATAGCTCTTAAGTGTCTGAGGCAGGATTTGAAAGCAAATTTTCTGGACTCCAAGTCTAGCATGTATATACAATAAGGGTTTTTCTTCATCCTTCCAGTTCTAAAGAAGGGTTCTTAACCATTCTTTGTGTCCTGGACCCCATTCACATTCATGTTTTTAAATGCATAAAATAAAATACAAAGGATTGCAAAAGAAACCACTTGTATTGTCAAAACATAGTTTTATATATATATATATATATATATATATATATATATATATATATATATATATATACATATATATATGTATGTATATACATTTTTCTCAAGTCCATGGACCGTAGTTAAAAAATTCCTACTCCAGAAGGTGTTACACATCGAAGCAGAGGTCTTTGCTCCTTTGAAAGGGAAGGTTTGGCTTATTAATTTGGGTGTGAATTGCAAAGAATCTAAATATTTACTGTCTGGTTTTGTGTACTCTGAAACCTTCCCCCCATCTCCCCAAACTCCAGTCAGGTCATAAATGATGTCTCCCCTTAGCACCAGCTGAAGAACACACACACACACACACACACATACATGCACACTCAGCCAGATGAGGGTAGCCAAGGCTGCCTGCTTTGAGCATACAACAAAGCAAAGCCACAATCTCCAGAGATTCTCCTGTAGGAGAGATGCAGTGTGCCACTCAGATCTGGGAGCCAGCTGTAGTTCTTTGCACCCAGAAAACATGAACGTGTCCTGGGAAACTGTGGTTACAGCCAAGAACTCTAAACTTGGCTAACGAATTTGGGGGAGCAAACCCCACCAGGCCAGTTAGAAGGAGTCCTGTGGTTGAAGGCTCAGTCCACTATAAATCTACCTGCCTCTCTCTGAGGTGGCACTCAATACTGCCCCCATTCTGGTGGAGGACACTTGCAATTTGGCTTACTTTTACCCAAGTCTCTAAAACCTGCTCCCAGGAGCCCTTGTGAACAGGGATTAACTAACATTGGCTTAGCACGCATTAGGATGCCAGGAGCCTGGGAATGCATTCTCCAAAATGAATTCATCCAGACAGGATTATAGAAGAGAAGCAGGGGCCCCTCTCAAGGCAGGTGGCAAGACGCTTCCACCCCATTTCCCAGGGACATGTACAAATCACTCCTGCCCGCGTTCATTTGCTTCTTGGCATGGGCTGTGTTCATTTCTGCCAGTCAATCTGTGGTTTCCCATTTCAAGCTGTACTGTCTCGTATTTAACTTGGAGTAGGAACAAGGCTAGACTCTGGGAGCTAAATAATAATTATGAATAGCAATAACAAATATATAGGAAAGTGAGGGGAAGCATTTTATATAATACTTGGGATGTTAGTCTCAATTCTGCTGGTAACACTCTATGTGACTTTGGACGTGTAACTCATAGAATCTAGAACTAGAAAGAACCGTAGAAATCAGCTAGCATAGCCCTCCCCCACTTTACAGAGGAGCAGATTAAGACCCAGAGAGGTTAACTGATATTCCCAAGGGTACATAGGGAATGAGTTACAGAAGTGGAATTGAACCTAGATCTTCTGACGCCTTTCCACAACCTGACACCTACCTTCTGTGGTCCTCAGTTATCTCATACGGTGGGGAAATGAAAGCTACATGAGATGATGTATTATAGTGTTATGGTTACTATTCCCTTTTAATAGATGGGGAAACTGAGTCATAATGCAGCAACTTCCTTTATTACTCTTCTATCAATTCTCTCTCCCTCTCTCTCAGGAGGCAGTTGGGGTTAAGTGACTTGCCCAGGGTCACAGAGCTAGTAAATGTCTGAGCCCAGATTTGAAACAATTGTTTCTTTTACAAAAGACTAGGTCTCCTAAGAGAATTATGTGTGTCAAATTGGACTTTCATAATGGAAAATAAAATGGAACATAGTTTAGGAGGCCTTTAAAGAGTTCAGTCAGGCAGCTACTTTGGGCAGCCGATAGAGTGCCAGGCCTGGAATCAGGAAGACGCATCTTCCTGGGTTCAAACCTGGCCTTAGTCACTTACTACTGCGTGACCCTGTTTGCCTCTGTTTCCTCATCTGTAAAATGATCTGGAGAAGGAAATGGCAAACCGCTCCAGTATCTTTGCCAAGAAAACCCCAAATAGGTCAAGAAGACGGTCACGACTCAAACAACTGAATGACAGCAAACAGCAAGCAGAAGAGTTTTGGCCTTGGAAAGCCTGTCTTGCTCCAAGAAGAGTATTTTACTGGCATTTCGGGACATGAGTAGGATGGGTAATAGAGAGGAGTAGATGATTTTTTTCTCCTATTTGAAAAGAGGGAACAAGTCATTAATTACAACTTGAGCAAGAGATCAAAGGTTTATAGATTTAGACCTTAGAGATCATTTTGTCCACCCCCTTCATTTTGCAGATGAACTGACTGAGGCCCACAGAAGATAAGTGACTTCTCCAAGGTCACATCCATACTAAGTAGCAGGAATCCAATCTAAGCCTTGGTACTCTGACTCTAAATGGGCGTTTTTTTTTCCTAGATCTGTAGACAAGTCCACTTAAGGTTTGTGCGGTCTAGTCTAGTCCCAGGTCTGCTACTTGCTAATCCTGTGCGATGAAACAAGTCCCTTATCTTTGCAGAGCTTCATTGGCCTCATGTGTAAAACGAGGCAGTAATTATACTGTTGCAACTGAAGATTAGATATTTAAAGTACTTTGTATATTATAAAGTACCTGCTGAATTAACCCCATTTGTTTGTTCCCTAGACATTGTTTTATAGGGGAGAGTGGCTGATGGGAAGGGGATAGTTAAAGAATTCAGTACCTTGAATTAAAGTTCAAGACTCTCAGCACAAACCAGTTCCAGCTTGGACCCCATAATCCTTCATCTCTAGACAGAGCAAAGAGGAGCGTGGCTCTTTACAATCCTCATTTAACCAGGCAGCTCACAATAGGCAACTTCAGCCTTGATTTCTTCGAGTCAGGATAGAGTGGCGTGGGTCCCTGCTGGGACTCAGATGCTTGAGATGGGCAGCTATCCCTCAGGGGTGAGCCAGAGTCCTAGCAGACATCCTTAACCTGGCCCTCCCAGTGCCCTGCCATGGCTTGTTCTGTTGAGCATGGACTTGGGCTCTCCTTGATGAAAGCATCCTTGGAGCTCCTATATCATCGTGAAGCATTCAATACTGTCACAGGCAAGAAGAGGGCAGGATGAGGGAGGGAACGGAGAAGGGGGATGTCTTCAGAGCTTTGGATGAAGATTCATTGGCAAGTGGAGGAGATAAAGGGGGTGGCAGGATTGAGGGTGGCATTTCTCAAAATTTGTGCCTTGGATTACTGTACATCCATGGAGTTAGGTTTTCCCCCACTGGCAGTCTCTGCATTAATGCCCATATGATTTCAAGTAGAGTTTAGATCAATTCATGCATAATACTGACAAACAAAGTTATTAATGATGGATGCATGGATGCATGTTACTGTGGAAAAAGTTCTGTTGGACTTGGAGTCAGAAGACTTCCTTGTCACTTACTTGCTGTGTAGACAACACATAACTTCCTGAACCTCGGCTCTTCTTCTGAAAATGAAAATAATGATATCATCTGTCTCATATCATGATGGTAGAGGAAGAACTTTGCCAGTCTTCCAATGTCATAGAAACATTTTTATTACTGTGCTTGGCACTTTGAGGGCTGCAATGATGATGAAGACCTGGTCTCCTCCTCCAGGAAGCTCCTAGCTTAGTAGGTAGACAAAAGTCATGGACATGTAGAGCTAAAATGTGAAAGTTCACTTGAGAGTAATGGGGGCTCTGGGGTTCCAGAGGGAGGAGAGGCTCCTTCCCGTTTGGAGGACCAAAGAGGTCAGCTTAGAAGAGGAGACCCTGGAGCTCACCCCTGAAAGACAGCATCTTAAAAATGGTACAGAACTGGGGTGCAGGGGAAAGGAAGAAGGTCTTTTCAGCCAAGGGCAAAATCCTACCTGGTTTTCATAATTATAAATGCTTCCTTTTGCTTAAAGGGAAGAGTTCATGAGGGACAACAGTGGGAAATAAGGCTTGAACAACTTAATGAGAAGTACTTCTCGTTACCCATTTGTACTTGTTTGTGCTGCTTCAAATAGTTCTTATTATGGGTATGAGTTCTGTCTGCCCTAGACTGTGAAAGATTCCCAAGGGCAGGGCAAAGGTCTGTTCTTCTCCTGACTCTCTCAAACTATGAGCTTCTTAGAGGTAGGTCCCAGGTCCTGTTCTGTTGGGTCTGGACATTGAGCTTCCCAGGGGCAAGACCTAATTCTTCTTTTCCCTCATGTTCCCCTTTGGGCCTAGGTCTGTTCTGGCATACTTCCTACATCTACCACCTCCCATCCTATCCCAGCCCAGGGCTGAAATTGAATTGGAAGAGATGACCATATCTTCTTCCATAAGGAGACAGGGCTTCTTTTCTCTGCCTCTCCCCACCTCCATCATTCTAAGACCTCCTATCCCTGGTGTCTCTTAATTTTCACAGTCACCTGAGCAAACCGTTAAGTCTTAATTAGCAGTGGACTGAACTCTGCATCTGCTGAGCTGGGATCCTGGAGCCTTGTGTACTGGAGCCAGACAGTTGAGAGAACAGGGTGAATTTATTTCAGGACCAAAAAGCAAAGAGAAATCTGGCCATCTGTGACTATGTCTGGAACAGTTGGAAATCAGAAAGGGCTTGGAGGGGAGGTTGGGGACTGAATCTTCAAGCCTTATTGTAGCTTTCATCTGAGGTTCAGAGAGGGAGCTTATCCCATTTGCCCTTAGCCACAAAGTTAGGAAGCATCCACTCCTCTGTGACATTTTTTTCTCCACATGGGTCCATGACTGCACTAGGATTTCCTCAAGATGAGTAATAGGGTGACTGGCCATAGCAGGTTTAGGTGGTAGCCTCCCTTGGCAAGCTTTTCATTTGTATCAGGCTCACACCATTCATGCCAAGATCAAATGAGCCTTCACAGCCACTGGAGTCCAAGCCAGGCTATACTGATTCTCCCACTAGTCACAGAGACTCCCAATGTGCAAGCACATGTCTTTGTTCTCAGCCCAGACTGCACACGCATTTCTTTACATGGTGCCTCCTAGGTAGCTAGGGGTGACGCTGGGAGCACTGGATGTTGAGAGAGAGAGGTCAGGTTCTACCTCTGTTGCTAGTGGGTCAGTCATAGCAGAATTTGCTACGTGCATGACCTGGACAAAATGCTTGGCCTCTCTATGCCTATGTCTCTGTCTGTGAAATGAAGAGGTCGGACTTACCAGTTGATCCTAAAATTCCCTCTTGCCTCCAAATCCTATAATTTGGGTAGTTGAGGTTAAGAGATGTGCAAAGTAATGATGACATCCTGAATCTAGGTAGCATTTTATAGAGAATACAGCATCCCATATTTAGAACCTCGTTTGTTTTAGGATTGTAACATTTTCAATTCAGAATGAAAGGAACCCCCAGAGTCCTTGAAACAGCTCTTTGAGGTAGAGAGGGTAGACATTACTATTCCCATTTTGCAGATGAGGAAAATGAAGCTCAGAGGTAGGACAGTCAGACTCATGCCCAAGTTTTCGCCAGGGAGTGGGCTTTTTCTTTCACTCCAACTCCAGTTCTCCTCAGAAGGGGGAGATGATGATTGTTCACCCCATATTAAGCTCAATTATGGGTCATCCCCAGTCTTGACTTATGTCCTGCCACTGGACTGCAATGACTGTGGAGGAGAGAGTGAGATAGATGACTTCACACAGCCCGCCTTTGCTTAAATAAAATTTGCCCACAAGGGAAAGCTTCACCCTTCTGGTGTCACTGATTCTTTTCAAGAACAAAGGAGAAATGGAAATGACAGTAACATCAAGATCAATTATTGGAAGGTCCCCAACATTCCTCCCCGAGATCACAGAGTTTGGTGATCAGAAGGAATGTCAGCATCCATCTAATTCAACCTATACACTCAAGGAATCCCTAACACTTGTATACCTGACGAGTAGTTTTAGAGGCTCTCTGTGAAGACCAACAATGAGAAAAATAGCTCTGAAATCACAAGAACTGAGTTCACCTCACACCTTGGATACTTACTCCTTGTATGACCTTGGAAAAGTCACAACTTCCAGTGAGTCTCAGTTTCCTTATCTGTAAAATGAAGGGTTTTAGACGAGTTAATCTCTGAGATCCCTTCCAAGGGGATTCAATAGCTATGATTCAGTTATCTTGAGTTTCCACTTTTAGATAGGGATTGTTAGGAAGATTTCCTAGGGTGAAGTCTAAATCCAAGCAATCTTCCATGCCCATGTGCCCATGCTAATAGTGTGTACTTGAGTAATGATAATAAGAGCTTACATGTGTCATGGTTTAAGGTGAGAAAGCACTCTCCAGAGAGAAAAGAAAAGGAGGGCACATTATCTCTGACCTTGATAAAGGAGCTCACCATCTGGTTAGGAAATGATGCTCCAGACGCAGAAAAATTGGAAAACAAGATTCCATTGATTCTTAGGACGTAGAGTAAGAAGAACCTTAGAGGTGATTTTTATATAGTGGAAGTCACTTGCTGAAGATCACAGAGGTCAGAATATGAACCCAGGTCCTATGAATCTAAATCCATTCTTGGGGATATTTTCAGATTCTTTCTGTTCTCCAAGAATTTCTCTAAACTCTTCTCATAACCTGAAGTACTTTGGCCAGTGGGATTTTCTCCCTCTCCTCTCCCAGCACAGAATGTTGCTGAGACATTCCTTGGAAAACAATATTTGTCTATTTACCAGGCAGAGGGGGCTGGACTCAGCATGAGACTCACTCTAGGTTCTGCACACAGCATGGTCTTCTTTCTGTTTCAAAGGAGGCATGAGTCATAGGATGACTCCAAGGGGTATATTCCTGTCTTGAGGCATAGATAGGAGGTAGGAGACACACATGACAGCCACAGCCAGGAAAGGCAGAGAGAAAGATAGAGAGGGAGAGAGACAGATCAAAAGAGATGAGACTTTCCTTGAGTTGAAATGAGTCTCCCATTGGTGCTGCCAAGAGTCGGGGTCTGGAGTTCATTTTGGCTCTGGGCCACTCCCTTATTCCCTCCTTCACCTTCCTAAAGAGGGAAATTAGAGAAAACGGATGATATTGATGGATGACTGCGTTCTTTATTGAATCCCAAATCTAATAAATCTTGGTCAATGTCTAGTCTTCCCCGGGAGGACTTCCAAAGCCTAATAAAGAGCTGTTATGTGTTTGGTCAAGTCTCTAAATCCCCTAATTTGGAGTCTGACTTTCTTTCATTCACTCCACTAACATAGTTATTGAATTATATAAATCTAAAGCTCAAAGGACCCACTAACACCATCTAGTTCATATTCTCACTCCATTGTACAGATAAGGCATTTGAGGCCCAGGCAAAAAAAGAAGTGACTTGCTTAGGGTCCTAGTGACTGGTGGTTCAGATCTCCTTTGTTACACAATCCCATCTCTTCTCAAGACCCAGAAACTTAAGAGCTATACTCACTAAAGCCTTTTGAACTTCTTATGTCAGAAAAGGCTTGAGATTTCATGTACCTGAGAACTAGAATGTGGCTGAGAAGAAGACCTTCCCCCCCCCCATAGAACCAGGACACTTGTCTTAGACACAAGACACTCTACACAAGACAACTCAGAATAATTTGAACCCATCTAGTGAGTAGGAAAGCAGTATTGAAATATTAATATTAGCTTCATGCATGGAATAAGGAATAGAAATCTTCTACTACCACCACTACCATCTTATTTTTGTTCTTAGGAACTCACTTGGGTTAATGCCCAGATTAGTCAGTTAATATTAACATTGGTAAACACTGGTCCTCTTCTTTCTTCCCTTCATCTCTTTTTTCTTCCCCTCCCCCTTCATTATAATCAATATTTCTCCCCCTAAAAACTTTTGCTAGTATTCTAATAAAAAATGAAGGAAAAAACTCAAGACAAGACATTTTGAAAATTTTAAAATCATTTACCAAATTACGTTAGAAGTCAAGGAAGACACGTTTATATATATATATATAGATAGATAGATAGATAGATAGATAGATATAGATATAGATATAGATATATAGATATATATATATATCTATATATATATAGATATATATATATAAAACCTCTCCTCCCAGGGAGGTTATAGAAGGAAATTCTGTTTGAGGTAGGGATTGAACTAGACAATCTCTGAGATTCCTTCTCGTTCTGAACTTCTAGAAGTCATCTCTTTGAGCACCAAATCCTACAAAGGTTAGCATGAATTCTTGTTTGTTGCAAGATGGAGAGAAAGATGCATTCCATAATTTCTATAGCAAGGTGTGACAGAACATAGG
>CM053769.1:38978428-38992985 GCA_028658325.1 Potorous gilbertii | reverse complement strand
TGTAATAATGCAGATTAAACTTGAAAGTGTGTCATGTATACATTTCCTCTACCACCACCCCACCCCAGAGAGTTGATTATTAAACATTTACCAACACACTCCTGGTGCCACCCCCCTTTAGGGAGAGGAGGCAAGCTCCTCTGCCTCTGATCATTCATTTGTTCACCCTATCAGGAAGGTGCCAAGTCCCCTGGACCATTTGGAGATAAAGAATTTGTTTTCTTGAATATTTCAAAGTAGAAATCATGTTCTCCAGAATCACTAATGTTATTTAGCATGTCCCATTAAGCCCTCCTATTAGGCTAATACCATAGCTGGCAATTGCTCATTTATACTGGGAATTGTAATTATGTGTGCTGGGCTGAGAGTGCTCAGCCTGAGAAGAAGCCACCCAGCCAGTGGATTGTAATCTCCATGGCCTAGATACTGGAACTGGGGGAAATCAGCAAATGGTCCAAAATACCCTAAACTACAATTTTTATTTTTAAAAGCCTGGCTGTCCAACACTAATTTGTCACATTCTTCCATAATATGCCAATTCTTTTGTTACCATGGACATCTGGGTCATGTTTAAAAGAGAAATTTGAAATGGCTAAGGAAATTATGATGAGCCCTGTTAGCTAGGCAGGGTAGCTGCCTGGGATGGATGCAGGAAAATAATCTGAGTCATTCTACCTCTACTGAACCCCCACCCCTCCTTCTTCTCTCCCTCTATGATCAACCCTAAGGGAGGCAGAGAAAGGAGAGCGTCAGGGAGTAGCCAGCCTTTGACATAGCTAACCCTGGAATTTGGAGGTTGAGCTGAATCTTCTGAAAGAGGGTAGACCTCGGTCTGAACTGTGGATGGATTTGAAAAGACAGAGGAAAAAAAGAAGACATTTTGGGTAGGGGAATAGTATGAGCAAAAGCATTAGCAAAAGCATTAGAGAACAAGACTATGTGGAGTGAAAGTTCATTGGATTTCAGGTTGGAAGACATCAAGATGACTGGACTGAAGGATGAATATTGGTGATTTATGGAAGATAAGGGTAAGTAGTGGAAGGCCAGATTAAGGAATACTTGGAAAATCAGATTGAGAGTTCTAGACACCATGATTTAATGAAAAGAGCTTCCAGCCAAAAATCAAGATGGGGGTTGAAGTCCTAACTTTGCCTCTCACCCCAATAATCTTGGGCAGGTTGCTTCCCTGCTCAGCACCTTGGTTTCTCCTTCTTTAAGATGAAAGAGTTAGTAGAGAACTGAGTCAAATTTTTAAGAATGCAGATCATTCCCCAGTTGATATGGTCAATGGATATAAACAGCAGTTTTTAGATGAAGAAATTAAAGCTATCTATAGTCATATGAAAAAATTCTCTAACTCACTGTTGATTAAAATAACTATGAGGTACCACCTCGCATTTATCAGATTGGCTAATATGACAGAAAAGGAAAATGATAATTGTTAGAGAAGATGTGGGAATATTGGGACACTAATGCATTGTTGGTAGAGTTGTAAAATGATCCAACCATTCTGGAGAGTAATTTGGAATCATGCCCAAAAGGCAATCAGATTGTGCATACTCTTTGATCCAGAAATACAACTACCAGCTCTGTATCCCAAAGAGATCATTAAAAAAAGGGAAAAGGGCCCATACAAAAATATTTATAGCAGCTTTTTTGTGGTGGCAAAGAATTAGAAATTGAGAGAATGCCCATCAATTAAGGAATGGCTGAACAAGTTGTGGTATACAGATGTAATGGAATACTATTGTGTTACAAGAAGTGATGAGCAGGCAGACTTCAGAAAAACCTGGAAAGACTTCTATGAACTGTTGCTGAGTGAAGTGAGCAGAACCAGGAGAACAAGGTACACAGAAATAGCAATATTGTGCAATGGTCAAATATGACTGAATTAGCTCTTCTCAGCAATACGGTGATCCAAGACAATTCTAAAAGACTCGGGATGGAAAATGCTATTCACATCCAGAGAAAGAACTATGGAGTCTGAATGTAGATCAAAGCATACTATTTTTTTGGTTTTTTTGTGGCTTTTCCTTTTTGTTCTATTTCTTCTTTCACAAAATGACTAATGTGGAAATGTTTATCATGATTGCACATGTATAGCCTATATCAGATTTCTTGCCATTTGGGGGAAGAGGGATGGGAGAGAGGGAACAAGAAAAAATTTGAAACTCAAAATCTTATAAAAAATGAACGTTGAAAGCTATCTTTACATGTAATTGGAAAAATAAAATGCTGTTTACAAAAAAAACCAAAAGAGTTAGATTAGATGGTCTCTAAATTTCTTTCTAGAGCTCATATTCAGTGTTCTAAGCACTGATAGTCTAGGATGCCATTGTGAGCTGACATAGCATATGGTAAGAGAGTGTTTTAATCCCCTGGTTTAAGAAAGTCTCTCTAGGCTTAGGAAGACTGCTTAGGGTCCACACACAGAGATTTAGAACAGAGAAGCCTCTCTGCTCCAAGTCAAGGTGCATAGACTTAGAACAGGAATCAGAGTTAGGGCCAGCTCAACTCTAATGTGGCTGACCACTGGGAATAAGATGATTTGACCTGAAGGAGAAAGGGGTCTTTAGTGACCCAGGGAGAACTCTGTGTGCTTTGTTCCATGGACAGCTACCAAAAGAGATATGGTCCACTGTGCCTGGATTGTCTACCTTCCTCCTTTATGTGTATTTTCTCTCAGGGAACCTACTATGCCTGCCTGCTCCTTTATATCTTACCATCCCTCTCTTACACAAGTATCATGGATCACCCTCACATACCATGCCCAGGATATCCCTTGAAGAGGATTGGTCTGCACAGGGGAGGTTTTTACCCACTCAGGGCTCTGCTGAGGTTTCCCAGGTTCAAGTCAAAGGAAGAAACAGACAATAGGACAACGCCATGGGCTTGAACTCACCCCAGGCAAGGGCTTCTGCCCAGCATGTGCTTGGTGTGATCCCAACTCAAACATCTCTCTCTTTCTGGTTGCTATTACTATCTCACCCTAGGGAGCCCAGATAACAGACATTTGGGTGAATAATGGTCACATTTCCCTGGTCTCTACCTTCCCAGAACCCTCCCCAGCAGGCCTTTCTTTTTCTTCCCCAAGTTTACAGGCTGGAAGCTGGTTCCCTCCTGTTTGGGTATAAAAGAGAAACCCTACGTAGCGTTCATGTGAATAGATAGGCTGTGCTGCTTATAATTGAGTAATTTGCTAAGTCTGCCTCCCCATCAGTCCTTCCTGGGTATTATTCCTCGAGTGTAGCATGAATAGCTTTGCACACAGTCATTGGATCGGGTAGCAGGGCTGTTTGGTTATTTTAATTATGAATTGCCAGCTTCCTTTGATGCTAGCCACTCCTCATTCTCTATTTTGCTGTCTGACGCTACAGAGACATGTTTCTCGCTAATCCAAACCAAGTCATCCCAACAATTTAGCTGCAGGGATTTTATGGTGTGTGTGTGTGTGTGTGTGTGTGTGTGTGTGTGTGTGTATGTGTGTGTGTGTATGTGTGTGTGTGTGCGTGTGCGTGTGTGTGTGTGTGTGTGTGTGGTTTTCATTCAAACATTCTTCAGTAGAGCAATAGAGTGAGACATGTCACTGGAAGCAATGTCAAAGCCAATGGAGAGCTCCATCTCTCTCTGAAGAGAAGATCACATCAGAGGGTTTACTTTGGTTTGATTCGACTTGATTGGGGGAAGGGGAGGAGAAGACAGGAAGGGACTGCTGAGGCATCTGACATGGTAGAAGGCTTGCTTCCATTTCTCTATTCCTTCTCATTTTCCCTGTGCCTAGGAACAGATCTGTAGTATAGGGGAATGAGAGAGTGTGTTCATCCTTCATTGCCGAAGAAGACCACGCCATCAGAGAAATAATGGTATGACTTGCGCTTGACTTTTTTTGAGTGAGGGAAGGCTGTGCAGGTCACCAGCCTCACTTCTCCTCCAGAGTCATCTGAATCCAGTGATCAGATATTCATCAGGATGACTGAAGATAACCCAGGATGAGGCAATTGGGGTTAAGTGACTTGCCCAAGGTCACACAGCTAGTGAGTGTCAAGTGTCTGAGGTGAGATTTGAACTCAGATCCTCCTGACTCCTGCACTGGTGCTCTATCCACTGTACCACCTAGCTGCCCCACAGACAGACAGACAGACCTCCATTTCTGGAATGTACATTGTCACGTTGGGGGTAATGGCAGTCTTCAGACAAAGGTGTCTCCAGTGAAGCTAATCTGTGTCTGCTTCCCTTTCCTTAGCAAGGATATAAATCATACATGGAGGGTGCTTTCTGCTTTACCTAAATGACACAAGGGATAGAATACTGGTCTTAGAATCTGGAAGCCTTCATCTTCATGAGTTCAGATCTGGCCTCAGACACTTTGCTATCTGTATGACCCCAGACAAGTTACTTAACTTTGTTTGCCTCAATTTTCTTATCTGTAAAATGAACTGGAGAAGAAAATGGAAAATCACTCCAGTATCTTTACCAAGAAAAACTCAAAATAGGGTCATAGGGATTATTGAACAGCAATAAAATTCTACTTTACAAATGCTTTTCCTTACCATAATTCCATAAGAATCATTGAGTACAGTCAGAAGGGACATTAAAGAACACCAAGTCCAATCATCTCATTTTATATGGATGAGGAAACCAAGTCCAAGGGAGCTTCACTGACTAGTCTAGAGAGTGACAGAGCTGACAACTACCAGAGGCAATATTTGATACCAGGTCTTCCTGACTTCCAAGTCTATTGCTTTCTCTACTATCACACACTGTATCTCAAGAGATAGGAGCAGGGATTATCATTCCCATTTTAGAGATGAGGAAACTATGGGTCATGACCTCCCTACACTCACAAGCCTAGTTAGTGATTGAAAATCAGGTCTTCTACCCCTTCAGTCTAGTATTTTTTCTGGTATGCCTTCTCTGTTTCTCTTTATTCAGCCTTTTCCCCCCTTCCCATATACATGTTTTCCCCATCACTCAATTTGGGGCTAAATTATCTATGGTATTAATGAATACTGGGAAATGCAAGTCAGATCCATGCCTTCAATGGCCTTTATTAAGAACCTACTATGTGGCACATCAGGAAAGGCAAGTGATCAGAGCCAAAATGACTGAGTAGATTGATTCAAATGTTTCACCTTTCCACAGCTCTGACTGATCTGTCGCTCCTTACCCCCCCTCCCTTGGAAATGATTTTTCCTTCTGCAGATGTTGGTTAGTGCTTTCCGCTTCCCCTGTATATGGGTCCTATTCTTGGTCAGTATTAAAGCTCTATAGACTCAGTATTTTGGTGTAAAGAGCGCTGAACTTAAAAGTTTGGAGTGACCTGGGTTTGAATCTTTCCACTGGCTCCTACTAGCTGCTTGATCATGGGCAGATTATTTAACTTTTCTGATTCTCAGTTTCCTCATATAGAGAATGGGAATAACAATCTTTGTGCATTTTTGTGATCATTAGATGAGATAGAAAATGGACTCTGTAAACTTGAAAGTTTTTGATAAAGGACAGCTATTATTATTTAGTCATGAATTTGTTTGCTTCCCTGGAATAATGACCCCATCACCCATGGTTTTGCAGATTGCATGGATAATTGAGGATGCTTTTCTTCAGGGATAGAGAAGAATTTCAGATCTCTCCCTTTTCAGAGAGAAAAGATAGATTCTGTAGGTGCTGAGTGAGTATTTACTATTGTTGCTGTTCAGTCACATCCAACTCTTCGTGATCCCATTTTGGGTTTTTTTGGCAAAGATACTGGAGTGGTTTGCCATTTCCTTCTCCAGTTCATTTTTACAGATGAGGAACTGAGGCAATCAGAGTTAAGTCAGGGTTAAGCCCAGGTTCACACAGGTAGAAAGTATCTGAGGCCAGATTTGATCTCATGAAGATGAGTCTTACTGCTTCCAAGTCTAGTGATCTATGCATTTTACCACGTAGCTCTCTTGTTATTTGCAAAAACTTGTGTAGGTTTAATGTTAGTGGGGCAAGTAGGCGGTGCAGTGGATAGAGCACCAGTGCAGGAGTCAGGAGGACCTGAGTTCAAATCTCACCTCAGACACTTGACACTCAATAGCTGTGTGACCTTGGGCGAGTCACTGAACCCCAATCACCTCATCCTGGGTCATATCCAGTCATCCTGATGAATATTTGGTCACTGGATTCAGATGGCTCTGGAGGAGAAGTGAGGCTGGTGACCTGCACAGCCCTCCCTCACTCAAAACAAAGTCAAGTGCAAGTCATGTCATCATTTCTCTGATGACATGGTCTTCCTTGGCTACAAAGGATGAACACAGAGGTAGTATAGTGAGTAGATTTCATAGCTTGGAGACAGGAAAATTTGAGTTGAAATGTGACTTCATATCTGGGTGACCCTGTGCAAGTCACTTAACTGTATTTGCCTCCATTTCCTCATCTGTAAAACAAACTAAAGAAGGAAATGACAAATCATTCCAGTTTCTTGCTCTTTGGGATCCCAAAGAGTCAGACACAAACGAAAATGACTAAAACTGAAATTTGCTGCTGCCCTCCATTACATTCCTCTGTAAGCTTTTTGAGGATGGGAATTAGGTATGTTTCATCTTCATTTCTTCCCCAGTGCCAAAGACAGAGCAGTGTGTGAACACAGTAAAGTATTCAGTAAATAGTTTTGCATGAATATTCATGAATGAATGAATGAATTAGTTTTAGAAATTGTCAAGGAAGGGGCATGTCAAAAAGTCAGTAACATAGTATAGACAGAAAGCCATCACAAAGTCAAAGCAAGTAGCTCCCAGACAGCCATCAAGGCCGCCAGGTGGTGTTTATGAATATGGCCATAGCAAGAACATGCAAACTTCTGTTCCCTGGAGGAATTACCTGGAGATTGTAGATGGGGAAGTCTATGTACATGGGGAAATCTGTGTAGTTCTATCCCCTGTGACCAGGACTCAGGTGCAAGGCTTTATCTCAGACACCTGGAGCAGAACAGTGAGGAGATGCAACAAACATGAAATCAGCATCTCTCTTCCTGGGATGGTCCACATGGCATTTAGCCTGTAGACCTATCGCTTCTGTTATATGAGATGTCTCCTTGGAATGAACTCCCCCATCCCCCAAGGGTCTTCACATGCTATGGGTCATGATTGATATTTTCTTTAGAGCAGAGAAGAGTTTTAGCTCTCTCCCCTCTAAGGGAAAGAAGATAAACTAGTCATTTGTAGATATTGATTATTTACTATTTGCCAAACTTTGTGTAGGTTTCTTATTGTTATTATTTGAAAAATCATGGCAATAATAGAAAACAACTCTCATCATTATTGTGGTTTACACTTCTAAATAACTTTCACATCCATATATCCTATGAGTCCTAAAAAAGAAACTACAAGAAGTAGGCAAGGTAAATAACTATCCCCATTTTCCAGTGGTTTAGGAAAAGTTAAATGACTTGTCCAAGGTCTCACACCTACTAAGTGATAGACTCGGAATTTGGACCTAGGTGCCCTGGTTCCAAATCCAAGACTGTGGTCTTGTGAAGGTTCATGGAGTTGAGCCTTGGCCATTGTCTCTTTTTGAGGAAGCTTTTGGAACCATAACCAAAATTTAGGATCTTTTTTTTTCAGAAACTTAGGAAATTCATAGAGGCAGATGGCACTATGGGTAGTATTCTGGGCTTGGAATGAGGAAGACCTGACTTCAAATCCCACTTAATAGATGCTTTAATCCTGGGTAAAGGCATCTATGTGTCTTAGCTCATTGGGCTTAACTACTAAATCTTGTTCATTTGTTTTTCAGTCATGTCTGACTCTTTGTGACCCTTTTTGTGGTTTTCTTGGCAAAGTTACTAGAGTGGTTTCCATTTCCTTTTCCAGCTCATTTTATAGGTGAGGAAACTGAGTGAAGCATACTTCAGTGACTTGCCCAGGGTCACACAGCTAGGAAGTATTTGAAGTCGTTTTGAATTCAGAAAGATGAGTCTTCCTGACTGTAGGCCTGGCACTCTATCCACTGTGTCACCTAGCTGCCTTAGAGAGGGTTTATTATATAAGAAGGATTTCCCTATGCTGATGAAATCACAGATCCTTGAGGCATTCAAGTATAGAAGATTTAGACATCATCAGGGCTAAAAGGAACCTCAGGTCACCTAGAACCACCTTCTCTTTTACAGAAGAGAAAACCCAGGTGCAGAGAAGATATGTCTAGAGTCACAAAAGGAGATAGCAGCAGAATGAGGACTGGAACCCAGCCCCCCATCATGCTACATACACTCCCTGTCTCCAGCTCACACCCCTACTGTGTGTTCCCATTGCTGACAAACCTTTCCTGGGTTGGCATATCTGCAAGCAGGCCCTAGTGCCTGAATACTTGACCTATCTCTCAGGATAGGTTTATAGAGGAGGGGCAGATGGGAAGCCGGTCATTGCTGTCATTGCTGAGTGACTCTCACACTCAGGAACCTAGCATCAGTAAAAGATCGCAAGGCAGGTGTAACTGGTCCTTCCCCCCCCCCGCCTGCTATTCCAATAGCCATCCTTTTTATCATTCCTCTAGAGAATTTCAACACCCACACTTGGAATGGGAGATGGGGGGAGAAAATTATTAATGAGCTTTGGGCAGTTACTATGGGAACTTGTTGCTAATGAATCTCTGGGGTTCCCGTTCGTTACCTTTTTTTTCAGAGCTGTAGAAGGCACTCCCAGGGACAAGTTTCCTCCTTACATGGTTGCTATGGTAACCAAAGTCACTAGCTAATCCCCAGACTAGCTCACAGGCTTACCCACGGAAGGAAGGACAGATGCATTTCGACTGTTGTTACATAAACTGATTTATTTTATTTAAGTCTGCTCTTTAAAATTAAAGCCCATGGATGCCCCACATCCACCTCTGTTGTCTGTCCTTCCCCTCTTCTCCCTTAGAAAGGACCTGGGAGAATTGGATGGCTTTTGTTTACCACAGAGGGGCTGGAGTCCCCTGCCCCCAAGACTCTAGGCCATACATGCCCGTAAGTGACAAGCAAAGTCGCTTCCTCTCTGTTTAGGATGGGTTGACTTTCCTTGTCTATCCCAAGTTGCCAGCTTGTATTTTGCAAAAATCTTTGTGGATTGCTGCTTCTCGCCTTAAAACCACAGAATCTTGAGATTGGAAGAAACCACAGAGCTAGCATTTATATAGCACTTTAAGGTTTGCTAAGTACTTTACAAATATTATCTCATAGCCTGACAACAACTCAAGCAAGTAGGTGTTCTAATAGCATCTAACCCACAGGGTTATTGTGCCATAGAAATTCTTTTCTCTTCCCTCCTCCTCCTTAACTCCATTGTGTAGATAAAGAAACTGAGATAGGCAATAGAGCAAGGGATAGAACCCTGGACCAGGAGTTATGAAGATCTAACTGAGTTCATATTCAACCTCAGACTTCTACTAGACTGTGTGACTCTGGGCAAGTCATGTAACATCTGTTTGCCTCGGTTTCCTCAGTATAAAATGAGGATTATAGCGGTCCCTACCTCCCAAGGATGTTGTGAGAATTAAATAAGATAGTAACAGTTAAGCTCTTAGCACAATGCCTGACACACAGAACGCACCGTATAAATGTTTGTTATTATCATGGTTGCCCAGGGTCCCACTCCTAGTAGATGTCTGAGGCTGGATTTGAACTCAGCTCTTTCTGACTTCAGGTTCAGACACTGTGCCACCTAGCTTCTTCAGAGATAATCTAATCCAGTCTCATCTCACAGACCTCCAGCATGTGGTCACTTGGGTAATTCATCTCATATTTCAGCCTCATCTCATGCAAAACTTTGTAGAGAATGAGCTTTGTAGTTAATGCTTCTTTAAATCCTCCCTCTTCCCCCTCCCAAGAGTGACACGACACTCTGGTTTCTGTAATTTTTGAGGGTATCCCTATAGCCAGATTTCTTGTCCTGGGAGAATAGAGAAGGAAGATGTGAGAGCTACTCAGGTTCAGAAAAGAAGTAGGTCATTTGTGAGGGCCCTGGGGGGATAGATTGGCTGGGTTCCACCATACAGGGACTTCCCTTCTTTTGCCTGTCATTCCTACTCTTAGCCAGTGTATTCTTCAACCTATATTCCTGAAAGTGGAGAGTCATTAGTTTGTTCTTTCTCTCTCTTCTGGATCCTCTTCAGCACCTGGCATAGGGTGAACCCGGAGGCATCAGCTCTCATAGACTGTCTCTATGCCTGACACTGTTCTGGGCACATCTCAACAGATTTTCAATAAATACTGATGAAGACAGGTTAATGGGTGAATGTAATTTTAAAATATATGCTGAGTAGCTCTTCTTTCTATGGAAAGGTGCTTTCTTCACAACAGCCCTGGGAGGTAGGTACTGGGGCCGCATCGACTCCTACCTGATACAGGCATACCTTCAGACAACAGAAAAGGCCTCATAGGGTCAGTCAGTTGGTTAATAAGTAGTTATTAAGTGCCAGGCCTTGAACTAACTTCTGGAGATGCAAAAAAAAAATGGCAAAAGATAGCCCCTGCCCTTGAGGATCTCACCATTTAATGGGAGAAGCAAGTTCGCTGTGCCTGACTGCTTCTTGCTGGCTCCACAGCTCAGTTGTTCAGACTTTCTTAATGAGGTTAGCCATAAGTGGGAGATGTATTTTCACCATTTTTACAAATGAAGTGAAACAATTTGCCCAGAGTCATAGAACTAGGCCCCAAACTTTGGTCTTCTGTCTACATATTCAATGCTCTTTTCATTATACTCTACAACTCCTCAAACTTGTCTTTTTCCAAGTGTAGAGATCTGCTATTTAATGTATCTTCTTTAAGTCCAAAAATCCAAATACATTTTGAGCAGTCTTGAGAAGGATGGTGGAAGGAAAGGGAATGGGCTGATGATATGGCAGAGGGGTGAGCAGGGGGAGGATGGCGGTGTTAGAATTTCACAAGTGTAGGATACCCCACCACTGCTGAAGACTGGCAAACCTGGGGCACTGAGAGTTCATGTATATGTCAAAAGCTGGACTTAAACTCAAGTCTTTCTGACTCCAAAGCTGCCCCTCTAGTGATGCAAAGTTCAGATGCTGTCTCAAATATTATCTGTGTAACCCTGGGCAAGTCATTTAGCTTCTTTGTGCCTCAGTTTTCCTCATGTGTAAAATGGGGATAATGGTAGCATCTATCTCCTAGTGTTGTTGGAAGGATCAAATGAGATAATATATGTAAAGCACTTTGTAGACTTTATACCACTATATAAGTATTAGCTACAATGATGATGATGGATCCATATTCCTTTCTTTTTGTATGAGACTGTGTTGTTGTTCAGTTGTATCCATTCGAAGTTTTCTTGGCAAATTTACTAAAATGGTTTGCCATTTTCTTCTTCAGTTCATTTTACAGATGAGGAAACTGAGGCAATCAGGGTTAAGTAACTTGTTCAGGGTCACACAGTCTAAGTTCAGATTCGAACTCAGGTCTTCCTGACATAGGGCCGGCACTCTGTCAACTGCACCATCTGGCTCCCTGTGAGTCCGTGAGCTCTTCTAAAGGAGGACCTGGGTTTGTTCCTCCTCCGTTTCCCCTAGATTACAAACTTTACACACACACACACACACACACACACACACACACACACACACACACGGTAACATCAGCACAAGTTCATGAGGAGTCAGTGGGGCAAAGTAATGTGTCATAATACATAGGGCCCTGGATTTGGAGTCAGAAGGAAATGAGTTCAAATTTTGCCACAGATACTATCTGTGTGATTCTGAAGAAATCTTTGAACTTCTCTTTGCCTCAGTTTCCTCCCATGTAAAATAAGGACATTGGACCTAATGACTTCTCAAGTGCCTTCTAGCTTTGAAATCTATGATCCTATGAAAAAATACTGTACTTGAAGTCAGTTGGCCCCGTGGGTCAATTCCAGGTGAAGCTCTGGCATTCACTTGCTATGTAACTTTACAGACAACAATCATCTTCTCTGGGCTTCAGTTTTGGCTCATAAAGAGATGGAGAAAAGCCAGCTTAGGTCAATATCAGAGTCCTCTAAAACATCTCCGGTACTGATTTCTTTCTCTGATACCCTGCTCCTTTCATCTCTACTCTCCTAGGAAATGGGAGCCCCAAAAGCAAGCAAAGATCTTTAGCATTCAGGAAATCCAGGGGCCCTATGCATGTGGCCCCCAACTTAGAATACTACAGTCATTCACAACAAAATGTCTTGAGTGTTGTAACTAAAATAAGGAGCCATTTAAGCACCGCTTGTTCTAGCAAACATGTGCTGGAGAAGGCTAAATTTAGGAATTTTTGCTGGCTAACCAGGCTCTGAGCATGAGAATTCTCCTCTCTCTCTCTCTCTCTCTCTCTCTCTCTCTCTCTCTCTCTCTCTCTCTCTGTCTCTCTCTCCCTCCCTCCCTCCCTCCTCCTCTGTCTCTGTATATGTGTGGGGGAGGAAGGGGGAGAATTGGAGAGACGGAGAAAGCAGAGTTTTGGATTCTGACTATTCTATATAATAATAATGAAAATATCTAGAATTTATATACTGCTTAAGTTTTATAAAGCACTTTACAAATATTATCTCTTTTTATCTTTATAACAATCACAAGGGGTGGAGGCTATTGTTATGGTCATTTTACAGATGATGACACTGAGGCAGACAGAAGTTAAAGTCGCTAACCCAGGGTCACATGGCTAGTGCCTGGGGCCAGATTTAATCTCAGATCTTCCAGACTTACAGACACAGTGCTCTAGCCACTCTGCCACCTAGTTACAAACTTTTCTCACATTTCCTGCCTGCAGTATCTTCCTCTGCCAGGGGTTTGATCTGGTACTCCATGGGGTTCAGCCTCTGCTCTTTAGGAACATAAAGTGTACTGAGCCAACCTAGCTGCTACTCCTTTGTGGTCCATAGATTCTAGGTTTGACATGCTTCCTTGCCAAATACCTTCCATCATGATTCTCTGTCTCAGCTGACTTGAATTGAAAAGAAACTCCCACTGTCGAAAGGCACAATAAGGAAGGATGCATTAGCAGAATGGTAACTGGCATTTTTTTCCTATTTTTATTTTTATTGGCACAAGAGGTAGCCTAACATAGTAGATAAAGAGATAGCCTTGGATTCTGCATTATCTGAGTTCAAGTCCCTTCTTCTGACACACACTGATTTTGTGACCCTGGGCAAGTCACTTGACTACTCACTACCCTAAGACTATAAGTTGTAAGAAAAGGCACTGACATATATTGGTCAAATGAGCTTCCTCAACTGGGAGTTTCCTATACCAATTAATGAATTCAGTCCATTATAGTGTAAGTTCTTTGAGGGCAGGGATGAGCTTTTACCTTTTTTGTGTCCCCAACATGTAGCAGGAAGTTAATAAATATGTATTGATCTTTGATTGATTCAGTGGTGTAGTCCATATCTCTATTTTGTTTGTATCGGTTTTTTTAATGATAACTAGGTAGTGCAGTGGTTAGAGTGCAGGGCCTAGAGTCAGGAAGTTTCATCTCCTTGAATTCAAACCTAGCCTCAGACACTTACTTGCTGTGTGACCCTGGATTAGTCACTTGACTCTGTATGCTTCGGTTTCCACAACTGTAAAATGAGCTAGAGAAGGAAATGGAAAACTACTCCAGTATCCCTGCAAAGAAAACCCCAAATGGAGTCACAAAGAGTCAGATATGACTGAAAAATGACTTAACATATATATATATATATATATATATATATATATATATATATATATATATATATATATATACACACATATATATTTGTTTTTATATTTCCTGTATTTCTGAATGTATACCCAAAGACGCATCTCTTGTAACAGATTTCTTAAAAAGACAAAAAAACACTTTAGCAAACAAGCAACTCCATCTAAATATATCTTTCACATCCACAGACCTCCACCTCTGGAAAAAAAGGTGAGAATTATAAGATTTTAGGACTTCTCTATGGCCAAAGATAATCGTTAGAATTATTTACCATCAATAACTGATGTTTCTGAGGTGTTTGCAAAGTTCTTGTTTCCCACCAGTCCTTTGAGGTAGATACTTAAAGTATTATTGTCTTTAAAATGAGGCACCCAAGGCCCAGAGAAAAGTAACTGGCCCAGAGACATAGAGTTAATGTTAGACTTGGGAGCCAGACTCAGATCATGGTGTCCAATTCCACAGATCGGGCTCTTCCTACGACATAAAACTTACATATTTTAACTTAACTTTTTAAATACAAATTTGGTGCTCTCATTTATTTTCCAGTACCTGCCAGGACCTTCCTTAATTCATAACAAGGCTATGCCTGATAAGTGGCCTATTGAAATCTATTTCCTTCGTCCAGGATTACCTTAAATGCCATATTCTCCATCGAGTCATGACGTATTCCTCTTCCCTCCCATCTACCACATAAGGAATCTCTTTCCTCACCTTTATTTGTTTCTAATATTCATTTTTTTATAATTTTGTGTTCGAAATTATCTCCTTCCCATTCTTCCCCTACTCATTGAGAAAAAAAGTGATACATCTATTTTACCTGTAAAGTCATGTAAAACACATTTTCATATTAGCCATATTGCAAAATAGGAAAGAAGGAAGGAAGAAAGGAAGGGAGGGAGGGAG